>NW_018921645.1:405471-498099 GCF_002207925.1 Prunus avium | reverse complement strand
AGAGAGGGGGGCCCAAAGCGGACAATATCGTGCTAGGGGAGTCGGGTCGTGACAGAGCCTCTCGATAAACCATAAAAATACATTTTTTATACTTGGAACTTTATCACTTCTTAGAATATCACTGCGGACCTTGTCATAAGTATCGTCAAGGCCAGCCAAAAAATCATACACACGATCTGCCATAACAGCAGCCTGAAAAGTCTTCATATCATGAGCACACTTCATCTGAAAAGGATGTCTCTTGTCCAATTCAAGCCCGATTGCCTTAAGTTCGGCAAAATATGTAAAGACAGGACCACCCTCTTGCTTGAGACAGGTAGCCTGGCTCCACAGTTCATAGAGTTTGGATTCGTTATAAAACATCTGATTAACAGCATCCCAAATTTCCTTAGCAGTAGGTAGAGTATGAAATATATTCAACAAACTGGGTTCCATAGTTCGCAGCATCCAACTTTTCACAACAGCATCAGCAATTTTCCACTTCCCAAATTTCGAGTCTTGGGAATCATGGGCATCAGTGTCGCCAGGTAACCCAATTTGCCTTGTGTAGTAGTGTATGGGACTTTTTCTTCCGGTAGCTACAAATGGGCTGGGCTGCCGTAAGGAGCGAACTGGTGAAGTTATCCCCCTGTGTCTGAGTTCGAAGATCAAGCCCCAAGAATGTTTCGAAAGGGTAGTGAAGCCTTAGGAAATACCTTGGTTACCTTCACCAATGAAAATAACAACTTACAGATAAATTTTCTAGCTTTACATGAGAGGCTTGTGGCATGGAAGCAAAATTGTCATGAGTTTAGCACTTAAGAGAAAGCTATGTGTTTCTAGTCAGGTAACCCAATTTGCCTTGTGTAGTAGTGTAGGGGACTTTTTCTTCCGGTAGCTACAAATGGGCTGGGCTGCCGTAAGGAGTGAACTGGTGAAGTTATCCCCCTGTGTCTGAGTTTGAAGATCAAGCCCCAAGAATGTTTCGAAAGGGTAGTGAAGCCTTAGGAAACACCTTGGTTACCTTCACCAATGAAAATAACAACTTACAGATAAATTTTTTAGCTTTACATGAGAGGCTTGTGGCATGGAAGCAAAATTGTCATGAGTTTAGCACTGAAGAGAAAGCTATGTGTTTCTGGGAAAAAATGGAGGTATTAAGGTAGGAGATGAGGGGTTTATAGGAAGGTTTGGCGGAGAATGAGGGAAAGAGATGGGAATGGGTGGCTTAAGTGTCTTTTCTGGCAGCTTGACAGAGGCTCTGCCAAATGCTATAAGAGCAGCTCCACCGGTTAGCTGAGCCCAAGGCTGGAGGGAGAAAAACAAAAAAATATTGTTCCAGCGGACAGCCCAAGCCCGGGCAGGCTGTGGGTCCTAGCAAGTCGGGCTGGCCCGAAGGCCAGTTCAGCCCGAGGTCCAAATCGAGGGCTGACGACGTCAGAGCAACGTCAGGCGACGTCAGCACAAGCTCCAGCCTGTAGAAGACAGGTGTCAAGGCCTAGGGGCTCCGATCTGCTTCTCCTCCTCCAATCCAACGGCTGGCATTTTTTTGGCAATAAAATTATGGAAAAAAAATTGAAATTTTTTATAAAAAATACCAAAATATTTTGAGTAAATGTCTTTCAAGACCTTATTTTCATTTTCAACATTTAAGTAAATGTCTTTGTCCTTTTACTTTTATTTATTTTTATATTACTCCATTTACTTAAGTTTACAATGTAAATAAGGAAGTACCCCCATTTGGATTCAAATAAAAATACTTGAAAATCAAATTCCCACCAAATCAAAATATGAAAAATCGGTTTTAGTGCAAAATACAATTTAGGCAAAAAATGATGGCTCATTAAGTCAATATATATTTCATACTAAAATCCCAAAAAATCAAGTTTTCTTATTTGATGTGTAAGGAACAAAAGCTGTTAAAAATTATCTTGAGAAAATGATTATTTCAAAAAATCATTTTTCATACTTAGTCAATATTGCACCTACGCTAAAAAATTTCTGGATCCGCCAGTGCACGTAGGAACCCGAAAATCTTATCCGAAAATATTATCCAAATTAATTATTAAGGTAAAAAAATTTGTGAAAAAACAAAAAAATAAATAGTAATTGTCATTTGCCATGGCAACGGGTGGAAACACACAATACTATTTGCAAGGACAACCACTATTCACATGAATAGTGGCTGCCCTAGCCCCCCCTTACCATGCCAAGGGGCAAATGGGTGGAGTTGCTCTAACAGTCTGCCAGAAGTGGAAAGTAAAAAAATTTGTGAAAAAAACAAAAAAATGAATAGTAATTACCCTTTGCCATGGCAACCGGTGGAAACACACAATACTATTTGCAAGGGCAACCACTATTCACATGAATAGTGGCTGCCCCAGCCCCCCTTGCCATGACAAGGGGCAAATGGGTGGAGTTGCTCTAACAGTCTGCAAGAAGTGGAAAATGGTTTTATGCCTTCTCTTTTAGTTGGAAACCCGTCCATGATTTTCTTTTTTGTATAGTGTCCCATACGTCGTCGTTTCATTCCCAACTTCTCTTTATAAAGGAACCGAGAAAACCCTAAGCCAAACCTCACTCTCTTATTTGCCGTCACAGAGAGAGCAAACCCGAGAGCGAAGATGAAGTACAATCCAAGAGTGACCAGCTCTCGCCGCAAGAACCGAAAGGCTCATTTCACGGCACCGTCGAGCGTCCGCCGTGTGTTGATGAGCTCGCCTATCTCGTCAGACCTCCGGTCCAAGTACAATGTCCGGTCCATGCCGGTTCGCAAGGACGACGAGGTTCAGGTGGTGCGCGGGACCTACAAGGGCAGAGAGGGCAAGGTGGTCCAGGTTTACAGGCGCAAATGGGTCATTCACATAGAGCGCATCACCAGGGAGAAGGTCAATGGGTCGACGGTGAACGTGGGCATCAACCCATCCAAGGTTGTGATCACCAAGCTGAGGCTGGACAAGGATAGGAAGGCGCTGCTGGACCGCAAGGCCAAGGGTCGTGCCGCTGCAGACAAGGATAAGGGTACTAAGTTCACAGCCGAAGATATTATGCAGAACGTCGACTGATTTTCTTCTGGTTGGTTATAAAACTAGTTCATTTTGCTGTTTTGGTAGTAAAATTAGCGAACAATGATCTGATGAGTTTTAATTTTTTAATTTTCTCAATTTCAAGTATGGATATGTTTAATGTGTTTTAAGTGTCTTACGCACTGGATTGGATCTTCAGACAGTGATTTTGTGCTGGTTTTTAAATGCTATTATATTATCATATGCCTGGCTATTGTTTTTCGCTTTAAGTTATTTGAGACACGGATTAGCTTTATTTGATTATGCTTATGAGACCCAATTTGTTGTCAATCTTGTCCCACTATAATGTCCCCATGGACGCAGCCACAACTCAACCTTTGGCAAGGAAGGTTACTGGGTTTGTGTTGTGCTTGGGAATTTAAGATCCATGAATTCTCCGCTCATGTGGATTGGGTAGGAAGTTGATGCTGTTATTGGTTTCTTGGATGGTTTTTATCGTTTAGACACTAACTAGTAGTATGAGTTGATTTTAACAATCTAATGGGCTCAGTCTGGAGTTTCACATTTTGGTTTTCCAATGCTCCTGCTTGAATGACTGTTGCACAAAATTAGAATCATTATCTCCACCCCTAGTTCAAGTTTAAGATTCTTCTCTCAGGCACCCGAAAGAATCGAATCCCAAATACTACTTAATTATCCTCTGTGATTTCTTCTTAAAATGTATTCGCTAGTTAGATTAGTTAATATTAGAATTGACTGGACTCTGTTTATGATATGGGTTTTTCCATTAGATGAATATTGACTTGAATGTTCATTTTAATAACTATTGGGAAGGGGGAAGGACATTGCTGAATTCGGTGGTGTTGTGTTAGCCTCATTTTATATGCAAATTTGGCTAGTTTCCTTTGCAACAACCCTTTCAACGAAGGACATACTTGGTAGTTCAAAAGTAAACCGAAGTGCCCCCAACTTCTCCAGCCATAGTGGTGTGGATGTATTCTAAAGCTATATGAGCATGCATTTTGAATGTTTGAGATGAAGCTTGTGTGACATTGATAGATATTGCATGAATTGCTTTGGCTCAGTTCTGGCCTTGCTTTTCTTTACACAAAATGTGATTTCGTGGATTCAATTTCAGACTGAGTGGCATAAGCTCGGTGATTGGCACAGATTTCAACATCATAAGCTCTGACTCTGAGCAAGCTTAACTATTGGCGTCAAGTTATTCACAATGACTTCTAGATAAAAATTTCCTATTACATTTCGGGTCCGCAGAAAACCGTTTAAGTCGACTAAATCAGCAAAATTTGGGTGGTTTGGTTTGGTTTTCATATAATAATAAAAAATTAACGAATGGAGCAAAATCACAATTTATGAAGAGTTTGATGTTCAAGTTGGCCTATTTCAAAACTGCATAAACGGACTCATTCCTGTATTAATTTTCTAATTTCTTATGATGACATTTTTTAATTGGTCATTACCATTTATTGTTGTGTTTCATCCTAGACTATAATATCAACTAAAAAGCAAAGTCCCTAACCTATACGTATTCAGCCTCTCACAAAATTTCTCCACATTTTTGGTATTAAGTTCTCTAAACTATTGGTCGGTATAAAGTTTTCTTTGATATATCCTAAGAGAACATGGAATTTTTACTTACATGCTTAGAAATGGAAATCAACCAAACCAAAGTAAATCAATCACTAAATGAAGTGGTTTTAATTTTGTTGTGCGGCTAATTTGATGCCTAAGTAAATCAACGGGAATCATAACATCTCATTGGTTCAGTGCGCAGTTTCAAATTCAAGCTTAAGTTGAACTTAACCAAGGGGTAAAGTTTTCGGGATCTAACTCAGTGAAAAATGACATTAACTTACAGATCAGTAATTTTAGGTTTGAATCCCAACTCTCCCCCTTCCTAACTTTGGGAAGAAAAAAAACTAGGATAAAGTTTTCATTAATTTGTAACAAAAATTTGGGTGTCCAGAGACCAAATTGGGTTCAAATAAAATTCCTGAAAAAATGAAAAAGTGGCTAGCCTTGGGGAAAGTCGAAAGCCCAAGCAAAGTCGGGGAATTTAATGGGCTAGTTTGAGCTATCCAAATAGGGAGATTATTGATGGAATGGGCCTGATGTCGGTGAATGTCTGAATAAAGAAATGTACAATATTTAAAAATTTGTTAAATGTTTGTTCGTTAATTATAGGCGTGTAGGTGTAGCGATAGAAATAGACAGAACAGAAAAAGCTCATGGTTGTGGAAGCAAAAGACCCCAAAATCTCATAGCCAAAGGCAAAAGAATTGTGACTTTTTAGGATTCTGAGAAATGGATGACGATTTCACACGCCCGCCCCGGCTTATGAGCTTTGTTTCTGAGGAACAGGTACTGGAACTACTGTTATCTCTCTGAAAACCCTAAAAACTCTAAAAATCCTATTGATCAATGATGATAATGCGTGCATTTCCCTGATTTTTGACAGTTGGATGAAGCCAAGAGAACAAGGGGTGAACGGGTTGAGGATGGCACTGCCCAGAGAGACAGACCTCTTTTCGAGGTTCTCCTCTACTTTTTTCCTTCTCTGAATTTAATTAAAATCCCTCTCATCTGTTTGGTCCATGAAAAAAAACTTGTTTCTATTCTATGCAGATTTTAAAAGAAAATAAAGACAAGAAGGATGCAGAGTTCAATGAACGTTTCAAGCACAGTGAGTGCTCAAAGTTCAAACTTACATTTCTTTCAATACTTGTATGAAAATGAGATGACCTTTTCTTTGGCCTCCATCGCATTTTGTCTGATGAAAAACAGGCAAAGGATTTTGTTATTGCTCTGTGCTCAGAGCTCACTCACTTTTTTAGCTCTTTGCAGGACCACCCAAAGCCTTGGATGATGACGAGACCGAGTTCCTTGATACTTTAGAGAATGTGAGACAACACTCTATGTTTCTTAGTCATCCATGTCATCAGTGTTATTTGCAGTTCATTTGAAACATTTACTTGTTGCATATAAAGTATCTATGGATTTTCACTTCCTAATAGGAATTTGTAGTTTGTAGAGGTAGTTAAGTAGGATATGTTCACTGGAGTCTTACTTTCTCTTCTTTAATTTCAAAACATTGATAACTACTGTTGGGTGAAGCAGTTAGACAGTCAAGTTGGGTGCACAGCTGAGATACTGCATATTATCACACGTGTTATTTTCTTTACATTGTTTTTAGTCAAGGAAGGAATATGAGCGAAAGATTGCAGATGAGGAAGCCCAACAACTTCTGAGTTTCCAGGTTTGTTTTCCAACCATCTTGGAATAGTTTGACTACTTTTACTTTCCAAGGTGTTTTGTTTGAGGTTTACTTCTTTTCAGAAAAAAGAAATGTTTAAGGTTTTGCTTTATTTATTATTCTTAGACAGTATGCTAGAATTTGGCAGTTTCAAAGCTTTTTGGATTATCTTTAAGCTCTCTATTTAATTTGGTAAAATGGTTCACATGAGAAAGTTTTCTTTAAAGCTCGTGAGAAGCAAAACTTTATAGAATATAGTTAGCAGTCCATCTGGCTAGCATATACTAGTACTTACCTCTATGTATGCATGTTTATGCATATATGCGTATGCTTCAGGGATTTAAGAGCTTTCATCTGTTGAAATTCAAGTATGCATGATTATTCTCATACTATATTGGGGCCATAGCCATACAGTTAGTTTTTCAAGATAAAATTCTTCTTGGGCGTCAGAATTTGTTTACACCAGTTCTTCTTATCAGGCAGCTGTGGTAGCAAAGTCTAGCATTGTACAAGAGCTTCAGGAAACACCTTCTGTTCCTATAATACAGGTTGGTATCTCAATATGAGGAATATGAGAGTGAGCGAGGAGAGATACCATCACCCACTGTTTTGTGGTGATTGTGATGGTTGGAAGTGTTAGTTTACATTTCTGAATAAAACCTTCTGCTTGCAGGAACAGAAATCAGCTGGGAAGAGGAATCCACCTCCTCGTCCATTAGGTATGATTATTAAGGTGAAGCCACAAGCAAAGAAAGCTAAAATTGATCAGGGAGGTGTTGAAGAACCCACGAACACAGTGACAACCCTACATGTAGATACAGACAAAAGTTTAGAGGTAATGAAGACACCTAATAGTGATACTGATAAGTCCAGTGTTGTTGCGAAGACAGGCCTTGTTTCCTATAGTGACGAGAGTGAAGATGACTAGCAGTTTTGTTCTCTTTATCTTTAAGGAGCGATTGATATTGATTGAACTACTTTATTCTTTCCTTGCCTTTTGATTTTCAATATACACAGTAAGAAAAGCGGGATTTAGGATTATCTATTCCACCTTACATTTATAAAATATGTATTGCGACAGAGAAGAAAAAGAACATATAAAAACTTAGAGTAGGATATGATTTGTGACATGGTCTTTAAAAGGCTTCAAACACAAGCTCTTATTTCATCGTATATGGCATGCCTCAGTCAAAAATATATAAATACTCAAGGATATCTAGTTTAATGCATTATAAGTGAATTATTTTCTGGTATGGAAGCAGGGCCAGCCCTTAGGGGAGTCCAGTGAGGCAGTTGCCGTGGACCCAAAATATTTTATCTTGGTGAGGACTCCCATTTATGTTTAACCTTATATTACCTTAGGCGAAAAAAAAAAAGGCTAGCTGAAGGAACTTAAGGAAAAGAATTTGATGTTTACTTAAACCTCAAATAGAAGCCCTCAATCCAAGTCGAAATTCTACAGCGTGAATCATTGACTACTCATGTCTTTCGACTTTAACTGCATGGATTGCTTACATAACATTATGGTCATACTTTTTACAGTTGTTGCATAAGGAAGTTTTTCAAAGTTGAAATTGATAAGTCTTACCACTACTGCTATATCACAAGAAAGATTGAATTAGTTAGCTATTTATCCATGGAAAAAAGGCATGACAGAAGAATATGTAGCATTATTATTAATTATGCTGCTAAAATTGCTAGAAGAGCAGTTCATTTCTTTTTTGCTATTCTTTATTTGATTTATTTTTGTCTTGTTAGATTTCTCCAAAAACAAAAAATGAGGACAACTTTTATCATGTGAGTTCTTGTAATGATTTTTTGTGACTTTATATAAGCAAATTTAAGAAATTATAAATTGAAGGAAATTGTTTTGATGCTTCCATTTCTTCGGGAAGTATTCAAATTATTATTATTATTTTTCTTTAAACATGTATGGAGTCATCCTAGATAGATTGTTCGCTATTTATGAGGGTTGGAGGTCACAATTGGGTTACTCATGCCTTTTTCTTTTCATGCATTCCTATCTGTTTTTCATTTTTTTTTCAAATTTCTTTTGTATTCAACTCATTGTTGTCACCTGCTCAGTTCCATTGAGTGGACTCGGATGAGGATGATTTGGATTATGTGTCGGAAGATGGGCCTTGGAACAATAAGGGCTTATCATCTCTCTTCAAAGGGGGTGCTCATGTTTTAATCCTAGTAATTCTAGGTTGGATAAATGAGCTGGTTGGGTCAGATTTCCTTCCCTTTGCATTTGTGGGAGAAGTTTTCTTGCTAAGTTGGTTGAGGTCATAGGTCGTGTTGTTATGGTCAACCAAGCTTTCTTAGATAGGGAGCATTAATATTTTGCTAGAGTGTGTTGTTGTGCCTCTTAGGACATTCTAGTAATTTGTTTGAGGGAAGACTCTGATAAATAATTGGAGAACATTTTCTGTTAGTCCCAAGACTTTCTGGCAATTCTAATTCTTAACAGACGATGTTAAGATAGTGTGGTGAAGATATTAATGTACAAGAGGATGATACTTGTGTTCCCTTAGCTGCAGTCTGTTCCTGTGGACAGGGCCATTAAAAAACCAGAGCTTGTGGATGTTTCTCTGTGGATCCACCAAGAGAGATCTCTTTCACTTGATACACGTGTTTATAGGCATGTGTCTAGCTGCTAGGAAATCATAGACACTTGATAATTTTCCACGTAGTTTTGGGTTCTTGAGGTCTCGTAAGCCTTTTAGGCAAGTACAAGCCAGTTTGAACAACTGAACAAGCTCCATTGCCATCTGAAGTAAATATGTTTCCTAATTTTCCAACCAAGGCAAATATTGTGGAGCTTCTTGTGCACGAATCTCTTCATGGTGGGATTGGTTCTGTTATGCATTTGGGTATAATTCCTTTGAAAATCTATGCTCTCATATTGATGATGATGGATTGGTGTTGGAAGGGACCTCTTCTAGAACCTTTGAGTTTCTGTTATGGTTATGGAACCTTTCGTTACTTGCGTTGCTGATGTTGCTGGTCCTCTTGCTTATCTGAGTCTGGTAAACTTTTAAACATGGTGGGTGCTCCTCCTGAATTTAGGATCTGTAGGAAAAGGATATGGGAGATTTGATGGAGGGTTGGTCTCAACATGAATTTTTTCTTGTGTCTAAATATACTGGCAAAGTTTGTGGTCAAATTTGAAAATCATGGGATGTAAATTGATGAAATTGAAAGTTGGGGGCCCATATTGAGAATGACCCCAAACCATCAAGGAGTCTTTTGATGTTAGCCCTATAAAATAATGGACATTTGAGAAACTGTCTCTTGTCCCGTAGACAGTGTACAAGTCGAAGTAGATTATGACATATACTAATATTGTGCAAAACTCTACATCATTTATTTATTTATTATTTATCATGTATATAATATATTATATAAGGTGGACCGTGGAAGGAAGAAATGGGAAGCAGACTTTTCAATTGCGGTGGGACAGCGAAGCAAACGGATAGCTTGCTTGGAATGCAAAAAGTAAATTAATTAGTATTGTTAAACATCTCATCTCACCAGTAATCCCGGTGTTTATTCACGACAATGACACAGATTCGAATTTCATATTATGGGTTTTGTTTGGGGTCGTCATGCGTGACGTTTCATTTTGGTATCGGCCGGCACGAATCATGCCCTTGTTGACAATCCATGATCCATCCACACATTGAATTGAAGCTTGAAACCAATAATAATAATACGCACGCAGACACAGAGAGCCAGCCACCAAACCAAGAGAGAGTTGAGAATCCATAAATATCATCCAAAAGTTGCAAACTCAATAATTTGTTACTTCCGTGTTAGTTGATTACTCATCCTGACTTGAAGCAAAAACGAGTGGATAAGTTGCAATTCATTTGTGAAAATACAACCTATCCACCTATGACGTGAGTTTTAGAATTAAAACAAGTTTTGTCGAAAAATGTATGGATGATAAAAACCTTTTATTATATCGTAATATTATTTTAACTACTTAATTGGAGCAATTTTTCTCAATCATTTCATGTTTACTTTGTGTGACGATTTGAAATATCAATTGACTTTTTTCTTTTCTTTTTTAACTGAACAGCTGTTTTTATTTTTTTTAAGTGACTTCAAGAAGAGATGACAACTACATGAAGTGATACCGAATTAGAGTAAAATTCACTTGCAATTGCTCTCAAACTATTTTGAAAGGATTTGAGAATGAAAAAACAAACTTCGAATTGAAATCTTAGAAAATGTGAGGAATTCATTTATTTTCAAACACGTATACCATTAATAAAATTAAAATAAAATAAAAAACTATTTGCTATGCCACATCAAATAGCAGTTTTAGTCTTCCTACTAGAAAATATATTAAATACATTGATTGCACCACCCAAAATTAATACACAAAAGCCAGAAAGAAGAAATATAACTATTTGCCTAATTGGAAAAGAGTGGTGGGGGAGTGTTTGCCAACGTCATTTTCTCTCTAGTCTTTGGTGAGAAAAGGTCGCAGTTTTTGACGAAAGCATTACAGAGGAAAAGACAAGTATGCAAGGGGCTCATGTAGTTGATGCGCTAACGTGAAGAGCAACTAAGGATGCATAAAATCCCTCTGTGATTTTAATCAAAGTATCATGCTTGCCTTTCTCTACGATAACTCCATTTTTAACCACTGCAATCACATCAGCATTCTTGATTGTGGATAGTCGATGGGCGACCACCACCGTGGTCCGGTCTACCATCACTTTGTCTAATGCATCTTGAACCACTCTCTCAGATTCAGCATCAAGTGCACTTGTAGCTTCATCCAACAGTAACACCTTAGGGCTCTTGATGATAGCACGTGCGATGGCTACACGTTGCTTCTGCCCCCCAGACAATTGCACTCCACGTTCTCCTACTATGGTGTCATAGCCCTGCATAATGCATTAGGATTAATGTTGCAGTAATAAGATCACATTATAAGTTTATAACAACACAAGGTCAGCTCAGTTTAGTTGTACAATGTTCTAACCTGGTGTAAGCTACTAATGAACTTGTGGGCATTGGCCAACTCTGATGCAGCTATAATTTCTGCCTCAGTTGCTTCCCCATCTTTTCCATATGCGATGTTGGCACGGATGGTGTCATTAAATAAAACAGGTTCTTGGCTCACAAGCCCCATCTGCTGCCTCAACCATTTCAATTGAAATTTCCCAAGTTCAGTTCCATCAAGTGTGATATGACCTGAATCCGGATCATAAAATCTTTGCAACAATGCTACCACTGTGGATTTTCCACTCCCACTTTCTCCAACCAGGGCAACTGTCTGCAAAGGAGATTCACAAACACAGCCACAACATTAAGACTTAAACTTTATCATCGTGTCATCAAATTAAAATAAAAAATGAATTGAAACCCAATTCAATGATGAAATTTTACCTTGCCACAATGAATAGTTAAACTGAGGTCTCGGAAAATCTGTGTCTCTGGCCTAGATGGATATGTAAAGCTTACATGGCGAAGCTCAATCTCTCCCTTTACATTATCCAATTTCACACCAGACTCGTCACTTGGGTCTATCTTTGACTTGCGGTCTATTATTGCAAATATGGAACCAGCAGCAATCCTGGCTTTGTTAGTGTCTGGGGCAAAGGAGCTTGATTGAGAAATTCCCGTAGCTGCCATGGTCAAAGCAAAGAAAACCTGCAAGCCAAACGCACATATGATATTCAACTACATAAACTTTGGTGTGAAAATATTGGTAGGCAATGAATCAGATCAAATGCAAATTCTGCATGTTTCCAAAACTTTAGGATTGGCATTGATAGATATGGAGGGAATAATTACTTGGAAAACGTCAGCAAATGTCGTTTTTCCAGCCTCAACAAGTTTAGCTCCAGCATAGAAACTGGTTGCATAGACACAGAACAGAAAGAAGAAAGATATCCCAAATCCTAATCCACTGATCAAGCCTTGTCTTTTTCCTGCCGCCGTAGGACCTTCACATTTCCTTCTGTATAGCTCCATTACCTTTTCTTCAGCACAGAAAGAAGCAACTGTTCTTATGCTCCCGACTGCGTCATTAGCAACTTGGCTTGCTTCCTCATACATCATCTGCAACCATTTAATTATACATCTTGATGAAACATATAAGAAAGAAGGAATTTGAATTCACAAGTTATGAAATGTCCTTGTAATTCAGAAATATAGATAATCTCTGACTGTACGTAAATTACAGCTTTTACTTTCGGGGACTTTTAGATCATACCTTTGCATCTGCGCTGAATCCTCTCATGAATTTTGCTTGAACATATCCATTAACTCCAATAAGAGGAATCAATGCGAGGATAATAAATGCCAGCTGCCAACATGCAACAAAAGCAATGACCAAACCTGCAATTGCGGTCGCAATGCTATTAACTATTTGAGCTAGTGCATCTCCAACTAGGGCTCGCACTGTTGCCGCATCTGCTGAGAGCCTTGCACCAATGGCACCACTTGAGTTCTCAGGCTCATCAAACCACCCAACCTCCATGTTAACCACTTTCTTAAAACACATCAACCTGATACGTTCAATTAACTTACTACCAGCAACAGAAAAGAAATATCCTCGTCCTGGGATCGCTAGTAATGATGCCAAACCAAGGGTAATAAACATTAATGCCCAAAACTCTGAATCTTTCTTTTGTTCATGAGGTGGTTCATAGAAAGTCTTTATTACCCTGGAAATAAGCACACCAAAAATTGGAAGTATGACACCATTGCCCATTGCAGCTACAGTCCCAATAAGAAGCACTGGAATCTCGGGCTTGTTGAGGGCAGCAAGGCGGCGAAGTGAGATCTTTGGAGGTTGCTCTAATTCCTTGGCAGGGGCTTCTGCGTCTGCCATTGTATTGTCCCTTACACTACCCATGCTACCAAGTCCTGTGGGTAAACCAAATGAGACTGAAAATGAGTGGCGGCTGCTATTTCCTACAGAAGAGTTCCGACTTATGGATCTTACTAATGACATCCTTTGACTCGACTGTCTAAAATATTCCGTAGTCATTTCAGATTTGTTTTGAGCTTCTGCTGGTTGTTCTGATCGATTGTTTTCTTGCAAGCGTATAAGTTGAGCGTATGCTCCTTCAGGATCCTTGAGCAACTCTGAGTGCGAGCCTGATAAATTGACAAACATATTGTTAGTTGATATGATATGTCTACCCATACATGTCATGAAATAATCAGAGTTGATTGTGCAGAAATTATGAGATAGGGTGAACAGAACAGAATAATTTGGCTGCAACATCTCCAACCAATGGGTGGGAATGGGAAATATATGCTTTCTATAGCTCCATGCACAAGAATAAAAATAATGTGCTATGTGTACCTTTTTCAACCATCTTTCCTTTATGAATGACAGCAATCGTATCTGCATTCCTCACTGTGCTCAAACGATGAGCAACAATAACAGTTGTTCGGTTCACCATAATCCTATCCAATGCTTCTTGAACTACCCTCTCAGATTCTGCATCAAGTGCACTTGTAGCTTCATCCAGAAGTAATATTCGTGGATCTTTCAAAATTGCTCTTGCTATAGCAATTCTCTGCTTCTGCCCACCAGACAGCTGAGTCCCATGCTCACCGACCATGGTGTCAACCCCCTGAAAACGAAATATGAAAGTCCAAAGTGAACTCATATTCTTATGATCATGCATACAATTACAAAGTTCAATAAAAATGAGCTACAACTTAATTAGAACCTGAGGCAGTTTATCAATAAATTTAGCAGCATTTGCACGTTCAGCTGCTGCTTTTATCTCTTCAAGGGTAGCACCATCCTTTCCGTAGGCAATATTTTCCTTAATGCTTGATGCAAACAGTACAGGTTCCTGGCTGACAAGACCAATTTTATTCCGAATCCATTTGAGCTGAAATTCTTTTAGGTTTATACCATCTATCAAAACTTCACCAGCTCGTGGATCATAAAATCTCTCTATCAGACTGATGACTGTTGACTTCCCACTTCCACTTTGTCCAACCAAAGCTGCGGTGGTGCCACTAGGGATATAAAGGGAGAACCCGTCGAATATTTGTTCTTCTGGTCTGGCTGGATAACTGAAATAAACCTCTCTCAACTCTATATCTCCACGAATGTCATCCAATGTCCTTCCTTTTTCGTCATAAGCATCAATCTCTGGCTTCCTACTGATAGTCTCAAACATCTTAAATGCTGCAGCTTGACCAGCAGCAAATGCACTCAAGCACGGTGATGCCTGCCCCAGAGACCTGACTCATCCAAATTCCAAAAGCAAGATATAAGCTTTTCTAAGAGAAAAAAAGAAACCAAAAGTTCACTTTTATATATGCACTTGCATATGTGTGTGGGTATCTAAATTCAAGCATATAGGAAAGAAGATTTGATCGCATAGGTACTATAATAGAAAAAAGAAAAAATTAAGAATGGAGCTTACATGGATCCAGTCAAAACAGCAATAATCACATTCAACACATCACCCCCGGAATATCCTTTGTCCCTTATCATTCTTGAACCAAACCATACAGCCAAGGCATAAGAACTGAACACAACTAGCATAACCATGCCAAGACCTACGCCGGCAGCTATACCTTCATGAACACCTGATTTGTAAGCATCTCCAAGATATTTGTTGTAACTTGTTATAGCTTGCTTCTCTCCGGTAAAGGATGCAACCTATATAGGAAAAAAAATGACAAACATCATACTCTTGGTCAAATAAACAGCAATTGTTCCATTAGTTCTAAGGCAAATGTGACATACGGTTCTAATGGAGCCTATCGTCTGTTCAACTACATTTGATGCTTTTGCATAAGCACTTTGTCCACGGGTTGCCATCTTGGTTATAATGATGGACATAGCTGCACCAGATGCCACAAGCAGAGGAATAGAGGACAACATGACAAGGGTAAGAAGCCACCCTTTGATGAATGCTATTATAAACCCTCCGACGAATGTTGAAAGCAGCTGTACAAATTTTCCAACCTGCACAAACAAGCACACGTATATAACCCCACGGTTGCATTATAAGAACAAATTTCAAGGTTTCTATTCTTCCTGGTGTGATTTTTTTTTTTTTTTTGGTAATTGTGTGGCCAGCATAGTACCTTCTCACCCATGGCATCTTGTATGAGAACAGTGTCGCCAGACATTCTCCCAACGACCTCTCCAGTGTTTGTTTCCATATCAAAGAAACCAACATCTTGTCTCAATATTGTTTTCAAATACAAACCCCTTATCCTTGCAGCTTGCCTTTCCCCTGTTACCATCCAGCAAGCGACCTCTGATGAACAAGAAATACAAGGTTTATCAGTTCACATACCTGATATATAGAAGAATTTCTCTATGCATTAAAAAATTATGTGATTATGATGTACTTACGAAGAGTTGCTGCCACAGCTGCTCCGATTGCCAAATAGACAAATTTTAGAGAGACCTAGAATTTCCCAAGATAAGTACGTGATTATCAACATGTTCACATTAACAACTTAGAAAATCAATAGAGGAAGAGAGTATGTTATAATTATGAAATGAATACCCTAAAAAAAAATTGAATACAAAAAATAGAAGGAAAAAAAAACACACACATGAGCTCCAGAAATCAATGGGATTTTCTGGAACTTACATATTTCACCTCAGAAAAGGAGTTCATAGTGTAACTGAAAAAGTTCAACTAATTTTTTTTTCCGGTGATGAATATTAAATCTAAACTTGTGCAGCATAACTTTACCTTGGAAACAACACTAACTATGTCTGTATTGTTTTGATTATTTCCAAAAGAATTAATCATCTCCCCAAACAATATCGTCATAAGGGGCATACATGAACCATTCCCAATGGCACCAATTGTGCCGAAGAGCATCAAGATATAATCAGTCTTATCTGCAAATGAGAATAGCTTGAAAAATGGAATTTTTTCATTTTTCTCATCTCCATTGCTCTTGTCTGAGCCTTGATGGTCCCCATTCGTGCCAGAGCTTTTCTCTTCTTCTACTTGGTTTTTTAATGTGGTCTCCTCATGCTCTTGAGATGTACCACCATTGACACCATTTTCCCCGGCCATATTACAAACCACAAGAATTTGTCTGAGTATTCAGATGCTCTACGCTTGAGTACTTATACCTCAATCTGCACCTGCATAAGAACAAGTCTGTTAGTGGAAAAAATCAGAAGCTTAAAAGCCAAGCCGGCAAAGTTGAGCTGGCGGTGTAAAAGAACCAGCTAAGGATCTGAGACAAACAAAATGATAATTTAAAAGGGAGTTCATTCAGGACATGACTAATTCCACATCTACAAGCAGGCCTGAAATTAAAAAAATAAAGAGGATTGGCACGGTATCTCCTTCCTGAAATGGATTGATTGAACTACTCACTAGACAACAGAAGACATAAAAACTAATCTTCCAAAGATTCAACATTACACATGTGTCTTTTCTCCAAAGCACTCAACAACAGAGAGTGCGTAGAATTAAGAAGATTAAGAAGTTACAAATCTATGTTAGTTTTGTTGAAAGTCGGACAAAAGCAGACTGTAACAGTAGATCACCGGAGGCCAGAATGTTTAGATCCCACAAAGTGAATTGGTGAAGGTCCTCAATTAAGAATCAGAGAATCTAGCAGCTATTTAATTCCACAAAGTACAAAATCCATTACTTTAACAAGGAAAAATCCGCTTCCGACAGCAAATTTCGTTAGGAAAAAAAAGAAAAAAGAAAACTTCAACCACAAACAAACAAGCAAACAAAACGATCCCAGAAGACTAGAAAAAAGGGTATTTTCTTGTTTTCCTTCAAGAGGCAAAAACAAAACTAAAAAGTTGGTAGAAGATGTTTATGGACTATGATGGGTCCAAAAAGAACAAAAAAAGGCTGAAACTCTGTTCCGTTACTGACAGAATCAAATCTCTGCAACTCCGTGCATCCATAAAATCAGAGACTCTCTGCGAATCCAAACCATCGAGGCCATCATTAACAACACAGTGGCAAAGTACCATCGTGAAACCCAATAGAACCAATACATTTATAGCAGTAATAGAAAGTACCACTACAACCCATATGCCAAAAACAGAAAACAGAGCAAGAAAAATGAGATATTTTAGACAGTTGCTTTACCAAAAGCCAAAACCCCAAAAGGGATACCTTGAAGTTGAAGGCTTGAAGCCACGGAAACAGCTTCTGGGACTTTCAGGGTGCTTTTGACTAATTGCACCTCAATGAATGCACTGTGGGTTTGAGCTGTTTCAAGCACATTTATGCGCTCTGTTATTGCTTAAAGCGCAAGCATTTTTATAATTATTCATGACAGCCTTCCAACTATTCATATGGTAGACGTCAAGTGAACCCAAAAGCTGTACATTTTGTCAAAACGCCCATCTTTATTTAACTTTGTCAACCAAAATCGTACTCGTTGTTTGCTAGTGGTGTTATACATCGAAGCTCAGCTTTCCACGAAACTCATTTTTTTTACCTATCTCCTAAGAAGAAGCATTCTTTATTTATTTTTTGAGTATTTTTTTCCCTCTCACCCTCTTTCTTGTTGGGGTCCAGTCTGAGGTATAAAATGTTTATTTTTTGTTGTTTGTTTTGATAAATGAAGTAACTTGTATGGAATATAATATCGACACTCTTAAGAATCCAACCACCACCACCACTTAATACCAAACACCAATAAAACTGTTTTCTTTAAGTCCTACTAGAAGGGGATATCCAATGAGGGGCGACTTAATCTACAGGGGAGAGACCTTAAAAGGCCAATTTTTTCTTTAGCAAAATGATAATAATAAAAACTCCGTGCATCCATAAAATCAGAGACTCTCTGCGAATCCAAACCATCGAGGCCATCATTAACAACACAGTGGCAAAGTACCATCGTGAAACCCAATAGAACCAATACATTTATAGCAGTAATAGAAAGTACCACTACAACCCATATGCCAAAAACAGAAAACAGAGCAAGAAAAATGAGATATTTTAGACAGTTGCTTTACCAAAAGCCAAAACCCCAAAAGGGATACCTTGAAGTTGAAGGCTTGAAGCCACGGAAACAGCTTCTGGGAATTTTGGGGTGCTTTTGACTAATTGCACCTCAATGAATGCACTGTGGGTTTGAGCTGTTTCAAGCACATTTATGCGCTCTGTTATTGCTTAAAGCGCAAGCATTTTTATAATTATTCATGACAGCCTTCCAACTATTCATATGGTAGACGTCAAGTGAACCCAAAAGCTGTACATTTTGTCAAAACGCCCATCTTTATTTAACTTTGTCAAAGCAAAATCGTACTCGTTGTTTGCTAGTGGTGTTATACATCGAAGCTCAGCTTTCCACGAAACTCATTTTTTTTACCTATCTCCTAAGAAGAAGCATTCTTTATTTATTTTTTGAGTATTTTTTTCCCTCTCACCCTCTTTCTTGTTGGGGTCCAGTCTGAGGTATAAAATGTTTATTTTTTGTTGTTTGTTTTGATAAATGAAGTAACTTGTATGGAATATAATATCGACACTCTTAAGAATCCAACCACCACCACCACTTAATACCAAACACCAATAAAACTGTTTTCCTTTAAGTCCTACTAGAAGGGGATATCATATGAGGGGCGACTTAATCTACAGGGGAGAGACCTTAAAAGGCCAATTTTTTCTTTAGCAAAATGAAAATAATAAAAAGCTAACAACTGACCTAAACCACGTCTTCAATATAATTACAATTTTAGGTGGGACTCAAGTTATTAACCTATGCGTGCACTAGACCCCTTATTTGCGGCAATCAAATTGACACGATGCAATGGTTTTTCAATTGGAGTCATGTCGATGTCGTTTTAAGTAAGGCTCTTCAACATAAATGCGCGTAGGATGTCAAAACTTCCAACATAAAATGTATATATATTCTCTGTGCAGGATGTGATATCTTTTGTTAAAGCCAATATCCATCGAGAAAATTTCATGATTAATTATTTAAGGCGTATTATGGTCCTCTAGAGCCTCAAATTTAGTTGAAGAAAATTGAATGAAATTGAGGGTTTTTAATGCGTCATCTCTTCAAGGAAGTTAGGACGTTTTGTACATAAGGAGCTTTATTGATCCGAACCCTCTATTTGTAAAGTTTTGATTCATAGATCATCCATAAAACACCGAAATCTTATTTAAATGGGGTAATCATATTAGTGATTCTTAGAAAGCACCATTCGTCAATTTATTATATCACAATTAGATGTCTTAATAATTTATGATTTATTTAATTTATTTCAATATTGATCCAAGAATGAAGACTTAAAAATGTTGAATGAGCCCTATGCATTCCTGAATAAAAGATCCTCTCGGATATATACTACTGGCTATGCATGGATTTTGCATACATAATATATATTTTTTTTAAAAACAGTGAGAGGCAAGTGTGAATATAATAAGAAAACAACACTTTCTTTCACACTTGAATATATAAATTAGAATATTTGATAACCAAGTAAAAGCCAACTTTGACTTTGTATAATATTTTGTTGGTCTTGTATGGAATATAATATCGACACTCTTAAGAATCCAACCACCACCACCACTTAATACCAAACACCAATAAAACTGTTTTCCTTTAAGTCCTACTAGAAGGGGATATCATATGAGGGGCGACTTAATCTACAGGGGAGAGACCTTAAAAGGCCAATTTTTTCTTTAGCAAAATGAAAATAATAAAAAGCTAACAACTGACCTAAACCACGTCTTCAATATAATTACAATTTTAGGTGGGACTCAAGTTATTAACCTATGCGTGCACTAGACCCCTTATTTGCGGCAATCAAATTGACACGATGCAATGGTTTTTCAATTGGAGTCATGTCGATGTCATTTTAAGTAAGGCTCTTCAACATAAATGCGCGTAGGATGTCAAAACTTCCAACATAAAATGTATATATATTCTCTGTGCAGGATGTGATATCTTTTGTTAAAGACAATATCCATCGAGTAAATTTCTTGATTAATTATTTAAGGCGTATAATGGTCCTCTAGAGCCTCAAATTTAGTTGAAGAAAATTTAATGAAATTGAGGGTTTTTAATGCGTCATCTCTTCAAGGAAGTTAGGACGTTTTGTACATAAGGAGTTTCATTGATCCGAACCCTCTATTTGTAAAGTTTAGATTCATAGATCATCTATAAAACACCGAAATCTTATTTAAATGGGGTAATCATATTAGTGATTCTTAGAAAGCACCGTTCGTCAATTTATTATATCACAATTAGATGTCTTAATAATTTACGATTTATTTAATTTATTTCAATATTGATCCAAGAATGAAGACTTAAAAATGTTGAATGAGCCCTATGCATTCCTGAATAAAAGATCCTCTCGGATATATACTACTGGCTATGCATGGATTTTGCATACATAATATATATTTTTTTTAAAAACAGTGAGAGGCAAGTGTGAATATAATAAGAAAACAACACTTTCTTTCACACTTGAATATATAAATTAGAATATTTGATAACCAAGTAAAAGCCAACTTTGACTTTGTATAATATTTTGTTGGTAGGAGTCTAGTCGGACTTGGCCCCAATAAGTTAGGTTAGGTGATTTTCTCTTTTGCTTACAATCTTGGAGAAACTAAAAATTTAGGATATATGCACACCATACACACACAATTATTAGCTTCTAGAGTTACAAGGGAATCTGCTTTGGGATTTATTCTCTCGTTTTCAGCTTATATATTCAGTTCAGCTATGTGATCGCACGACTAATCTTCAGCTATATATTTTAATGTTCTTCTCCCTCAGCATTATTTTTACGTATAATTGGTGGTGTCTCATGATTTTTTGTTTATTTTTTTTCATTTACTATAAGAAAAACAAAAAATAAAAGTCAGATCATAAGGAGTACGTATAAATGGACCGTTTCCAACCTCCACTTCATGAATATTCTGATTATAATAAAAAAAAAGAAAAGGAAAAATAGTTCCAATTCATAGAATTAAGATAACACAAGCTTTTCAAACAGACAAATAAATCAACACATTCAATTTATTCTACACACGAGTTTATTATTCTACACCCGAGTTCAAATCCCCCTCTCCATAGTCTAAATTAAGCTTTTCAAATAGACAGATGGATGGACAAATTCAGTTTAGCAAACATGTGCTTAATTAGTTAATACTCAAGCAAATATGTGCTTAACCAAGTTGGTAAGTTGGTTAGAGCGGATGTATTCATTATTCTACACTTGAGTTTGAATCCCCCTTCCATAGTCTAGATTGGATTAAAATATAATATCGTTTTTATCCCAAAAAAAATTAGTTAGTACTCAATCAAGGTTTAGTACTAATTTTCATCAAAAAGGTTTAGTACTAATTAATACTTTGCTTTCTTCTGGATTTTTGTCTTTTAGTTTGTTGGTTGTCATTCTTTATTTTATGTTGACTTTGCCTCTTTCTTGACTGTTCAATATGAGTGCTTTGCTTTTAAGCCTTTCAGTTTCAGACACAAAAAGAAAAAGAGAAAAAAAAGGGTTGGTGTCTAGGAATTTTCCAAAGAAATAAATGGCTACAACTACAAGTAGAGAAGAGCTAGAGGTAAACTCCAATCATGTCCGTTTGCTTTTTTCTTTTTCTCTTTGTTTGGTAAACTCCAACTATTGCCAATCATCGTTGGTTTTGGTTATCATCAAGAATCAAGATCAACTCCATCCATGTCTATTTTAAGCTGCAAAATTTTGGCTGACTAAGTTGCCAATATTTAATAAGCTCATTTATTCATGGAGGTTAGTTGATGATAAGAGCCTTCGTGAATAAGTCAACAATACTGGGTCCAAAAACAGCTTTAATACTTTGTTATCGGAACTTAATTCTTAGGCCTTGTCTAGGAGACTGGGAGGGTCCAATAAGCAATTGCCAATTGCCAATTTGCCATACAATACAAGGCTTTTGGCATTGGAGGCCCTTGTCTATGCCAAACTTTGATGTTCAATACGAATCCACTACATCTCAAATTCAGTCACCTGGTGAAAAAGTTAAACAATCAATTTGCTAATAGGTAAGTGTCACATGGGTTTAACAATGAAATGATACCTACCCTACATTTTCTCTTGCACAATGATTATATAGTACTCGATATCAATCTACAATACTTGGTGCATTTTTTTTATACCAATCTACAATATCTGACATATTATTGATACCAATTTACAGTATCTGGTACATTATCAATCTACAATATCTAATACATTGTCGATACCAAATTACTGTACCTAGATATTACTAAAGATCGACCATGCATGTAATACATCAACAAAATATTAGCTATATATTACGACACTTCCCTTTTAATTTGTCATGAAGTGTTGTTGAGCTATACTATGCTCAACTTTGAAAGGGGATTATAGGGAACCGAAGGTTTGAATGGACAGAGCCTTACTGCAAACAGTGCAAAGTTACGTCGATAAATGAAAAGCGTTAATAAAGTCGAGGATAAGTTAATGGTTTGGTGCCAAAATATCCACAGATTAAAAAAAACAAAATTATCAAAAATATTTCGGCGATGATTTATTTCAAGACATTGCTCTTAAGGTGAGTTGCTCAAGTTTTCAAGATTATCATCTGTCCGACTAAATCATGTGAATCCCATAATTGTAGCAAGCAATCATGTTCATTTCGTGATCTCGTCAGCCTCCATTGCCACCACCTTTTTACACTCTCTTTTCGTTTTTCAAGTTTTTTCGCACTTTTGGGCTATAGAAGTAGTCAATTCTCCTTTATTTTTCAATCTTGGAAGTTGGGTGCACCAATACCATTTTTGAAAGTTTGTCAAATCATCCTTATTGAGTATTTTAGCTTACCACTTTAAATAAGGTGTACTCTCATCATCATTCTTAATATTTGACACGTGTATATTGATATAACTATGGTTCCATAAATACAAAGCAAAAAGTTAATTATAGTTATACCAATAAACACATATCTAGTGTTAAGAATGATAGTGAGAGTACACATTTGGTTAAAGTAATGAGTAAAAATATAAAGGATACCATGTCTCAGTCGTATTACTGCACAATAAATAAATAAATTTTCTCCATATATCTCGCTTTCGTTGAATAATTGGCGTGGCCCCCTTTGCCCTTAGTCTCAAACCTTTTTCTCTTTTTCTTTTTGAGTGAACAGAGTCTCAAACTTTAGAGAGAGAGAGATCACCTGGATCATGCCAAAAGAAGAGATAATGGACAACTTTTAAACTGTAGTTTCACAGAGAGAGAGAGAGAGAGAGAGAGAGAAGAACATGTAATCATGATATACATGATTGGTTGACTCATTTTTTGACAGCTGAAAAGTTTTGAGGTTAGTGTAATCTAATCTAACATGGTCCTGATGAGTTGAGTTTGATTCTTATTCTCCAGATACTAGAGTCAGCGGAAAACAAAATGGGTGACATTATTGTGGATGTGGAATAGCAGCCTGCTCTAGCTAGATACTGCTGAAAGAAGCTTCTGAATCACTGTGAGAATGTGATGCAGTCGTAGTACGATATGAGTAAAGAGTGGGAAATGTGACTTCATTGTAGCAAGCAAGCAATTGCAAGGTAGGCATTATAATTTATGTATATCAGTCAGACTTATCTACTATACTATACTATACTATGTCTATGTGTATACATACATATATAAATGATTTGATGAAATGTGTATCCACCACCTAACCTAAAACATTACCTGTTCCTAATTTCTAAAATAATATAATTCATGACCCTCAATTAATTAGTTTTTGTAATGCCTTCTGGAGAGTGGTGCCACTGGTGCCTACCCTACCCTGTGTGGGTTGGGTGTCTGCATTGCATTGCAGGCATCTTCTCATCTGAGGATTTTCCATCATATCATATATGTAGCTTTGTCCACCCAAAAAACAAATACCAACACCTCATAATCACAGCATAGTATAGCAGTACACATGTAATCTAGAAATAAGATTATAAAAATTCCCTATATATATACTTATCCAGACAAATGGACTTAAATTAATCATTAGCATTGCATTAGGCTTGTGGGATACGGTAGAACTAGATAGAGAGGGAGACTAAAAGGAGCAGGCAAACAAACAAACAAACTCATGTCGGCGTCCACGTTGAATTTTGTAAAGTTTGTAGCAAGTGCCATATAATATCTATCTATCATCATCCTGTGGACTACTTTTACATTTTTTCTGCCGTAGTTAGAAAGGAAGAGGGAAGTTTTCTCATACACGCAAAATGTTAGGGAGTTTCGAACTTAATACCACTAATCTACAAGTCAACAAATTATTTTTACATTATACATGCATAATTAATGTTAATGTTAGTTCTATCCGTAGACACCTAACTGTTTTCTCAACTTATTTATTTATTATTGTTATTTTTACATTATGCACAGATCACATCGCAGTTGTGTATTGGTTATAAATAAATAAGATTTAAAATGTGTCAACAAAACGAAATAGTGAAGTATTTCCACATGTGTTATGTGGCAATACTTCAAACACAGTGCTAACGAACCCCCGACTTTTCACTCCATGTTTTCTTTCTCTACATTTTTTTTTTTACTTCAAACCATATGTTTAACTTATTATTTAACCCCAAACAAAAAATCATTGACATAAGAAGACATTCTTTTATCCTAGTACGAATTTTAATCGAAATTGGCAACGAGCTGCATCACAAGGATGATACATTTGATTAGACCTTGGTTTGATTTTAATGATTATAAGTTGTGGAAGAATTATTCCATCCCGCGAGCCTTCCTTCACTAAGAAAGTTATAAAAAAAGGACAACTACTGCTCATTAATTGAAAATTGTTACCATTTAACTAGAAAATATGAAAAAGGCAAAGGAAGATGCATAAAGAACTGTTTTACTTTACCGCTCATTATTTTCAAAGCACAATAAAAGTAGCTTTTTTAAAAAGTGACAGCAATTCAGCCTAAAAGAAACAAGTGCTTCCCTGATTTTATTTGTGTAAACCTTATTTACGAGAAAGCAATGACATATTGTTCCAGTTTTGCTTCTTTCCAGACCAAATCCAGTTTGGCTCTTGTGTTTCTTTTCGACCAGAAGGCCCCACATGTAACCAACTAGAGTAAAAGTGGGCAAAGAGAAGAGAATCCATCAAATCGATAGTTGCTTCTAGTTGGAGTCACACAATCAAACAAAACTAATACTTTCGAATATAAAGAAAAAATGGAAACCACAGAAAGGACTTTTTGCTCTTGAAAAAGTTGAAAGGATCAGATTTTCAAATTTTCAAGCGCCAGCAATTAAGGGTAGAAAAAACTCGGTTTCCATAAGAAAAAAAAAAAACTGGGGTCACAGTTACATATAGCTTTGGGTGAAGGAAAGCAAGGACACGGCACGGTCTTACTGTTTCAAGTTTCAACAGAACAGACTAAAATTATAATATAATTTATTTGTCCACATAACATTGATTTTTCATCAATTAAAATAAAATATTACAGAAAAGTAGAGGAGCTGGCCAACATCTCCACTTCACCAGCAAGCTGCCCGAGAGACCCCTTTCCAAGCTCTGTATTTGTTGCATATAAATAAGGCCCACTCGCATGCTCTGTCTGTCTCTGAAAGCAGAGAAGAGATAGAGAGAGAAGCATGAAGAAGAATCAGATGGTGCACGTGTCATTGTTCTTAGCGCATGTGCTTCTTCTGATCAGTCTTCATGGTGCCTCTGGGAAAGATTATATCTCTGCTGTGGGAGACCCAGGAATGAGAAGAGATGAACTGAGAGTGGCCTTGGAAGCTTGGAACTTCTGCAATGAAGTTGGAGCTGAAGCACCTGGCATGGGCAGCCCAAGAGCTGCTGATTGCTTTAATCTCACAAGTAAGCCCCACCATCAAAGAACTAGGGGATTGAGGAGGAAGAGTGGGTTTTTTTTTTCTTTTTTCTTTTTAGTTCTCATATCAAATGATTTTATTATCATTAATTTGTTTTTGGGTGGAAGAATCTTTATTTTTTCTTCCTTTTTTTTAAAAAATTTTAAAAAAAATCATGTGCATGGGCATTCAGTTTGATAGCATACAATGTATTTGATAGATGTTCCAAATTCATCTCAATGCACTTCATAGTTGTGTTTGTCATTGGATTGAAGTAGTTATGTGCTGATTTGATTCTTAATTTGTTTTGAATTTGATGGGGCAGGTTCTTCTATAAGACATGGAGTGAGCGAAGATGATAACAAACTCGGGGTGGGCACACCATTCCCAGGGATTAGCCATGGGGCTTTGAACAATGTAGACCTTTATGCAGCAGAGAAGGAGGTGTATCTGGGTTCTTTATGTCAAGTTTCAGACTCTCCAAAACCATGGCAATTTTGGATGGTTATGCTGAAAAATGGCAACTTTGACACAAGGTCTGGTTTGTGCCCTGCAAATGGGAAAAAGGCAGCTCCTTTCAGTCCGGGAAAGTTTCCTTGCTTTGGGAGTGGGTGTATGAATCAACCCATTGTGAATCACCAAGAGACAGAGTTGTTGGATGGTGATACAATGAGAGGAAGTTTCAGTGGGTCCTATGATCTGGGATCTGATCTCAGTAATGGAAATGGTGGAGCTGATGGGATATCTTTCTATGAGGTGGTTTGGCAGAAGAAACTTGGTGTTGGAAGTTGGGTTTTCAGTCATAAGCTCAAGACTTCAAAGAAATATCCATGGCTGATGCTGTACCTCAGAGCTGATGCAACCCAAGGATATTCTGGAGGCTATCACTATGATACAAGAGGAATGCTCAAAACAGTAAGTAGAAACCATTCATTTGAATTTAATTTCTAAGTAGAAACGTTTCATTTGAACTGGAATCTAATTTCCTTCCTTTTGTCAAGTAACAAGCAATCATTATTATATTGAGAAGCTGAAGCTAGAATGATGGAATTTTTCTCTTGTTTTAGTTGCTGCTGTATGATGTATGCCAACATATGTAACTTCTAAGAAGAATACAGAAAAATTAGTCTTATTGTTTGTCTTCATGACAAAATATAAATGTAAGATGGTGTATGCTTTCCATCTTTCATGTGATTAATACGTTAACAAAGTAACAAAAGAAGGCCATAACTGGACGGCTGATTTGCTTAATTTGTTAAACTAACTGCATTTCCAGAGGTATTAATTTATTCGTTGGGGGATTTCATGAATAATTAATCTGTTAATCTGTCACTGTCGTTTTTTGTATGAATAAATTTATTATTCAATGTTGTTAGATAACAGTCATACCAAACCCTCCCTGTCAAAGGTGTTAGAAAACTTTGCATTCTAAGACCTTATTTAATTGGTACTGGGATTATTAGACCGGCCCTGGAATATGATCATCTAGTGAAGGCCACAAGGCCACCGAATCAACACGATTGTGTCATATTATAATCATCTGTGTTTGAAGTTGGACCTCAGAATACCAGATTTGACATCTGCCAGAGTTTGTTGCTTTTGTTTTCTAATATATTTGCTTCTAAATTGTTCGAGTATAGAAGGATGATATAGTCATTTATCACATAACTTACAATTTAAGTTAAATTTCAGCTTCCAGAGTCACCAAATTTTAAGGTGAGGTTGACTTTGGACATCAAACAAGGAGGAGGACCCAAGAGCCAGTTTTACCTTATTGATATTGGTAGCTGTTGGAAGAACAACGGCCAACCCTGTAACGGGGATGTGCTGACCGACGTAACCAGATACACGGAGATGATCATAAACCCGGAAACTCCAGCTTGGTGCAGCCCCACAGGTTTGGGGAATTGCCCACCATACCATATTACACCAGATGACAGAAAGATTTATAGAAATGACACAGCCAACTTCCCATACTCAGCTTATCACTACTACTGTGCTCCAGGGAATGCCCAACATTTGGAGCAACCTGTAAGCACATGTGACCCTTACAGCAATCCTCAGGCACAAGAGATAATGCAATTGCTGCCTCACCCCATATGGGCTGAATATGGCTATCCAACCAAACAAGGGCAGGGTTGGGTTGGAGATGCAAGAACTTGGGAGCTTGATGTTGGTGCCCTATCCAGTAGACTCTACTTCTATCAGGTAACTAATTAGTTACAGAAAAACTGCAAATTAAACTGCTTATGCAATGCAACCAATAACTTTATGTGATTGTTTTTCATTTTCTGTTTGTGGTTGTTGTAGGATCCAGGCACCACTCCTGCAAGAAGGATATGGGGATCAGTAGATGTGGGTACAGAAATTTTTGTTAGTGACAAAGATGAAGTGGCAGAGTGGACTCTCAGTGACTTCGACGTAATTTTTACACCCAAGAAGTAATTCATAATTCCACATCCATAGCAGCATTTTTTCTCAAACTTTTTTCATCTTTTTAATTGTTTTTTTCTCCAAATATATAGATCTAGTCTTCTAGAGTTTTAGACCAAATGGAAAGAAATGTGTTAGTTTCATAAGGGTGACGAGACTAGGAAGAAACCGGAGCAAGCAAATCCCGTAAGGGTAGCTTTAAAGCTTCAACTTCTTTTTTTTTTTTTTGGTCAAGAAAGCTTCAACTTCAAGTCATTGTGAAAAGCCAATTCTCAATGTCATAAGGAGATCAAATCAAATCTGTCGCCAAATACAAGTGGTATTTTCTTAGTGTGAAACCCAATAAACTTGTGAAATTGCCTTCTTTGATTGTCTCTGATAAGAAATGAACTCTTGTGTTCTTAATATTTCTCTGTCGTTGAAATGGAAGATTTTCTAAGTTCGAATCATTAATATATATATTTTTTTAAAAGAAAAAAATTGTCTGATAAGATTTGATAAGCAAAATGTGATCCGAATTACTGCAACACGTGACATAGCCATATATAAGTTGGTTTAAGTGGGCATCAGTTGTAAAAGCAAATTGCAAAGGGTTCATCTCTGAGGTTGTCTTCTCCATTTGAAGCAAGAATCAGAATCACCCACCAAACTGCTTTCTGACAAACCAACCAATACAATACCATCCACCCGTTGACAAAAGTGATCCAATTGTTTCTTTGGTACCAATCCAATCGCATTGGTTTGGTACTAACGATACCTACATCGCACTAGGTACTTTAGGGCATCTCCAATCATGGGCGACCGGCCAAATATAGCCCTAAAATAATGCAAAACTCATCTCCAGCCATGGGAAATTTGGAGGGCCACATTCGGCCCTTTCGCCCTCCAATCAGGCCAATTATAGCCCAGTTTTGGCCAAAGTCAAATTTTTTTGTGAGCCCCATGCATGTGCTTTTCAAGAAGAGAAATTATCAAGTGTGGGCCAAAGCACAAAACATCTCGTGCAAATGCATATAGTACAGCTAATATTAAAGGTGTGCTGACGTCAGCTAGCCGTTAGGATAATTTTTTTTAAAAAAAATAGCATTTTTAAATGTTATCAATGTATACGTGTCATATATGGAATATTGTCTCTAAATAGTAGTTTAATGAAATTAAACAATATATAGTTATGAAATGTATGAGTGTTATACTATAATTTTTCTCAAAATAATAAAATATGAAGGACCCTAAAATATAGTCATGTATGGCTAGAGATGAAAAAATTTAGCCTTACACTATTCTTTAAAAATTAATATTTTGGAAGGCTAAATTTATAGCCCTAAACTACATTTAGTCCAGTAGAGATGGCCTTACTTGTCCGAGTTGGAGTTATCTCTCTATTTTCATTTTTCAAAATAGAATAGAATGGGCCTACTACTACCCATGTGGTGTGGTGTGGTGTGGGCAAACCTAACCTCATTTTCATGTCAAAACAAGACTTTTGAGTCACTCACGGGCTCTGACTGCATCCCGTCATGCATCATCACCATTCACGAGAGACACCAAAGTTGAAGTACGTGTCTTCCTAAACTCACTTTCACTCACGCGCTCGACACGTATTTTTTTTCCTTCACACAAACTATACTTCAAATCTAATTTACGGAGGAGAGGAAGATTTAATTTAAGGTTTATTTGGGATGGGCGTGATTTTGAACAAGGATCTTAGCTCTATTACTAATTGACTATAGTCTATACAGTATATCAATTACATAATTAGTCTACCAAAATTCATATTGAATCATCAATTAATTTTATGAAAATCAATATCACTTAATCTAATCAAAATGCATATCAAAGTATCAATTCAATAAACAAATCAAAATGCATACCTCAAGTTGTGTGTTGCGTAGCCTCTTCGAGTTTGCTACTGATTAAACTAATATATAGAGAGCCAAATCAGCCAAAAAAAAGAAAAAAGAAAAAAGAAAAGAACAAAAAAACTGAAGATTAAAAAAAACATAGAAAAAAACAAAACCATAAGAAAATATTTTTTTTATTTATTTAAAAAGAAGCAAAGTGGTGTGAGTTCACCTTGTGGTTCTACATCAAGCAAAAAGAAATCTTCCAGTTTCAAGAAAAGCAATTCAACTCAAGGATAAATCCTCTCTGTCGCTGAACTTTGAATGCTATTGTATTCATACATGGATTAATTTGATTGTAGGTTTTGTGGCGTGGCATGGAGTAAAGACTAGGCTTCTCATTGTTTTTTAATTTTTTTTAAGACCTGGTCCAAAACAACGTTATTTTGGCCCGGTATAAAACGACGTCGTTTTGGCCAGGTGTTTTTTAATTAAAAAAAAATTAACTCTTCCACCACCTTGACTTTTTCTGGCAAAGGAAGGTGCAACTGCACACCCTTGCACCTCTGTAAATCCGCCACTGTCCATAAGTATAAGAGGGTGGCCTATGTTCTGGTAGAGGGTAACCTTGAAGACCATTGGTCACAAAAAACCCCCAAGGACGGAAGACGATAATTTCCCGAAACTCAAAGACCATTTGCGATGAAAAGTCTAAAACTAATGAACATTCTAATTGATTAAAAAAGACCCCATCCCAGTCGCCATACCACCTCCCCCAACAACTCAAAAACCATTTGTGATGAAAAGTCTAAAACTAATGAACATTCTAATTGATTAAAAAAGACCCCATCCCAGTCGCCATACAACCTCCCCCAAAACAATAGCCCCCATACCCTCCCTACCGAAATCCAAATCATCATCATCCCTGTCCAATCTTTCCTCACCAAAAACTCACCACCCTCTGCCACCCACAATCCAACCCTCCAATATTGATTTGTATGTTTTTATTTAGTCTATTTTTCTGGATTTATTTTCTCATTAATTTTTGCCTAACCCATTTTATCTTGGTTGATTTTTGGTGCATTTCAGGTTAGTTTACCCTTAACTCTCAAAATTTATAAGCTAAAACCCTAAACCCTTTTGATAAAAGAAAAATCCTAAACCCTAATAATTCAGCGAACAAAAAAAGGTCATCTGTAGCCCAACAAAAATAAAGCCCACCCGAGCAGAAATTTAGCCCACCACACCATTGTCTCTAACCAGCAGCAGCAGCTCTCAATCCCAACCCTCCCCTTACAGTGACGCCCTTTTTCACACCTAATATTAAAACGAAGCTCTCCTCCGCTCCACCTTTCTCCCAAACATTCTCAATCTTCACTTGCTTCTCAAACGTTTTCAGTCATTCTTTTTCTATAGTTCCAAACTTCTGTTCATTCATCCATACATAAACGCCAAACCTAGTCGGCTATTTGGTAAGTTTCTTGATGGAATGTTTCTTTTTTCTGCAAACTTTTTGGGTATTTAGTTGAGAGTTAAATCATTCATGTCAGTCTATGGAGGTGGAAGAGTTGTAGAGAACTCTCTACATGCCTGCCTATTTGGATTTTTTCGTTTCCATTAGGGTTTAACAACCAATCCATAAACCCTGACTGACTACCTCTGTTTTTCTCTGTATGTTCAACTTTAGAGCGTAAGCTTGGACTCCAATGGCAGCTTTCGACCATATCAAGGACTTGTACGATGTTGCTCTAAAGCCTCGTCTGTTGCACACGCTTATTAGAGACCATGTCCCCGACACTAAGCACCCTTTTGGGAGCCCATTCGAGCTGTCCAAGGTAGTGTACATGATCAATACTCACAACCTCCTTCGCGAGTCTGTACAAGATTTGACTGATCAAAAGCTAATCAATAATTGGAGGTCCGCCATTGATTCCTGGGTCAACCACTTGATGGAGCTCATCGCCAGTGACATTGTATGTACCAATTAATTTTTTGACAAATTCCAATTATTTAACGTTACTTGTTTTACTTTTTTTGTTTGTTGATAAATTTTATTTTCTTGAGTTTATTGAAACATGTGTTTAGTACTTTAGGAAAGTCCATGTATTCAGTTTGAATGGTAAATTTGCAGTTTTAGCTGTCAATGGTGGGGTTGCCAAGTCTTTCCTCTCTCTAATATTCAAGTGACCGGCATGAAGTTAAGAGTTGGGTCTTTTGAACCTAGGGGTCTCTTTGAGGAGGTTATATGAAAAGAAAAAGGTTTGACTTGATGAATAAGTATATGATGTTGATAAATTATTTGAGGCGTGAGAGAACCTACAGGACCTTCTTAAGAAAGAAAAGCCAAAATTGGAACCACAGAATTGCATATCTTTCTTAAAAAAATTGTTTGGTGAACTTGATTGCAGAGGCAAGATGGAAGTAATAAATTTTTTAGTGTTCACATGTAAGATTTCAGTGGTGATTTTAGATACAAGATTTAGTGCCACTTGAGGAAGTCAAACAGTAAAATTGTTCTAGGATGAGTCATCTTTTATAATTGACAGTCATAACCTGAGGTGTAATTACTAGTTTTACTTTTACACCATGTTAGGGCGAGGGAAAAGAAGACACTATCTATTTTATTTCTACTAAGAGTTTGCTTTGTCTTCCTTGTGAATTCATTTGATCATATACTTCTGTTCTAGCCAGATAAATGTTGGGCTGGAATTTGCTTGCTGGGGGTGACTTGTCAGGAATGCAGCTATGAGCGTTTCTTGGAATCATACTCTGGTTGGTTCCAGAAGCTTCTGTCACATATTCAGGTATCCAAATGACTGTTTGTTCAAATAATAATCATTATGTTATGGTTAAACTATTGCTTCTTAAAAGAATAATAAAAGTATAAGATACAACTCTAAAATCACTGCCCTTGCCAATTGTGGTTTTGATTCACAAGCAAATACGATATCCAATATTTTAGATCTATTAGCCTTGCTATATATGTTATTGATCCTCACATGATGCTTTCAGCAACTGTAAGATATTACAAAGATTACTTATCAAAATCAGATGTAACCTTTGTTTTTAGCTCCTACTATCAGTTACTGTGATATCTCCTTTGACCTGAATCTGTGTATATCAGGTTACAAGGAAAATTGTGCTGCATTTGTATTAATGATATGGTTTTGTTGATCAATATGACCTTAGTGCCGCATATGCACACCTCTTTGCAGCCATGCCTGATAAACAAATTACTCTCATGTTCATCAATCAATATCTAAGAATTCACAGGACTACTGATGTAGTAAGACCCATGGCCTACAATTTTGGCTCATCTCCAACAATTATAGAAACTACAGATATTCCTTTTACTTAATAAATGATAAAGATAAAGAGAAGCCAGATATAAATTAAATAAACCGCAATATCCTAATGATCTTCGGTGAACCCTTATGATTGAGCTCTAGAATTGAATCTCATTATATTTAGTTGTGATAATACCATATGTTATATTTGATGTTTTGAGAATTCTCCCTAAGCACTTCATTTTGTGCACCCTGTTTGGATCACATGGATTCTCTGTTGTGTTTTGTTTGGAGTACCTCAGACTGCATTTGTGTAGGTTTTGATGATGTTTTCTGGATTTTGTCCTCTTTTGAACTTCTGGTTTTGTTGTGAATGAAACTGACTTATATATAAACTCTTTGCACCATCCTCTTTTTATTTTAAATAATCTTTCAAATTAACTTTAATGATGTGTTTTGTTTTCCAAACAGTCTGCTGAAACTTATCAATTTGTGAAGGTGGCCTCTTGCTCCTCAATGGCAGATCTCATCACAAGGTTGTATATCCTACAGTGTTAGCCATGTAAATGTTCGCCTCACACAAAGACACAAAGGGCACACTACAAGTACATGAAATTGTTTTATTATACATTATAGTTAGATCCCTAGGTCTGAATCAAGTATCTTCTTTCTCCCTCTCTCTCATGCCTAAATTTTCATTCGGAGTCACATCTGTCATCTTGCTCTTTAATACCAAGTTAATATTTTAAAATGATAATTGACTAACAATTTTGTACTGGAATTTGTAATCCTCATTGTTTAGCTATAGTATTTGAAGGCTATATAGGTTAGTAGCTCAAAATTTTAATTGAGAGTCGTATACAACATCTTGCTCTATGAAACCAAGATAATATAACAGTGGTGACATTACCAATTTTGTACTGGAATTTGTAATCCTCATTGTTTATCTGTAGTAGTTGAAGGCTATATAGGTTAGTAACGGTGCTAGGTCCTCAACTATGAGGCTATTTCCTTTTGTATTTTTAGGTTGGGTGGATCTCCAAATGCAAAAAGGGATGGAACTACCCATGCTGGGAAGCTTGTTCAACAAGTCATTCAACCAGTTTTGAAATTATTAGATGATGATCATTCAGAGGTTGTTTGGGTAAGTTGCTTAACTCTGTTTAGCCGCAAAAGAATTGCTTTTTTTTTTTTGGGAGTTTCACTAAAACACCCAAAATGGGGGCTGAAATTATAAAAAAACCCAACACCCAAAACACTTTATAAACACACCCAAAACCCATCATTACACACACTCAAAACCCATCATTACACACACTCAAAACCCATTTATAAACACACCCAAAAAATATACAATTGTTGATTTTGGGTGTGGTACTATGTTTAAATAGTGTTTGGGTTTTTTTTTATAAATACATGTCTAGGATTGGGTTTATTTATAAATTTGTATTTTTGTTTCTCTGGTCAAATTTTCTAATGAATTTTGCATTTGATTATAAAATGGAGTCCGTCAGTTGAGGTTGTTGTAAGGAAACCTCTTTATTCGTCTTTTCCAAATTCGCATGTTCTTAGTTGATATCCAGAAGTGGAGGCCCAGCTGTCAAAGCTAAAGTCATGCAATAACTTGCTATATAGGCTATTGCCATTGGTGCATCTTAGTTTTATTGTGTATAGTTAGTGTTAGCTTGATGAATCCAGGAAGGGTCATCACAGGTATTAAGTTTGATTATGGCAAATTACGTTCAAAATAAATTTATCATGATTAATGTAGACTTATATTTCTTGAATGTGGCCCATGGTATGGTGGTCTACCATACTGCCTCGTGAATATATTATATTTTTCTTTGGTAGGATATATAGTTGAGTGAAGTGCAGGCAATATGTTTGTAATCTTTTATTTATTGATGTTAGTTATTCACGTATCATGTGGATTTCATGTTACATGCAGGAAGGAGCAGCTCAATTGTTGTGCACAATTATGTCTTTGTTTCCATTTAGCATCAATCGCCATTTTGACACTGTAAGTTCCTTGTCCTTCCTTTTCAGAATTACGTTTACTACATAGGGAAGTACAATATATATTATCAAATATGTTTTATGAGGATGACTGTGAATGTGTACATAATGTAACAAATTGTGTACGTTATCAGAACACTCCTTGTACTTATGTTCATAACTTTGTTATTCCATTTATTGAGATTTACATGCCCTTTCTTAAAACAATCAAATACCAATTGTGCCCAATTGGATCAGACAAGCTCTCTAATTCCTGCTTCTGGATAAGTTGCCATCCATTGTATTCCCATCTTTCTATGCTTAACATATATTATTTAGTCACACAATATTTATTTACAGTATTTTCAACTTTATGATAAAGGAAACTTCTGTGTAACATTTTGGTCTGGTAGAAGCTGGAAATAATTTATGCTGCTTTAGTGCCTCATTGTAGGGTCATACTATCTCATTATAGGTAATGCATGGAAACCTAATAATGGTTGGCTTGACATATGCCCTCTTGAATTGTTCTAGAGGTATATATAATCCCATACCATAGATATGTTAAGCCTAATTAATGATATGAAGGAGGTAAACCTCATTTGATCCCCTTTACATGAAAACCTAGAAAATTTTCTTTTTACTGGAGCTAATGCTCATAACAAGAACATTAAATCACACCTCTCAGGACCCCATGGTCAAACAAACACTAAGGATGATTTTCTCACAAAAATTAATCATGGCTTGCCTATGGATTCTAATTGCATGCTTTATGCAGGCTGAAGATGTTCTTGCTTCAAAAATTTTGTCAGGAAAATGCAGTGTTAATATACTGAAGGTAAAGTCCTGTTTGCTTGAACCAAATTATGTTACGAAATGCAGCGTTAATATGCTGGAATAGTAGCAAGTAGTAATGAACCAAATTATTACATCCACAATAACTTTTGTCTGGTTTTCAACATTCAGAAACTTGCTCATTGTCTGGCATTACTACCAAAGTCAAGAGGAGACGAGGATAGCTGGTCCTTAATGATTCAGAAGATCTTATTCTTGATTAATGGTCACCTGAATGATGTTTTTCAGGGTTTTGAGGAAGGTACAAGGAGCTTTAGTTGAGGGATCCCTCAAATAAGTATTTGAGGGACACCCTTGTAGGGCCCACTCTGTATTGTATTGCACTAATCCAAACCATTGATTTTGTAGATATTCATTCAAAGATCATCTCTACAAAAAATCACTAGAATCCAATATCATTTGACCACTCAATTGAAATATTGAAATTTTAGTACTTTCTTGAAGCACCGTGTTCATTGATTTTGTAGGACACAATTGGATATCGATGGTTTCCGATTTGTCTAATTTTTTTGCCAGGATGATCTATGAATATATACTTAAAAAATAGATGGTTTGGATCGTTGAAATTTTTTTTGTAGGGGACCCTAAATGGTGTCCCTCAAATAAATATTGTGGTCGTCCTGGTCTTAAGGTAAAAAACTGATGCACTTATTTACTTGTACTGCAGAAACCAAACGCCATGAAATTATTAGATTTTTGGTTCCCCCAGGAAAAGATACACCTCCTCCCTTAGGAGGGAAGAAAATGTCAGGAGAAGCCTCAACGAAGGCAAGAAAGAGTTCTGAGCGTCTGCCAATGCCCAGTGTCTCTGCATTGATGGTTTGCTGCTCTACAATGCTAACAACTTCATACCCTGTTCAGGTGTTTATATAACTTTTGCAGCTGTCTTCTGATGCTTTCTATGAAAAAGTGAAAAAAGAAGAAGATATAATGAATGTAATTTTAATAGTTTTTTAGGTTCCACTTCTCTTTTCTGTGTATTATAAACAATGCAAATCAAATTGATTGTCCACAAGGATCTAACATATATTTACTTATAGGTGACTGTTCCCATTCGGTCCTTTTTAGCCCTTATTGAGAGAGTGCTGATCGTGGATGGTTCCTTGCCACACTCCTTGCTGGCCTTTATGACTGCCATGCAGCAAGAGTTCATTTGTTCAGAACTTCCACTTTTGCATTCGTATAGTTTGGAACTCCTCACTGCGATCATAGAGGGTGTGCGCAGGTAATCTAGAGTATCGTTCTCTATTATTTACCCGATGTGTCTTACTGATAAAATTTTGGAAGGCTGTCCTTACCCTCCATGTGTGTGCTCTCTTTCTTTCATTATAGAGCTGTTTCTGATGTGGGCATTCAACAACTCTTTATATCTTATACCTTTTCAACACAAATCTTCTCTTTCTTCTAAACCTTTTCTTTTGGTAATTGTTTTACTGTTTTTCTTACTTATTATTTTTCTGTATAGGTTTTTACTTCTACAGAGTTGAATGTTTACCTGGAAATTTTATTAACAGGGACCTGCGATTTTTGGCTTTAGCCAGATATTGTGCAAGTGTAGTTATTCTAACTCTCGTTTTTTAAATAATGAAATAACAAACTGTTTTTGCTTTGAGCTGCATCCAATTGAATTGGATAGTTCATTTAACCAAAAGCTTCAGATGGTCTTGCTTGTGCTCCATAATGTATTTCAAGCTTACATGCTTTAAGCTGTAATTAACCCCCCTCAAGGCCATGAATTTCCCAAAACTTCCAGACAATGCGATCATTGCTTTTTCAGAAGGCAAGATTGAAATGGGGAATCCCAGAGGTTTGAATGAAGGCCTAATAAGCAACTAAGGCTCTAATACCGTGCAGGATGATCAATTGTCTCATAAGTGATAGAAAATGGGCCAAATAGTGTAGATCAATCCTCACTAATGCCATATTTTCTTTTCCATTTGTCAAGGTTTGTCCTAGAACAAAATGATGTCATTGTTTAGTAGAGCATTTGGTCAATAGGTGATGCTTAATTCTTGAACTTGTGATATTTGGGGATGCTTACTTGATATGAGTCTCCACTGGAATATGAGTTTAAGATGCCTAGTTCTTTTGAACTTAGGAGTGGTAGAGATGATCTTTTTGGGCTCTAATTTTCTCATCTAGTATATGTTTTAGAGATATTTTCTTCTCTATTTCGTTTTCCGGTTCTTGACTTCCTAGAATGTTAGCTTTCTGACTATCTTATTATCTTCCTTGCAGTCAACTTTTACCACATGCTGCATATTTAGTGCGTCTGCTTTCAGTGTATTTAAAGAGATGTGCATTGCCAGAATTGAGAATAAAGGTCTACTCAATCACAAGGATTTTGCTGATATCCATGGGCGTCGGTATGCAGTAATTTCAGAAAAATTATTGTAATCTAATTTTGGTCCTGCTGAAAAGAAACCTTCCTGTTAGATAATAGCGCCACATTGCAAAGACAGGGATGTCATGTGTTGACCAGACCAGAGAGCCTAATCCCTTTAGAAAGGAACTAATGTACACAGCCTTATTACAAAACAAAGTGATTCCTTTGAGAAAAAAACTAGAAACAAAGCAGATGCGTTGCCTCTTCATATAAATCTTAGCTACTTCATGTGGTACAAACCGATGTATGTGTCCGCACATATAGTTCTATATGTATTAGCTTTCTGATAATTTGTATCTGAACCACCCTTCAACTGTGTTCTTTACTGCCCTTCTGATGCTCCAATGCGTGCTCCCCATGTAATTAAGATAACAATTGTTTATGATTGCATAAAGTTTTCTCATGTTACCCTTTATTTGGTTTATATGCTTATCAGGTATGGCAGTATGCCTTGCTCAGGAAGTTGTTAACAGCGCATTTATTGATCTAAATCCCATTGCCAAAGAGAGCGGTGGTGCATCTTCTGGTGGAAACTCAAAGCCTTCTGCTGAAGCATTGCTTCAAACACCACATCATAGCCATAGAAAGAGGAAGCATGGAGCTTCAAGCGGATCTCTTGAGTGGCATAACACTAGTAGATTGGAAGAGGGAACCCCCAAGAACCATACAACATCTCCAATTGCTCTTAAAATCGCTGCACTTGAGGCGTTAGAAGCTCTTCTCACTGTGGTACGTGCACTCCTTTGCTCTGTACAGTGTTGGTTCGGTGCATTTTTCTGCATCGTAGAATGTTTATCCTCATTGTCTTTGATCAGGTTGCTGTAAGTAATGAATGTAAATATAGAACAGTAGAGTCCCTTTTACACAGTAAGTAGAAGACTAACTGTAGGATCCTAGATTTCTAAAGGAAACTCTAAAGCCTTTTATGCTATGAGAACAACCAATACTTTGATTAAAGACGATATTTTATTTGTGAACTGTATAGCCTATGGGTTCTGCCCTTCATATAGTTTACCTACCAATAACTTTTCTAATCATTCTCAGAAGGTCACTTCTTAGTATTCACACATCCAAATTATTATTCTACAAGAAATCAGACTTCTTGACTTTATATGCCATAAATGTTTGGCAGGGATCCGTCAAGAAAAACTCTCCCTCAAGTTGATCTTTAGATGTTGGATTCTTTTGTCCCATGGAATCATATATTTTGAAAATTCTATTTGCTTCAGTTTCTTATGCACAAGTTCCTTGCACACATAACATCTTTGTGTCGACCTTCAATTTGTTTACCACATTGAAATTTTCAATCCACTAATATTAAATGCTGCACCTGAATTCATTCCCAATAGTTTTTTTAGAAACTTTAACAGCATCCTCATTTCTTCATGAATTTCTCGACAAACCTGAAGTAATTTAGAGTGGTATCAGGTTGGCTATAAAGTGGTGGATGAACATGTCCAAGAACCATATTAGTTTATAGCTTGTAAGTTATTGTCAATTTCTGAAGCTAAATCTGTTAGAGAACAGACCCAAAAATGTTATATAAATCTGTATTCATCACACTAACAAATAGTATATGCATCAATCATGGCAACTCCAATAGTTAAATACACGCTGGAAATTATCTATTCACGATGGTTCGAGTAATCCATTGGTGCTTGCTTATATTTTATTTACTCAAGGTCAGAAGTTCCACATTAACCAGAACATGACTTCAATAAGATTACCATCAAGAGAATCATAAGAAAACAATATGGTTACACTGTTGGTATTTTTTTTTTAAAATTATGAGTGTTATTGTGATTAATTTGATCAAGGTTAAAACAAAGTCAAAGAGATTATGTGAAAAGTTACACAGTTTTCTCTCTCTCTCTCTCTCTCTCTCTCTCTCTCTCTCTCTCTCTCCACACCCCCCCCCTTCCTCTCGCTGTTTCATATTGTGTGCTCCCTCATATAATTCTAATAAATGCCCTTAGTTGAAAAAGTGCCATTGAGGATGTAGGGAATTGTAGGTCTATATTGTAATCATTATGGCCTTGGTTCATAAACAAAGTTAAAAATAAAAATAAATAAAAAAGGTGAAAATGTACCTGAAACTTTGCAACTTTTTAATCAATCACCATGCTTATTTTTCTGGGTCCATTTTTAAATTCTTTGTCCATAAAATATATTGTAAGTGGTCAAGTTTTGTCTTTCCTGTGTCCTAATAGAACAAGAGTGTATCTTTCAAAGTTCAGGTGTTCGCAATCTACTTATGTAGGTAGAATTTGTCATCTTTGTGGATAACTTTTTCTGACATCAAAGCATTACTGATGAGTGACAGGGATGTTTTATTTCTTTTTCACAGGGTGGTGCGTTGAAATCTGAAGGATGGCGATCAGATGTTGATCTTCTTCTGATAAACATAGCTACTAATTCTCTGAAAGGGGCATGGGGTGGTGAGAACGGAAACATTTACCAACTCAATGAACCTGGTGATATTGGGGGTGGTATGCAGCTTGCTGCACTACGTGCACTTTTGGCATCTTTCCTTTCTTCATCTTGTGTCCGCCCCCCTTATTTAGCTGAAGGTCTTGATCTTTTCCGTAGAGGTAATTCCTTCTGGAATATGTGGAATCTCTCTCGTTTCATTTGATTATCTTGTCAAAGTATCAACAGCAAGAAATAAGCATGTATGGAAAGATCACGAGTATGCCCTGAACTTAACTTATGGTGGACTCTTCACCTTTATTACAACCTAATTACTGATGTGCAGGAAGGAATTACACCTCTTTAATAATACTTAACTACTCCTAAGGGAAAACTACCAAGGAGTAAGAGACTGACTTTGGTTTGAATCTACAAATTAAAATTCAAAGACAAGCACAGGGCATCATTTTGAAAAACAATAGACACAATCTGAAATAAAATTAACTGTGTAAAATAGGTTTTTCTTCAATTAGAATTGTCTTTTTTCTTGCACTCGTATTCCTCAATTATTTTAACCACATGAAAGTGGTTTCTGCAGGTAAACAAGAAACTGGAACCAAGCTTGCTGAATTTTGTGCTCATGCTCTTTTGGCCTTAGAGGTGCTTATACATCCCAGGGCCCTCCCGCTGGCAGATTTCACTGACACAACTCTCCTGTCTGATAGAGTTCGCTACAAACTCCCAGAAAATATGTACTCTGGTAGCCTAAGACCCTCAACCCCATTTTCAGGTGACATACAAGGAATGATGCATGATGCTGCTGACTCTGATCATGATGACCTATATGATAGCTGGCTTGCAAGTAGTAAAGAAATGGAAGCACCAGTGAGTGACCTAGGAAAGACTATGCAGGCGGAAGAGCCATCAAAAACTGTAACAGTTATTCAGGATAAAACGCTCTCTGTAGATGGGTCATTTAGTAAAGAGACTCTAGCAGGAAGTGTGCAGGACCTCGCAGCAACCATGGAGGATGTGGAGATGAGAGGCAATAGGGATGAAAATATGGTTGAATCCCACAAATTGAAAGAATCCATAGGGCAATTTCAGGATATCGTGTCTCCAAAGGTTGTCTCAGTTGTTGGAACTGCTATTACTGAAGAAGTGTTTGGGAGGGTTGATATGGAAAGTGGTCCATCAGATCAAAGAGGTAATACGGTCGATGTTCTGGTGGCTAAAGGCGATGAGTCTCTTGGCGGAGGCAACTTCGCTACCACTCCAAATCCTGAGAAGAGCAAGGGAGTTGCATTTGAAACGGGTAATGATTCAGATGAGGATTCATTTCCGGATATTGTGGATACAGAATCTGAATGATGTAAGAATTTTGGTTAAGTTTGTTCTGTAGAGATACTATGCGTCTATCATCATAGGGTCTTTTATCCCTTGTGTTTGGAGGAATTAGGGAGTTAATTTACATTGCTGTTGGTGCCATTAGTCTTTAGTCAAGAGGAGCCTCGCATTAAATTAGTTTAATAGGCGCTTGTCAACTTTCTTGTCACACAGTTTTACGGACCCTGATGTTTTGTGAGCTTTTCAAAGAAACTATTCCTAGCCTGGTGGGATTTTTGCATAAATTAGCCTCTTAGGAAAGGATCGGGGTCCATAATGTTCTTAATCGGCTATGTAATGTTTCTGTATGCAACAAAAACTTGCTGCTGGGCGAATTATCATTTGCCCTGTTGTTCTGTGCACCATCTAAGCTACTTAACCAAGACTCAAATTGTCACTCTTCGTCAATTTGTCCATGTCCTATGCGCAAGTGAAATAGGTAACAAGCCCTGCAAGTCATTTATAGTCAAACAATTTGAAATAGAAATAAGGAAACAAAGTAAAACTCGTGTAGGACCGAGTAGCAAGTATTTGGTGGTGTTGGAGTTTAGTCATGCTTGTTTGGTGATCAAGGTAGCCTGATCGTCGCATGTTGCTGGCTGCCTGCCACCCCACCATTATCTCTTTTTCCTTTTCACATATTTCATAATTCAAATAGGTACCTACTGTTGTCTGTTGTGTGTGAGAAGAGAATCATTATTGAAAAATAGACATTAATTCAACTTTTCATTTCTAATTTAATTTAATTTGTAAATGAGTTAGTTCCCATAACAAGAAGAAACAAAAATTCCCCAAGAGAACTTGAAGAAATTAATTTGTTCCAATGAATAATTTTTTTTAATAATAATTGTTTTCCTTTTTGGTAATAATAATCAGCACAATCCATTATTGATGAGGAGGTTGTGGGTAAGTACTACTACAACAAGAAGAGTGCAGTACATCTTCTCATCTGTATCTTGTACATTCTTCTTCATCCTTTTTAAAGCTCCTCACACACTCTCTCTCTCTCTCTCTCTCTCTCTCTCTCCCCGGTTATTTAGTACACAGACAGAAGAAGAGGTAGTACATGCATAGTCATCTTGGTCAATGGAATATTGGATTTGGGTAGTACATGTGAGTACGATTTAAAATGGCCTTTGTTGTACAAATAAATACACAGAAAGGCCAGCAAGGGTTAGGGAAGGGCAGACTGGTGGGTGGCTGGTGACAATTGAAACTAGAGGAGCTGATGGATGAGGTGTGTGCAAAAAGCCAACAAGAGGTAAATCATCCTATTAATTACATATCAAAAGTAATATAGTGGGGTGGAGAAAATGGGAAAGAGACTGATAAGACAGGGAACAGGTAGAGCATGGATGGAGTTCCCAACAGAAAAACAGAGCTGTTGTGACTCTACTCATGCACTGCCTCTTCCCTGGCTGCCGTCCTCAATCTTCCTTTTCTCCTCCTCTTAATTTACTCACCCCCACACCCTTAATTTCTTTATTTCTTTCATTTCTACCTCATGTTAAGGTTAAATGTAGGTTAAATATGGGCTGTGCAGTGTAACAATGCCAAAAGACACAGCACAACTGTGGTTTTTGAATAAAATAAGTTTCTCTGTTTCCTTTGTCTCAATCAAATCAATATGGTTTCTTCTAGTCACCCATCTGGATCTGGCTGTGTTCTTCTTTTCATTGATTGATTGTACAATGTTGTCTCTGAAAGGAAGTCTATGTATGTGAACAAGAGCAGATTGTAAGTAAGAATTGTCATGTAATGTTCCTTAAATCTTTTTTGTGTGTGTTAAAATCTCATTAAAGGCAAAGAAGTTCACCGGTATAAAATTCTTTAAAATTTCTAAAGATGCAAATTAGAAGGAGCTACAAATTGAGTGAGGGCTTATACATTATATGACATGAGTCAGAAAGAGTGCAGTATTTAGAGTTTTGGAGGGTCAATCCATCTGGCTTGAATTTTACAAGCTGCCGACAGATCTTTGAAACTGCTGTAGTTACACTTGCAATCACCAGCAGCTTTAATTTAAGTCCAACTGAACCAGCAAACTGTCACAAAACATTTTTCCAAAAGTCAGAAAAACTTAAATATACCATGGAACTGGATAAACAAGAATCTAATTAAGATTTATAAAGCCACAAGATTTCAAGAAACAAATTGAGCTCAAGATAACTAAATACATAATCATTAATCAGGAGGTCAATATGAACAATAAACGAAGAAAAGAATGCAACAAAGGCAAAGGTAAAGGCAAAGCAATCAATGACTCTCAAAAGCTGTTGAATTTCATTCACATACTTGTTGTTTTCGTCAGTCCAGCAAACGGATTGAGTGCAATGATCCACCACTTGAACATAATTCTGCGGCTGTCCCAGTTTGTGATCCAATTTACCAGATTCTATAACCTGCAAATCCTCCAAAAGGATCACATAATGTTTCTGTACATCCTCTGCGCTTTTGTTGCCTCCAAGCAGGGCTGCAACTACTTCCCAGCGCTGTGGGTCTTCCTCATCAACCACAGCCAAAGCCAGCTCAAACAACTTGTTCTCCTCCCAACTCCATCCACACAGCAACTTAGGAAAAACATTCATGTCCATGATGTCCATGTCAGCAGAGCAGCAGAACAGAGCAGAGAAGAAAGAACCAGATCACACTCTTTTGATCAATTTGAGGAAAACAAGGATCACCAAACCCAACAAATGGGGTAAGATTCTTTTCTGATACCTTGTTTGTCTCACTTTCTCTTGACCACCTATTCTTGTGGTTGTGTCAGTTATGTGGTGTGGGCAACAAACCTTCGTAAAATTCCGAGTCTGTTTTATAGGAGGGGCTTTGTGTCAGGGAATATTGTCCCTCCTTAACTCAGATCTAAACCATGATCCAATGAAATATAAAAAATAAGTAATATATTCTCTATATATATAAACTCTTGACACATAATAACAACACAAGTTTTTAATCTTTTTGGGCCAAAACTGGAAAACCAATTATCAAAAACTGACAAAAAGTAATACTTCACTAACCATATCTTGCAAGATCAAGAATCTCAATATATTTTTTATTCCCTTGTTTTGGGTTCCCAATTCTAGCCCTGGATTCCAATTGGTGTTAGACATCACTATAATTTTATTACTCAGTCTTAGAATTTTTATTAACCAATAATGAAAAAGCTTTGATCCATCTCCTCAACAGCCAATTGAGATATTATTTCAATTGCCTACGTTTCTTTCTACCTTGCAATAAAAGATAGAGACTTGTGTGGTTGGGATGAAGGAAGGCCTCATCTTTCCACATGTCCATGCATTCACAATCCAGAATTGGGTCACTTTCAATGACTTTTTAATGGGTGAAAATACCCAAAAACTAAGCAGGTAAAGAGAGATTAATCAAAGACTCTAATGAAATGCGGTGGGAGGGAGGAAGGTTTCTTTATTTATCAATCATATTTCCTGATTGAATATGTTAACCTGTCCCCTTCAGTCCAGACAGTTCTGGACCCAGAGGATTTGCATTTGCACCATATCTTTTGGGTTTGCTCATGGCCTTCAATATTATATAAACTTATTACATAATTCAATTGGGGGAAGAAAAGAAAAAACTAGACTGTAGGGATTAGAGAAATATAGAAATGATGTGGAAGGAAGTCCACATTTCAACTCAAAAAGCTCTTAGAGTTGATCTGTTTAGAAAAATAGACAACCAATGATGAGATTATTATCTTTATGTTTGTTTAGGTTAAGAGATAACATAATAAGGAAAAGCACTTGTTTGTGTGGGGCAAGCCCTGTCTTGGATGAGGGAGAGAAGATAATGAATGACAAGGGGGTGACTTATCAAATCAAGTTGTGAAAGGTCATTTTGCAATCTTTATTTCTTTCAACTTAAATTGCCAGGAATCAAGGATTAACAAAAACTAAACCCCACTCTAATTGAATATCCTTGTCCCCAGAACAATCCAGAGTAAGCATTAACAAGTTTCTCTTTCTCCTTGACTATTCCTTGCAAAAACTTATGTACACTATTACAATGCGTTTGGATGAGGAAATTTCAACGAATAAGCATAATATATATATGTAAATAAACCAACAAGAAGTCCCACGCAAATCACACAAATCACTCATCGAATTCTTTAACCAATAAGCATAATATGTACATCTATATCAAGACAAAACGAAAAAACACAAAGTTTTGTCTTTACGTTCACAGAATAAACCAACAACTAACAACTATATTATAAGGTGTTCCAGGAACCTGGGGTCAGTGTGCTTTGTCCACATAAACTTGCCGAGGAGGTTTTATTAGCCTATTTACATCTATATAGACTGCTTCGCAACGGTCGTGTTTTTTTTAAGCATGTTGGTGTGATGTCATATCATTTGAAGCTGATATACAAAACTCAAACACGACCTGAAACTTATAAACTCAAACTTGAGTTTGCAATCTAATGGTATGAAGAATGAAGATGGGGTTGAACTCGATGAGATGGCATGCTCTACCATCCGGTTGTGTGTGATGAGAGAATTTTAGGCATACAGTTCAAAATGAGAGACTACCACGAAGGGTATAATGGCGAAGCTTCAGAGGCTTTACCAACAGAAATCTCTCACAAATCGTTTAAGTCTCAATAGGAGATTTTGGAAGTTCATGATGGCAAGAGGGTCACATCAATGAGTTCAACAAGATACTTACTGACTTGAATTACATGGAAGTCTAATTAAGTGATGAAGACATGGCTTCAGCTCTTATTTATACTATGCATGAGCACAACCTAGTGCAAACCATGATTGGATGCAAAAGATGGTTTTGGATGATGTGACATGTATGAGACTGACTGCCAACAAGAGACAGAGTTAGCCTTCCAAGCTTCCAGCTTGCTCTGAGACTTCTGGAATGCAGCAAGGTTTCTTCCCAAATTATGAGTTAGAGGGCAACCAATTTGGCAGTGAGTTCACCGTTCAACACAATTTGGTGATGATAACTCTATCGAGATATGTGATATACAACACAATGCTGATGCGCCTAAACTGAGAACTTAATTGAGGATCATCAACTTTAGGAATTAAGTGTCTTGTTAGTAGTTCGGCTATGTTTTCATATAGAGTTCGCTGGATTTTTTGTCGCTGCTCTGTTTCTGTTCTGTTTTATGTCTCCTTTTATGTTTTCAGATAGAGATAATTGCTCGAGAATAATCTGCAGGGGGTTGATTCAGTTAATGAAAATGGTGCTGCTGGGAACATAGCCAAAAGCCTTGCTGCTCTTGATCAATTCCATTGAACATGTTGTTCAAGCTTTCGCCTTGAATCATTTGATCAACTTTCATTGATTTCTGTATGCATGCATAAGCAATGCAAGATGCACACGTCAATAAATTAATTTAATTAAGATCGATATGTACATACATACATACACATACACATATATGGAGAGAGCTAGCGCTGCGCTACATAGATATATACCTATGTATATGTATGTATATGCGCGTACTCGATCTCTTCTTCTCTCTCTAGACTCAATTAGCCCATCCCATTAATTAATTAGCTAATTAATAAAATACCCTTTTTTAGATTAGGCGTCAGCATGGATGAAGCTTGGGATGTAAGGAATGTTAGCGAACTTCAACCAGCGATCAGCCAACAGCGCTGGCCCAGCAGTGAACTTCTCTGCGGTAGCCCTGTCCATTTCACCGTAGAAGCCACCGTTCCACTTGGCTCTCTTGGCAAGGTTGGCACCTGGCCCGCGGTTCTTGTACTCTCCGAAGAAGGCGTGCTCCGTGTTCCCTGCCTTCCCGTCCCAAGCGCTGTAACCTTCGGGCCTGATGAAGTCTGCCAAAGTGCTCTCCATGAACACAACCCTGGCGTACGGCTTCCACGGCCTCCCCAAGTATGTCCTCACTTGGAACCTTGTCGGCAGAAGCTTCTGCTCCGGCACGATCCTCGAGTTGTGGATGATGATCGCACCGATTTCGTGAGAGTACTGCCTGCCGGGAGCTGTGATGAACACTTGGTTCTGCTCCGGGATCGACGACTTCCTCACAATGATCATCGAGTTCTGAATGAATGCCCGAGCGTCCCCGAAGATGTAGTCCACGTGTCCTGAGATGACGCAGTTGCGGAAGAACTGCCGTCCCGCCTGCATGTACAAGGTGTCTTGGTACCCGCTGATCCTGCAGTTGAAGAGGGCGATTTGGTCACCAACTGTACGCAGAGCAACGGCGGGTCTTCCCTCGGGACCCGCCGTGTTGCTGAACCCCATGGACCTCCCAATGAAGCCGGCCCCAAACACTTGGAATGTACCGCTGGTGGAGATTTTGTCTCCTGTTCCTGCTTCGCTCTTTCGTCCGGTGATCAGGGTGGCCCTGGGCCCATCGCCGTACATGTATACGTTGGTCATTTTCTTTTCCACCGTAACATACTCCTGGTACACTCCCGCCTTCACGTAGATAATGTACCGACCTTGTTGTCCGTACGGGTACGCTTTAAGCGCCGCGTTAATGCTGCTGTACTTCCCGCTTCCGTCCTTGGCCACGACGGCGTGAGGCCTCAGCCTTCCGTTGTCTTGAAACGCCATCAGCTTGCGGTCGGAGGCTGAGAACCAGCTCGGGGACCTCCCGTCGCTGCTGAGCTCGTCTTCCAAAAGTCGGCGTTGAGTGCCGAGATTTCCCAAGGCCTTGTCGTTTACCTTCACGCCGAACAGTCCGAGGATGCTGCCGATCTCACCCACGATAGCCAGAGCGTTGTCGGTGATGGCGGAGGCATTGCCGATGGGATCTTTCAACGCCTCAAAAACCTTGTTGTCGTCGTCTCCAATGATGTCAAGGCACGTGGTGGAGTAACTGATGACGCTTCCAAGCCAGGCCTTGAGCTCCATCACGCGGTCCTCCATGGTGTGCAAGTCGGCATCGCCCACATACGAGAACACGGCCTGCAGCTCCGCCACGGCTTCCTTCAACATCTCCTTGCACTCCTCGAGTGACTTCTTGGAGCTGGTGCCGTTTCGGGCCTCGACCAAGAGCGACTCAGACATGTTCAAGGCCTTCTTGGCCTCCTCGGAGATGGACAGCAGCGCGGCCTTGACGTAGTCCTTGTAGTCGGCACTGTTGTTTTGTGCGACGGGGCCGAGGCTCCTCTGGCATTCCGCTTGAAAGTCGGTGTAGTTACAGATTTGGGTCACCATCTTTTGCTGCGCTGTTAAGGACTCGCCTCTAGGTTTCTTATTGTAGTGGACGATGGCCACCACGGCTCCGATGACCGCGCCCACTACAAGTATCAGAGAAATCCCTGATACAACTACTTTCTTATTAAGTGCCATGCTTTATCTTTTTTTTTGGCTTCCGTTTTCTTTACCTTTTGATGTCCCTCCGAACCGCTTATTCCCTAAAGCGACAGCTCGGGAACTAAAACATGAGGCGGCGGATCGGAGAGAGAACTATTGAGAGAGGAGATGAGAGGAGGGAATAATCCTAATTAATTAATTATTTTTTCTTTTCTGTCTACGGAGAAACGAGGTAGGGTGTGCATGGGTAATATAGTGCAACGATTTACCCAAATTAGGTGTGCATGCAACTGAATGGAGGTTAAGTTTGCATGGTTGACCGGCTTTTGGGTGGCAGTCGCGGGGATAGATATGTTGGTTTGGGGCAATTCCAATTTCCAACACAACGCAAGGCAATTAATGTACTAGAACTAATGTTATTCCTATTTTTTGGCATGTCTTGTCTCTAAACCATCACCGGCAATCACCAATGCATTGCACCAGTTTGTTTGTTGTGTTTGTTGTGTGTCAAACATAGTAGTTGTCATTTCTTATGCCAAATGCGTGCCGTAAGAAATGATATTGACAATGTGGCCGGTGGCATAAGAAATGACATTCACATTAATTTAGGGGGGTCAAAACCTATTTTGCTTTGGAAACATATTTTTTTTATATTTAACGACGAAAAGATGAAAAAAATAACTGAAGGCGTAAAAATGAATAAATGGTGAGTCCATCTCATCAGTTGGTCAATATTGTTTTCAAGTTTGATCCAGTATGTAAAACCAAGTTAAGGAATCCTCCCCCAGTGAGGAGGGGCCCGCCAGATAGCTTGTCCGAATGAATGGTCACAAAAAGGGTTCAGAGCCGCACGACGCGAGGTTGGTTCGTGTGGCTGATAAAAGAAAACCTTCCAGAGGCTGTTGACGATATGCACACATTATTTGATATGCCAACATTACGACCTCCTTAATTTGATACATATGTAAATAAAAAGTGAAAAGGAAAGGAATATATTCGGTCCTTTTCTTTGGAAGCAACCATTTCTGAGTCATTTATCATATGTGTCAAATTGTAATTTGCAAGAGGACTGTTCAATCCACCGCATGCATTTGATTGCACCTCATACCCACGCTGCAGGGGTCACCTTGAACAGACCCAAAAACATCGCTACCACAAATCTGCAGGTAACCTGAATTGGTGGAAATCAGGAAAACCAAGGAGCTTTGGAATTCAAAAAACTACATAGAATTTTCCAAATTACAAAGTTGAGAACAGAATACAAAAGTTTATTCAGCACGCTTCCTAGGTGAGTTCCAGGACCGAGCCAAACTGAACCCACTAACGAAGCCTGAGTTGCAGACAACAAATATAAAAGGATGAATAAAACAAACAGTGTCAAATACGATACATAAAAATTTACTTGCAACATCCAAGCATGTATACTATTATAGCCACACCAGGTTCCAGAAATCGCATGCATGCCTAAAGGCCTGTAATTGTAGGATAGCTTTACCTTGGCAGCCTCCTGAACCACAAATGCAGTCCCATCAAGATACTTTCTTTAAATGAATATACACGTCAAAATGCTGCTTCAATGCCTATGAAGTTGCTTCAAGCTTTTTCGTCTGCAAACTTTCTTCTCATCAATTAACCAACATAACACTCGATCAACTAGGTCTCAGATACCTGATTATGCTAGTCATCAATAGAGCTCACCTGCATGGCAGTTGAATAATAAAGTCTGCAAGATATAATCACGTAAGCCCTGATCCAGGTAGAAGATGCTGAACCTTGTAAAGAACCTACATAATCTTGCCTGCACATTCAACTGCCACTTCCTGATTCCATTCCTGACATTCTTCCTTACTCAGAAGCACGGCTTTGGGCAGAATGATCCATTGATTTTGTAACGGACAAAAAGCCTCACAATAATGCAGGCACAATCAACTTCGTAAAATAGGTAGCTTCTAATTGTCTAATACGTATATTCCATTAGCAGCATTTTTACCCATTCTTTAGAAGCTCATTGAGTACCCCATAGAGTATGAAAGAAGAGGGGGGAAAAAAAAACAGAAAAAAAAAAATTGAGGAAAAGACACCTAGTCCTACTAAATTGGTTCAAAATGTAAAGGTTTCCACCCCCCTTAGTTCTTTAGATACTCTAATAACTGTATTTTGTTTCAGAAGTAAACACAGTTGATCAAGGTCTCAATAAACTGATAATATTCTTGCAGCTCTAATTTAACCATCTTAGAGCCACTTTATCACTATTTAGGGAGTTGTTGACTAAATCAAGTACCAGGTTCGGCACCTATTGCCGCTTTAGTCTCTTCAAGGGTAATAGAAATCGGTTGCCATCCTGACTGATGATGAGTGATCCATTTCTTCATGCTGACTATCATATTCAAGATCTGAAGTACATTGCCCAAGGCAAGCCCTTCTGAGCATGATATCTGCAGAGAACAAAACCATAGTCAAAACTCGACATTCCAGGAACCATAAGCATCTGACTAAGAATCTATCATTAACACTTACCTGCATTGAGAAGCCATTATTGCTGATCGTCCATCTGAGGAACTCAGAAAGTTCTGTATCTGATCCCATGTGGCTTTAGGGTACTGATTAAGATTACCACCTATAGGGTTCACACACTTCCATAATTGCTCATTTTTACCAACATACAACTGAAGTGCACCAAGGCTCTGCTTCACTACCATATGTTGCTCTATTGCGTAATCCAAGGCCTTCCTTACATCAGTATTGCGGTGTTTCAGATCACCATAACGAATGCAATCGGTAATGTTTGCTTCAGTAGGCATAATTTTTTCAACTTTCAAGGTGTTTAGGGCTAGTAAAATAACGCCAATAAGGCCTTGAACGTATTCCGATGGTGTGCAGCCTTGAGTTCCCCAAATGCCATTACTAGGAACGTTGTTTGCAACAGCAGGGGAGGATTGAGAGGGCAGATAATCAGAACCCCGAGGATACCTGTTGTTCATAGAATCATGATGAAACCCCTGGCCACTCTGCAAATTATGGCCTTTATGAGGTGCATATGGGCTAGCTGAATTTAGTGACTCGCTAGACCTGGGTCGACTAAACTCGTCTCCATTTCGGTGGGGAAACCTTTGTGAATTTTGAGCATAATGGCTGTACTCGGAGACATTTAGCTTACTCATATCAGGCATATTTATAGGTGGGGCTGAAGAAAATCTAAGGACATCAGGTCTGGGAGGAATAGGTCGAAAACCATGACTTTGAGAATTAGGAGGGAACATAGTATCCAGTCCAACATTAGGTTGAATGTGGAAGTTGTTCAGCCTCGGAGGAGGAGGATATTGGTTTTGCTGACCTAGGAAATTATTGCCATTACCGCCTGAAGGATCAGAATTTCCAGGGAAGAAATTGGGAGTAGACCTATTAGTGGAGACTAGATTCTCACTAACACCAAAGAATTCGTGTGGAGCTTTCTTAAACTGCTTTGCCTGTGTATGTTCTGATTGGTAAGGGAAATCATTATTCTTGTCATCTTGGTTCCCAACTGGCACACTTGAGGTTCTTGATATGTTGGGTTGATTTGGGTTTTTCCGATTTGATTTCCCTTTATTTTTAGTATCACCAACCCTTCCATTGGTAGAAGGCTTTTGATTTCCCATAGAAGGCTGTTCATAATAAACTGGCGGCGGTTTTATCTGGAACGCTTCAGGCATCGAGTACTGCGGCATTTCAGGGTTATAAGAATGGTTACCATTTGCAAGCTGAGATGACTCCCCACTTGAAAGTGGGGGTCCTCCAGCTGAGAGGCTCGTCCAAAGCCATACACTCTTTGCTGCAGCTATGAGGGGTGCGGAAGCTTTTTGTGGTTGTGCCAGAAGGATATTATATCTTCTCATGCGCAACTGGTGTAGAGCATTGGAGAAATCCCTGTCTCCAGAAATAAGCAGGTAGTTGGCTGGAGCAGGGTTATCTACTGCCCAGAACAGCATATCAACTAGAATCTTCTTGTCACTTGCATCTTTCACACCTGTTTCAGACCATGAACTGTCAATGAAGATCATGATGATAGGGAAAGAAAAGAATATACAGAGTTTGGGGGGACAAAGCAAACAGAGAATGAATTACAAACATCAATTATCACAACAGAAGAAAAAGAAAAAGAAGAATGAAAATATGGCGATATATCGTCAATCTAGGATGGAAAACATGTTGAACAATTTAGGCATGAACAAAACAAGAAGTTGCTGAATGAATTTATGAATTACCCAAAAATAGCACCATGTTGATTCACTTGCTACTTTTAAGTAACAATAGTCAAGATTAACTAAAATCAATATCAAAGTAAGCTTCCTTTAAAAAAAATAAATAAATCATACCATCAAATTAGAGTTCAATAGACTCAACTTGACTCATCATACAATTATTTGAATTAAAAAATTAAAGAAAAGAAAATCAACCCTTGATATTAACTAATCGCAAAAGTTAAAAACATAAGCAGGCCAAGCAAAACAATAACAAAAAACAGTAGGGGCAATCTGTTTACTAGGGTTCCAATTTAGGGCCCGATGAAGATCAAACATAAAAATAAACAAAAAAAATAAAAATTAATTATTTTTACCAGCGGGTACGTGGTTGAGGGCGATGCCTGTGCTGGAGAGCGCGTGCTGAACAGAAGCAGGGATGCGATTGGTGTCGCCGTAGGCGGAGATGGAGACGGGCCCACAGTAATTCATCTTGACGAGAGCAGAACTAATGTTCTGGGCGATGGCGTGGGTGTCGCAGACCTTGGGGACCTGGCAGTTCTCTATGTCCCACCACACCGACGTCTTCGCCTTCTCGTACTGCGTCTCCGCCTTACCCATCGACGTCGACGCCGCCATGTTGCTTCCGCTCACATCCCCACGCATTGGCGCTCTCCAAATACTCGAGATCTGACGGGTCACTGCTCAGTCAAGAACGACGAGGAAGATGATCGATTATTGAAAACCGTTGAAAACACCAAAATTCAAAATTCAAAATCAAAATCCCCTGGTTTTGATTGATGGATTGGATTGGGTTCCTCTCTTCTTGAGATTGATCTCTTCTTCTCAAGTAGTATCTCCCTATAGAGAATTTTGGGTTGGAGTGTTTGGACTGCAGCCCTTGCTCCGTCTTTCTATATTCCTTTCTTTTTACTTGATTCTCACTTACCTACTAAATTAATTGGTTCTATGCTTTTACTACCACCGCCACTCTTACAGGGATAATCCATGTTCCTATTTTACCCCTCCCTTGTGTTTAGGGGTGGTGGCAGCTTGACCCAAATTCTAACGTGGATTTTGGGTTTGGGTCAAGACTTTTCTTTTACTTCATTTTGGGGTCAATTGAGTCTAAGAGACCGTCGTCTCGTCAGGCCCAAACCCTATATGCCCAATTGCTTACCTTTTATTAACATTTAGATAAATAAATAATTAACACCAATAATTGAGCTTTAAATATGGGATTAGAGATTGCTTAACCACTAGGCAAGTCAGTAGTTGCTTAACCACTAGGCAAGTCAATAGGGCACTAGCAATAAATAAGAGAATAATACTCTCTTTCTTTTCTAAAACTAAATTAGGATTAAATTTGTTCACCATTCTATTTACTTCTGTCGTTGACTCAAAGTCCGATGTGTTTTTTTTTCTCATATCAATTGTTGATTTATTCAACTTCTAAATAATAGGTTCAATTCAAACGTCCTTTTTTGTTTTTTTTTAATAAATTTCTGGCGAACGTCCTTTATCATAACCAAACTAATATCCCTTTTAAGAAAAATGAATCCCAATCCAACAAAGATGAACTTGGGTTTTCTTTTTATTAGCTTTAGCAACCCACATAAAAAGAAAATACTTCCCTTTTTACCTTACCATGTAAGTAAGAATTTCTATATTCTTGCCGACAACAATATAACATGTGTACAGAAGTTGATGAAAGCATTTTGTTTCAATTCGCAAAATGTTTATACCGACTGTTGCGCCCACATCACGGAGAAATATCAATTATTAAAGTGTAGATAGATAACATTACAAAGAAAACGAAAAAGAAAAAACAGCGTTAATGATAAGTGAATGGGTTTTGACGTGCACCGACCTCCCCCACCCACCCACCAACTAGCGAGCCCATTGGAGTGGTACACATCGTCAAACGTATATGTCTCATCTAATCAGCTCATAAGCGGAGAAACAAATAGAATGGCAGCTAGGAAAAACGAGTATGCACCACCACGCTACTTTTTATTCCTTAAACGTCAAGATAAGGGCATCTTTATAGAATGACTTTTATTTAAAAAAAGGTGGAAGTTTTTCTTTCTTACATTTTCTACATTTTCTACCAATAACAGTGTGATATGCGTGCATAAGTTTTTCTTTTTGTGTTTTTAATGGAATCAAAAAGCCAACAGCCACCACCATAGCCGCAACAACCAAAGTACCAAACACCCAACCCAACCCCGACAACCACCTCACCGGCAACCCAACCTACTCCTCATCATCGGCCAAGGATCAATTGCCTCATTTCTCTCTAACGTTGTGGGTGATTATCGGGGGAGTTTGGGTGGCTTTCTGGTTCTTGGTTAATTTTTCCATTTCCAAACAACAATATATTTATTCAAGTTAACAGTGTTAGATTGGGGGTTAAGTAAGTAAATGGACAGATGTCAACCAAATAGAGAAGGAACTTGTTTACTCGTTATCATTTGCAAACTCCGACTGCACCTCACAACAAACCGTCCAGTTTTGCATCAACACATCCAATCACTCTGTTACCAATTTTTGTTCATTTTATTTTGTGTTTACTTGGTTGTTGTAGCACATGTTCTAACATGTTGAGTCACTGGCCACGTGTATTCTAATTCTTGCATAGGACCCATGAATTGTATCTAGTCAAAGTATCACGCTTTGAATTATTGACCACACATAAATTTGTCAATAATTTTTATGTAACCGAAATAATTGAATTCTCAATAATATTGGACCGTGATTAAGCAAAACATTCAAAGAAAAATAACAGTCCAGTCACTTGGAGAAAATGCCCCTTGCATTATGAACAAACCAAATACACCGCAAATAATGAAGCAATATAGTACATTTCTATTCGAAAATGAAAATGAAGCATTTAGAACACCGTGCAAACAATATACCACCACCCTCAAAACAATCCCCTTGTTACAATTTGCATGCTGAATGACTCATGCATGCACACATGACACATCTTCAGAGGCAGAACAGAGAGAGAGAGAGAGAGAGAGAGAGAGAGAGAGAGAGAGAGAGAGATTTTCACAAGTTTGGTACTTCCCCTGCGGGTCCATGCTGCCGAGCGTTTAACAGGGGTTGGAGAGCTTTGACAACAATGCTCATGTTTGGGCGGAAATCAGCCTCATATTGCACACACAAGGCAGCAACTGCAGCCATCTATAATCAAGACACAAAAGCATTTCAGTTTTAGATGTTTGATCGCATCATCAGTCTTCAGTCCTAGGTATAATGTGGTATGCTATGTACAAATGCATGGGAAAAAATAACAGAGATGCCGGTTTAGCACTTCACCCTTGTTCAAATAGAAAAATAAGTTACCATTAATTACGTGTTTGTGGGTGTATGCATGTAGGTAGATATGTGTACATACAACATATATGAATGTATTATGATCCAGTGAATACCTTTGCAACCGCCTTTGGTGGGTATTCTCCTCCTAGTCTTGAATCAATGCACTGCCTAACTTTGTCTTCACTGAGTTTTGGTGTAGCCTAACACATCCCAATACTTTAAAAATCAGCTTCATTAACAAGAAACATATTCTCATGTCTACAAATCGTAAAACAGATTGCAGGTGCTATGAATATAGAATAAAGAGCACAGATATGGTACCCATGTTACTAGACTCTGCTGTCCCCTTGGTAATGTATGATCAACGGGTTTTCTTCCAGTCAAAAGTTCAAGCAGAACAACACCAAAACTGTAAACATCACTCTTGGCATTCAACTGTCCAGTCATTGCATATCTACAGCCACAAACAAAATTACTGAATATATTAGTGCTGAAGAAATGCACTATGGTAAAAACTTTTTTAAGTAGGAATAATTAATACATTAAACTGATGCTCGGGTTGATTACTGGGAAACAAAGAAACGAAGAAAAATCTAAATCTTCCCAAAGAAACATGAAACACTAATTACACCGCCTTTAGAATTGGGGTAGGTCATTGTAAAATTACAAATTTTAATTTCTTCACCAAAGGATTCGCAACAATAAAAAAAGAGCATTGTTTCATTTCAGGTTTATAATAGAGCAAATGCACAACATAGTTGCTAAATGCAATCATTGAAGAACCAATTAAAAGCTTACTCAGGGGCATGATAACCAAAAGTTCCTAGCACACGAGTGGAGTGAAGACGTGCTGCATTATCAGGAGCTTGATTGGACAAATCAAAGTCCGCAATCTTAGCAACATCGTCATCAAATATTAGCACATTGCTAGACTTAATGTCGCGATGAATGATGTGGGGATCAGCCTTTTCGTGCAAATACTCGAGCCCTTTTGCAGCACCCACAGCAATTTTAACACGCTGTGCCCATGACAAAACTGGACCAGGCTGTGCTCCTTTAACACCTTTCCTTCCTGCATTAGAAAAATAATCAGGTTGAACACTATATTTTCCAGAAACAGCAAAGACAACAGCTCTCATCTCAAGTAGTACAGTCTAACTGCAAGAAACTGTTTTAACGAGAATGAAGTTTAGATAATGCAAAACAACATAGTTAATTTCCTCACATAAACAATGCATCAAACAAGATTGTGCAGCAAGAAACATCAATCTCAATCCTATCATTAAGCTTTCACCTTGATCTTACTCTCACATACCATGTAGAATATCATGAAGAGATCCATTAGATGCAAACTCATAGGCAAGAACACGTGAACTCCCATCAACACAATAACCAAGCAATTGAACAAAATTGTCATGTTTCAGCCTTGATACCATAGAAACCTGTATCAGTTATTCATCAAGTTAGGAATGAATTTTAATTAATTAGTTTGAATATGGCAATAACAATAACAATCAACAGATTCTCTTGTCTAAACCTGCGCCAGAAATTCGTCATCAGGTTGTTTGCTGGCATCTAACTTCTTGATTGCTGCATGCTGCCCACTTTTGAGTACGCCATAGTATACTCTTCCATATGAACCTTCTCCAATCAAAGCACTTGTCCCAAAGCCATCAGTAATTTCCTTTAGTTCGTCTATTGGTATAGTAGGAACTTCAATAGGCTGGACCTTTACAGCTTGAGCACCCCTAGGTGCAGTTCCTGAGGCGTGATGGCTTCCCTCATTTCCTGTGTGATGAAATTCGACTCAGTTGAATTGATGAAATCGGTGACAGAAACAAACAGACACAAGAAGAAATGAAGCAAAAGAAACTATCAAATAATAGTTAGTTGAAATATATCAACCTAGATGCAATCATGCAACACAACAACAGGTCGACTCGACTATAGCATAGCACAGTAGATTACCTGCTGGGTTTTTGACCATGTATGGACCTCCATGGTCGGTCGCTTTATGCATATCATCATCTTCACAACAGCCGAAGCAGCTCATGATTCTTTACACACACACACAACCACAAAAAAGAAAAAGATCCTTTTGAGTGAATTAAATAAAAACTGCTACTATGATTGATATGCAGAGATTGAAATTTAAAACCAGCAAAGCATAAAATGCAAACGAAACGAAGAGAGCAAGTGGCAAGGTGGATTGTAGAAATGCAAAATTGAGGAATTAATAATCCAGTTACTAAAAACTAATACCAATGACTGAACAATTCATAGTCGCTGACCTTGAGAACCCATTTCCATTATTTTATTTAAACCCCTATCTATCCATCTATCTATCTATCTAGTATGTAATCAATCAGTGATCAAACATGGAGATCAACCAAAACAAAATTAAAAATAAGAAAATAAAAAAGTAAAGCGAAGACAGATCGGCAGAGAGAGAGAGAGCGTACCTGAAAGAGAGGGAAAAGCTAAGTGGATGCTTGTAAAGTAATTACAAGAGTATTGGGTGGGTGTGTCAGTCAGTGGGCGTCTGAGGGAGAGAGAGATCTGAGCTCCAAATCCGGCGAGGGAAGCGCAGCGCAGGATAGGCGGGGAAGGAAGGGGGGTGCGTAGGATAAGGATACCGAAAAAGCGATTGTAAATTGTATTACAAATTTCACAATTATGTGTGTATTTAGGATTATTTTGGGAAAGTGACATTCTGTTCGCGTTTTTTTTTAAAATATTTTTTTTGGGTGTTGGCCAGACTTGACTCAGCTACAGAAGAAGACAGAGTGAGAATGTGACCCTTTGACTACTTCGCTCCGCTTCCCCGTGGAAGAGTGGCGCGTTCGAGCGCAACCCATACTGACGTGGTCGATGTTGATTCGTTCAAGATCTTTGGGGCGCACAGCTCGGCTCGCATCGCATCACGTGATAGAATTTGTCTCCCCACGTAAATGGTTAATTCTCATAAATGTCAATTTGTCAAAACTTTCTTTCTTTTTCTTTTCATGGATTTGATTTCTTGTGGAAACGCAGACAAATTTGATATTCCTCCATGGCGTGTTGTGGTATGGGAATGGGTTCAAGTGTAAACTGTACTAGTTTCTTGGATTATGGAAGCGCTTTCTGCACACGTGGCTTGATCGCCCTCATTTTCTTTTCAAACCTTTGGTACATGTTGTTACCAGTTACTATTTCTTGGTGGTCATTATATATACTTAATTGAAACCCACTTGAGATACAAGTTTCTTAAAATTAATGCACGTGTAATCATAATCATTGTAAATCAATGTAATTTTCAGTTGTGTACAAATTTTGGTACCATACATGATTTTCTGGAAAGAAAAATAAAGTTTATACATGATTTTAAGGTTGTTGAACATTCGTTCTCTTGTATTGTTCTTTGGGTTGTAACGTGAAGTAACCGTTTGCCTTTCCTACAAATTGGGCTGTGCGTTGTATCTTTGGTTGTTCTTGGGCTGTTCGTTGATCTTTAAGATGCCACTTAGTTGTCATAAAATAAAATACCATGTACAAGAAGAAGTAAATAGTTTCAACATTGGCGAGGCTTATTGCGATAAAACCTCACACTTACTAAGTTCTGCAGTCTTAGCAGACGACTAATTTGAAGGACAGTGTCAGTGATCAGTTAATTGTGAACTATAGATTCATCGATATACAATCTTAACGTGGCATACCATATGGTATAAATCTATGTGTTTTTTTTTCTTCTAAGTTCTAGCATAAAAGTTACACAGCAGAAATTGAAAAGAAAATTTAGGTTTTAGCCACAAAAAAACTTATACATTTGGAAAAACCAAAACTTTTCCAAAAAGACAGAAAAACCACTCAACTTTCAAACCAAAGACATGCAAATGTAAAGGATTCCTAAGGAAATCCAAAAATAAATAAGGGGATTTTTGTCCATTTTGGCTTCTTTTACAAATATTTCTCTCTCTTTGGCCTTTTCCAAAATGTATGACAAATGGACTGCATGCAACAAAACCAAATTAGCAGGCATTCACATGTCCCGTATTCCTTGAATAAATAAATAAGCTATTCAATTTTGCCCACTTTTCCACCAGATTCTTCTTTTTCACTAGTGCCCTGCACTGCGTGTATAATTGTCCATATCAATATGACAAATTTGTTGGCCCCCTTCAACCTCATGACAATCTAAGCAGCTCCTGAGTCCTGAGTCCTGACCACCCCTCACATGCTTGCTCATTCATTCCTTAAGCTCTCTTCTCTTCTCTTCTCTTCCTTTCTGTGTGACTTGATATTTGAGAGTGAGAGACATAAAATAAAATGCTGGAGCCTTTGGCATTGATCAGAGTCACAATGGGCTTAGCTCTTCTTCTTTGCTTTGCTGCTTGCACTGGTGCACAGTTCAAAATTAATTACTACTTTTTATTTGTAATATTATCTGCTCTGCTTTGCTCTCTCTGCCTCACTCAATGCATGCAAGCACATTGTCACTTGCAGGAATTACTTGTACACCTCTAACTCTTGGTTGCCTTTCACCTTGTAGAGTTGAGGAACTTTGCTACTCAAGCTGATCAGGTAATAAAAGGTGTTGGTGCAGAGAGAGGCAGAGATTAATTTAAACCATCACTTGTAAGAGAGATTTGTTCGTTTGTTTTATATTGTAACATGTGGAATGAAATTTGAATATTGTACATGTAAGGATATTGGAAACAGTAGGGGCAGCAGCAGCTAGAGGATCATCGGCTACAACTTTTTTTTTTTTTTTTTGGGTCTGAACCACGAGGTGGTTCTGGATGGGCCCCAACTATGGGTGGCACCTTTAAGCCTTAACCACAACCCAGATTAATCCCCGCTCACACCAAGTCGGCCCGTAAGGGGTAAAGTGCTGGTCAAAGTGATGACTCCGTACAAGAGCAGGGATCGAACCCTTGACCTCTCTTAAGGAATGAAAGTGCCGAACCACTCACACCAACCACCTTAGTTGATCATCAGGCTACAATTTTAATTGAATGAGTCGGTTGCTTTGTTTGTTTGCTGCTGTAAATCTTTTTCTAGTTGTTATTTTGACGATTATTGACTCTAATTTGCATTTTCAGTAATAATATTAAATTATTAGTCTACCAGTCCAGACAGACTCCTCTCCTCCTGGTCAACCTTTTTATATGTATATGGGTCTGGTCTCCCAACTCGGACTAAATAAAACCATTCATTTTTACTCAGCTCAGCGAATGGTCAAGGTTACTGTAATTGAGTCTTTCGGCTTTTATCAATATGTTTGGCAAATAATTATTTGATAAGTAAAAAAATAACCCTGATTTTATGTTCAAAGTTGTAAGATAAGATACATTCTGATTCTGTCCTATTTTTTCAGAAATATCCCAACTCCAACATAATTATGAATGTCAAATTAAAGTCCCAACATAATTACCGCCATTAGAATCATGGTAAAAATAAAATAAAATCTTGTAATGATCTACTTTGATCATTCCCCATTTTATCCCAACATCTAATTAAATCTCTAAGAGCATCCGCAATGGGCTCCCTAAACCACCTCCTTAGACAAATTTTAGGGAGGAATTGTAAAAATGCAACTCCAACCATGCTCCCTATCCACCTCCTAAAATAGGAAGTTCTCTAGGAGCTCCTAAATCTGAGGAGAGAGAAAGTACTCCTAGTTGCTCCCTATAATTTAATGAGTATTTCAAACCTTTATTTAATGCTAACTATTTTTTATTTTATTTTTTAATAAAGATGGACCAATCAAAAAAGAGTTATAGTATTTATGACTCTCCAAATTAGGGAGTATGCTTGGAGTTGAAATTTTTAGAGAGCTCCTAAAATAGCTTTATTATATTTTTAGCTAAATTTTAGCTAAGAAATAGAGAGCATCATTACGGATGCTCTAACCAACCCATAAACACATAAAAGTGGGGGAATAAGTCTTATGGCCGACAAGTGCAAATTATAAGCTCAAAGAGAGAGAGAGAAAGAGAGAGAGAGAGAGAGAGAGAGAGAGAGAGAGAGAGCAACAACTCGTTTATTTTCTTTCTGTGAACTTCATATTACAAGTCCGCTTCATCTATGTATAAATGTATGAGCATTAAATTTAATTTTTAGTTAGTTCGGAATTGGATTGCTAAAATGCCAAAATTTTCCAAACTGCCCTGCTGGTGGATATGATAAGAGTGCCATCAATTTCAACAAAATTCTCTTTCATTATAGAGTAGAGACACTGGTGATGAGGACAACATATTACAGAAAAATGAAATAAGAAGATAAAACCAAAAACAAATAATAGAAAAAGGGACCTTCAAAAGTATGAAATTAGAACATTAGAAATTTGTTTTAGAGTGTAGAGCTGCAGCAGCAAGTAAACACACGAATTATTCATCCAGTGCCAATTAATGCAAAGCCTTCAACAGCCGGGACTTGACTTGTTCAATCTCAAGCTCAAGACTGAGGCTTCTCCCACTTGAGGGGCTTCACAACCTCCCAGGTGAAGTCGGGGTCATCCCTTCCAAAGTGTCCATAGGCAGCCGTCTTCAAAAACCTTCCACCGCCACCCCTCTTGAGGTCCAGGTTAATGGTGATCATTCCAGGCCTGAAGTCAAAGGTCTCCTTCACGATTTTAAGGATCTCCCTGTCTGGAATCTTTCCAGTTCCGTATGTATCCACGAACACCGACAAGGGCTCAGGCACACCAATGGCATAAGAGACCTGCACAAGGGCCCTGCGGGCAAGCCCATTTGCTACAATGCTCTTGGCAGCCTGCCTGACAATGTAAGCACCACTCCTATCCACCTTGGTGGGGTCCTTTCCGGAGAAAGCACCACCACCATGGGCTCCCCAACCACCATAAGTGTCAATGATGATCTTGCGTCCAGTGAGACCTGCATCACCATGAGGGCCACCAATCACAAAGCGGCCTGAGGGGTTAAGGTGGAAGATCGTCTTCTCATCAAGGTACTTCTCTGGAACAACAGGCTTAATAACATGCTCCTTGAGGTCAGCAGCAATCTCATCGTTCGTGACAGTCTCATCGTGCTGGGTGGAGATGAGGACAGTGTGGACACGCACTGGAACCATAGCTCCATTTTCATTGTAGTACTCAACAGTCACTTGGGTCTTGCCATCAGGTCTCAACCAGGGGCAGGTAGCATTCTTCCTAACCTCAGTAAGGCGAGCACCAAGCTTGGTAGCAAGCACATGGCTAAGCGGCATCAATTCAGGGGTTTCATCAGTGGCATAACCAAACATGTGACCCTGGTCACCAGCACCAATCTCCTCAGGTCTCTTGGTGAAGTGACCATGGACACCCTGGGCAATATCCGGGCTCTGCTGCTCAATGTTAACCAAGACCTTGCAGTTATCGGCATCAAGACCTACATCATCAGAAACAAATCCAATGGTGCGGCAAGTTTCACGAACAATCTTCTCATAATCAACATTGGCCTTGGTGGTGATCTCTCCAAATACCATGACCATGTTGGTTTTGGTGCATGTCTCGCAGGCAACCTTGCTGTCAGGGTCCTGGGCAAGGCAGGCATCGAGCACTGCATCAGAGATCTGGTCGCACAGCTTGTCGGGGTGACCCTCGTTCACGGATTCAGATGTGAATAGGAAAGTCTCCATTCTCTACACATCACAATAGCATAATATCAAGCTAAGCACTGTACCCACCATAGTATACTTTAAGCAACAAAGAAAAGTCAATAGCTCCAACAAAGTGAAAGAATAAATGTCAAAAACAGTTTGAAATTGGTGGAAAACATATCAATTATACTTTTACAAAAGTATTATTCCCAGAAAAGCAAATACAGAGTGAACAAACAAAGAACAACCATATCCATAAAGAATAACATCAGATCAGACATAAAGCTGAATAGAATCTACATCCCTGAAACAGATTGACATCCTGATAATTGAGTGAACTAGCACATCATGGTCATCTTTAAGAAAAAAGGGATTTGTTTGAGAAAAGAAGAATATCAACCATTAAACAGGGTTGTTCTGATAATGGCACCAGTCTCAAACAAATCTTCAGAATACATAATAGTACTCATTAAATAAGCAACACAATAACCACAGTGAAAATCAAAAACCCAAATTCTGTAGATTACAAGCAAATGAAATGAAGAGGTCACCAGATCTGCAAAATTTACTCAATAATATTGTACGACTTCAATTTGACTTGTCGGTCACAAGCAACCGAGAGTAAATGCTAACAAAAACAACAGCAAGCCTCTAAGATCTCTCATATTTCCAAAACAGAAGTAAAAAAAACCAAAACAAAACCTTATAAACCACCAGATCTGCATGCATTATAGTGAACCCACAAAACACAGAGACATGAAAAGCAAAAACTCAATAGGAAAGAGCGCGAAAATGGAACCTCTGAAGCGCAGATCTGAAACTCTTAAGAAGTTGGAGGGAAGAAGGAGGCTGTGCTTTTCGAACCAGACCCCTAACGCAGAGAAAGCGGAACTTAAACGACTACAAAAGTCTTTTGGGAGCCTCAATTGCCTCTTATCCGCTATTTATAGATCAATCTGACCAAACCGGTTAACCGGGATCGTCCGTTTTGGATTTGTCATCAACCATCTAACGGTTGCGAACGAGGTAGATTGAAAGCTTAAAAAGGTGTCAGCCGTTGGATGTGAGCGAATCCAGAGATGAGATTATTCCGGAGTTCGGTGAGAGAGAATATCTAGTACTTTGGTTGGGCCGTAGGTATTACCGGCTACTGCTGGTCTTTCACCAACCCTAACCGGTACTCGGCTGACTGGCTTGGCTTAACTAGCTTGGCGAGTAAACTTGGTTGACAAAGTGTCTTGGGTTTTGGCTTGGTTCAGTTTCAAGGATAACGTTTATGAACGTTGAACAAGGACAGCATTGGGTGCATTATACATTTTGACTATTCATTATTAGCATTAATATCAAATCAAACAATATATATATATATATATATTCGACCAAAAAAAAAAACAATATATATATTCATAATATTATAATTAAAATAGTTTCCGTTTTCATATGCTTAGTTAATTACCGATTAAATTTCCCTTATATTCTTCTTCTATAATTAATTAATTAACTTAACGGCTAGTAGGATTTTTTTGGAGGGAGTGCATTTATTTCATAACCCATTAATGAATAGGAGGAGGAAAGGAATACATAAATGAAGGTATTTTAGTAGTGAAAGTACTAAAAGAACCTTGTGGATTTAGAGCGTGTATGTATATATGTTAAGTTGCAATGGCATTTTGGTCTTATTCACACGGCCACCGACAACCGACAAGACAGTGGAGAAAACTGAGCTGGGAAGCTAGTCTTATTAAAGACACTGAAAGCAAGTGTTCTTCTTAGCGACGTCATTTCTTGAAAGGGAAATGCAGAAGCAGAATAAAACACAGAGCAAGGGAATGAAATGCAAATTGAGGTAAAAAAAAATCATCAGTTCGTCGGTTGAAGTTTGCTTGATAAGGAAGTGTTAAGTGAAAGCTGCCCCATTAATTGTTGGGATCTCAGCAATAAACAGCCCAATGACAGAAACCCCACCTTCTTTTTTTCTTTCTTCTTCTTTAGATTTGAAATGAAAAAGGACAAAAATGGGTGAGGGATCATTCTGAAATTCAATTATTGCGTGTTATAGAAACAACTCTGCCTTTTTTGAATTCTATATATATTTATTTACCAACTCCAAATAAATACAACTAGGGGAGGGATAGAGGAGCGTCCTAAATAAAATCAGAGGTTATCTCAACCTCTAACCAAAACAAAAAGAATCGGATTATTTGTGAGGAGAATCCTAATAAATTAAACAACCCTTGGAGAACAAGTTTTTGTTAAGCTAAAATAAGGGTATTATTGATCAATCGGATTCCATATCTTGACATAAAATAATAATAATAATAATAAAAAGTATTCCATATGCCATTCAGAATAAATCCGGATGAATGCTTGTTTTGTAATATTAGGGATCATTATTGATGACAGAATATATTCATGTCCAGTTAAAGTGATATGCATGAGATGAAATGCTTTTTGAGGTGGGTTTGGTAACAACTGAGTCTGTGAAAAGTCTTTGGTCACCAACCCAATTCAGTCATTGACCAATGCACTACGTACCTCTTCTTTTTCTTGGAGAGGAGGGAGGGCACTATGGGGAATTTAATTTAACCAACCCAACCCATTGAACTTGAGAGTTGAAGCCATGGCTGCTGTTGATGTTGATGATGATTAGATGACGAGGCAGCAACTAAGCAAAAAGTGAGAAGGGGGCAGTTGGGATTTATTTAGGGCTAAGCTAGGTGCGTTTCCCACTTCCTCCTTCCTCCTTCTTACTTTTCCCACCCATCAAAAACTAACTCAAAAGTTGAGTCGATATCTGATTCTATTCTTTTCTGCTAAATTCCCAAAAGGTTGGGAACTTGGGGTAACCGGCACGTACCCGTTGTCTTGCTTGCTTGCTTGCTTGGTGAGATGGATTTTTCACTTGCCTATAATAAATCTACATCCAGATTCCACAACCACAAGGACCTTTTTATTTTTTGGGGCCAATAAAGTTTGGTGAAATACGGAAAACCCTAAAGCCTTTTCCCACAGCCAAGTTTTTAACTTTTATTTGAGAATAGTCACAAATCGGCTCTACATCATGATGATCCTCGTCGTCATCATTCTTGTTTTCCAGAGAAAAAGATCGTCATCAACGTTCTTGCATGGAAGCTTCTTCTATATGCACCCAAGTCTTTGATTAGTTTACACCTTTGCAAAAATGATTAAAAAAGGACGAAATCTTCTTAAACAGTACGATATTTCTTTCAAATTTTCCATTTTATTTTCTTCTCAAAGGGGGTTGGTGAAGTTGTTGTCCGCCTAAGATGATGAGGAGTTCATATCGTGATTTGTGACTTGTCCAACCCACCAACAACCAAAAATAGCCACTCCTAAACCTCAACAACCCTATGTGATTCACTAATTCATCTACGTTTAATTTCACAAAAAGAACAACTACCCGTTTGGGATTGCTTCTAGAGGAAGCATAGTTTTTTTCTTTTTTCTTTTTTTAAAAAATTATTATTATTTTTTAAGTGCTTCAATTAGAAAAACATCAAAACCACTTGGAAGATGTTTCTCCAAAGAACGCTTTTTATGAAATAGCATATTTGAGAGTGCTTCTAAAAGGGCTAAAAGCACTTGAATTATTAACAAAAAATTTAACATCCTATAAATAAATAAATAAAATCCCAACAGGCGCTAACCATCTATACCTAGCTCGTGAGGTATTCACAATTCCAAATTGGATGGAGTATTGTATTTTTAAAATTTGGGTATGATAAGTTCTGGATAATTCGGTGCACCGATAAAAATGTATGGGTCTATTTCTATATACTATATAGAAGGCCGCTTCTTCCATGGGTATTGTCGTTTTTGTAGTCAACCCCATGCCGTTTGGGATTGCGGGCCTCAATCTCTTTGGACACAATTTGTCAACTTCATCGCATTGGGCGACATGAAGATAAAAAACTCTTGTTAGATCCGGCCGGACTAAACATTAATGTGTGAGAGAGATGCATTATGTTCTGCTCTCATGCATCTTGAATCTTGATGGAGTTTGCTTACTTACCAGTTCACCAACAATTTGGCAACAGACCACACGCATTAAAATAAGGCCTTTCTCTCTCTTTTCCTTCACCAGTTCTTCAGCATTTACCTTGAAGCTTAATCCCATGAAAAGAAGCATTGCCAAAACAACAACAAAGCCCTACGCCTATGAGTCTATGACTACGAGGACTTAGGTAAAAGCAAAATGAGGCCTAACCAAAAATTAAAAATGGCTTGTAAAGTTTGGTGTAACCGTAATTTACATCAAGGACCAGAGGGTGACGTGATATGTGTTTTGAGGAAACAGTCCAAATAATTTCAATATAATCCATGATATCCTTCATTGATTGGATGGGAAGATGAGCCGGATGCTTTAATCACTACATCACCCCAAGAACCAATCAGGAAAAGGGTGAAGAAGATACACATGGATTATGGATAGGATTGTGGATCTCACTGGATCCCTTATAAAAGAGAACATCATATTCTGCATACTCAATCATCAAACATTTCACTGGCTTCATAAGTATCCACCCTCTCTCTCTCTCTCTCTCTTTCTCTCTCCGAAGATATAAGACATGGCAACTATGGCTCTCTCATCCCCTTTCACCGGGAAGGCCATTCCTTTAAACACACAGACAGAGTTCTCAACTGTCCAAGGCAATGGTAGAGTTTCTATGAGGAAGACAGGCAGAAAGCCAGCTGTATCATCAGGCAGCCCCTGGTACGGCCCTGATCGTGTCAAATACCTCGGACCTTTCTCTGGTGAGGCGCCATCTTACCTAACCGGCGAATTCCCCGGTGACTATGGTTGGGACACCGCTGGACTCTCAGCTGACCCTGAAACTTTTGCCAAGAACCGTGAACTCGAGGTTATTCACTCAAGATGGGCAATGCTTGGGGCTTTGGGCTGTGTTTTCCCAGAGCTGCTCTCCAGAAATGGAGTCAAGTTTGGTGAGGCAGTGTGGTTCAAAGCTGGAGCTCAAATCTTCAGTGAGGGTGGCCTTGACTACCTTGGAAACCCAAGCCTAGTTCATGCACAGAGCATTCTAGCAATATGGGCAACTCAGGTGGTTCTCATGGGTGCTGTTGAGGGTTACCGCATTGCCGGAGGACCACTCGGTGAGGTCACTGACCCACTGTACCCAGGAGGCAGCTTTGACCCTTTGGGGCTTGCAGATGACCCAGAGGCATTTGCAGAGCTTAAGGTGAAAGAACTTAAGAATGGCCGACTTGCCATGTTCTCAATGTTTGGCTTCTTTGTGCAGGCCATTGTTACTGGAAAGGGCCCTATTGAGAACCTTGCTGATCATCTCGCTGATCCTGTTAACAACAATGCCTGGGCTTATGCCACCAACTTCGTACCCGGCAAGTGAGGACCCTAGTGTGAACAAGAGAACTTCCAGCCACCTATTTGTGTGTAATTTAAGCTTCAAAATATGTATTAATGGCCAATTTAACTGAATCATGAGATATTTTAAAAATCAATTGAAGCTAATTTACAATTTACTGTTACATATCATTGCTTGTCGCAGTTCACAGCTCAGATTTCTTATGTGAACCCCAAAACTGGATAAATTGGCTATAATATATATCATGTTGGGCATCAAGGGCCCAAAAGAGAAGAGAAAAAAGAAAAAACTAAAAGAAAACACCCCCACTCACCATCACAAAATCCCCTGGGAGTTTGAGATTCTTGTCGCAGCTTAGCTGGGCTTTTTGCACACATTGCAATTGTAAAATAAATAAATAAATATATATTGGGGAGGAACTTCAAGACAGCTCACACATGCTACGCAACCCAGTTATCAAAATTTTGCAGATCCAATGCCAATGTGTAAGAGGTGAAGACTTACTCATGCTTGGGTCAGACCTTCAGATCAATATGTAGCCATACTGGATTATAAGATCACCGAAGAACCAACTTGACTGTCCTGCATCCATCAACTGACGTCTTGAATTTCAGAGAACTCAAGCATTTGCATTCCTCTTCCAGCTACTGCAATCTGATAATGGTTCCTAAATAAAACACAAACAATACTTGGTAAGCTGTCAAAGAAAATTGTTATCCGTTCATATCATACTGAAATGCATCACTGTGAATCTTATGCTTGTATAAGGCGCTTTACTCACCTGCCACATGCTTTAGCATCCAGCGCTTCTGGCTCTGGGACACTGATGATTAAATAAGCATGCTCAACTAGTTTACCTTCCTCCTCAAGACGCCAGCACCTGACACGCTGATCCAGACCAGTGGAAAAAACCCAAGATCCGTCTGTCCAAACACCTTCATAAATAAACCAATTTGAATTCTTAGTAAAAAATGATAAATTTAGCAAAGACAAAACACTAAAACTAGTACTTCAAAGGTTCTAGGAAAGGAGACAACAAGAAAACAAGAGGTTAAACACACAGGAGACACTTTTATGCTCCATATTATGAAGTACTCTAGAATGGGATTGAACTCGAGTTTGAATAAAATGGCCTACCTTTTACAGCAGAGCTGTGAGCTGAGGGGACTATATCATGATTTAGGAATCTGATCCAATAGTTCTTGTCTTGACTAGAATGAATAAAGTTCTTTGCATTTCCAAGTTGAGTGACTGACTTTCTGACATCCAGTGTCATGTTCTCAAATTCGGAGTCTGATGCTGACACTGACAATTCAAACCTAAGACAGCTAAGGGCTTGATCATCACCCCCACTAATTAAATTGTAAAGAAAACCAATTTCAGGACTTTGACAACCCTCTACATCTGAAACATGGAGAGAATTGACACCAGATTGATGAATGTTCTTGAAAACATATAAAGGAGATATTTCACATATATCAGATGAGGAATCACAAGCATTCACTTCTGAATCTAGGGAAGCAGTATCAGTAGCTTGTGAAGAAGTTTTTCTGCTGCGTTCATAATCATTTAGCATCTCTGAGGTTCCATCCATAACACGATCAAGCAAATTGTGATCAGTTTCCTCTCCAGATTTTACAGTGGCGGAACCAGCGCCTAGTCTATTCTTTGACATGCTACCGCCTAAAGATCTCCACTGTCGTCCACCCTGACTTCCTCTCCCTGTCCGTGGCCGTTTCTGACAATCAATGAACTTTTCTACATCAAGTACTGATACCAGCTGCATGAAAGCCTGAACGCTTCTAGTGAGGTCCCAAAAGGCAATACTTCCATCAGTAGCCCCACTAATGAGAATATACAGACTTCCAAACTGAACATTTTCTGTGAATAGAAGTTATAAGAAACAGTACTTTGAAAATATAACTGAAAGAGATCAAGATATAAAATTTAGGACAAACATATTGAATACTCACAACCCCAGCATGAAAGTGCTTTGACGGTATAAAAATCATGACAAGGAAAAAAGCTCAGGTCACAGAGAGCAAAGTGACTATCTAAATTTTGAAGTTATAGCAGTAGCAATTATCTCCTCCACTGATATCAACATGCAGCTGGGAAGAGGCATTTTTATGTTCAATAAATCAATAAGGATCTCAAGCTAAACTTAACATATCAAAAAACATAACCTTACATTCAACTAAATTATCCTGATGTTGGATGAGATGTGGCAATAGTTCTAGAAGTCTAAGGGAAAAAATAAAGGAAAAAACATCAGCTACGTACAGACACAATTTAATTTAATCAGTACAAGGTCCATTCAGAAGAGGGATCCAGCAATTTAAATTGGCATCTATTACTCAGACCAATACACGTGCCACTATTAAACGATGAGCACTTTCTTTTGAGGTGAACTTGTAATCTTTATTCTCCATGGTTAGAGACAGGGGACCACCACTTAAATTCCAAGGGCATATGCTCGATGGTCAATGCCTTTATAACAAAGGAACTGATGGACAGAATTTTGAGAACTAAGATGTCTAAGGGCAAAGGCATTGTTATACTAAACATTTAAATATTTCTATAATAGCCACAAATAACAAAGTTTTATCGAATTAAATGATGTGCAAAATTTCAGTCAAGAAAATCGCCTAACTAATGAAGAAGTACTTTGGAGTCAGGAAATGGAGGGTTTCAACAATTTCATAAGATACGTATGTCTGAAGGTTTGACTGGTTTACAAACTTCTAGACCCTGAAGACTCCAACAATCACTAACCTTCAGAAGGGAGACATGTGGGAAGGACGACATGCTGCAAAGCCAAAACTGGTGATGACAAAGGAAATAATATAGCAACATCAAACCTACAGAGAGATAAAGAAACGAATGTCATATATGAGATGATGAGAGAATCATTAAGAATACAACAGGTTAGGCTCCTTCATCAATACCATAGTCTATATGGCAAAACAAGTGCCCGTAATGCAAGGGTGGCATCTGAACAAGCGACTACAATAAAACAGACGGTAATCCTGAAAAGAAATCCAAAATATGGTATTATATACAAAAGGGAAATCAGATAAGCAAAAGAAATATTAGTCGTTTTTGCTATTACCTGGAACCGGCACATTTAACCAAAAAAGCAGTGACAGCCAGGTATCTCCAGTCATCTTCATACTTGTCCTTAATTCCAGATCTCAACTCCATCTTTCCCTTTTCTGAAGATAGTGACATAGATATTGCTTCAGCTTCTGCACTAGAAACATTCGCAGCTAGACCAACCTTTTTCTCTTTGTTTTCTGGAAATTTATGAGCACTAGAGTACTTGGCTGGCATATCTGTGGAAAGCCACTGGAATGACATTGAAGATGATTCTTGCAACGAAACTTTATTGCTATTTCCAGTGATGTTATGCTGTTCTTCCTTCTTGTCTACCTTCCTACTTCTTAGTAGCCAAGAAGTCAACACCCGCTTTGCACCAACAGAAATCAACAAAACCGGAGTTTCTCTGTTCTCCGTTGCTGCATTTTGTCCGTTTCTCATATCGGGTATGTTGGTCACATCTGACGGAACTATGCTTATCTTTGACACAGAACATATTGACCTCACAGCTGATCCACCAACATGCTCCCCAAGCAATTTTGATGCAGACCAATTCTCAACACCTGGCATATACCTAAGTGAACCATTAGACAATTAGCTAGTCTTGTATAAGCACATGATAAATCACTCATTTTTGCCACCCAGGAGGGTTCATATTTTAAATATCATGCATATATTCATTTTTCTGTAGACTACAGCATCCATGTATACTGTCAGCTCAGATCTCAAGGTTTACAAGAGTGTAAATACATTCAATTATATTATACAATAAATTCAACTATTTGTCCTTTATTTTATTTCATTTTTAAATTTCAGATATTAAATAGCTAATAATTAGAACCATACCTAGTCAACCTCACAGTTCCATCTTCACACCCAGTTGCGATCCAACTAGATCCAGAGAAGAGGCTGTGCTTCCCATATACTCCAGGTTGAAATCCTTCTGAGACAAAGCATATGGAATGCATCTCTCTCCCATGGAATTGCATATGCAAATTCCTGGAGAGTATCTTCCTTTCACCATCAAGCACCCACTGCCTATGAATATAAATGATTTCATCCTGATAAATCAAAGAAATATAGTGCAGAGTTTTAAGATAAAATTCAAATGAAACCTTATCTTTTCAAAGTAAACAAATGAAAATATGATCAATTATTAACAAAAGATAGAATGATGTGCTTAGCAGCAAAACAGTTCACAAAGCAATTCATTACACAAAACTAAAGGAACTCATATCATGCATTATGGATGTGTATTTTCAGATGATTAAAAACACTTTTGACCTACTCCGTGGATCTACCTTTCCACAATGCTTATTTCATTTGTGTCTCTGAAATTACCAATTCTAAATAGATTGGCACGAACCTTAACATATGCAAAGCAGTTCTTTATTTCTGGTATATCACCAAGATAATAGGAATGAGGACGACGCCATCCACCGCATGGAATTCGCACAACCTGCAACAAAATATGGGCCCTTAGGCACCAAATAAATAACACAAACAACTTACAAATCATTTCAGTAAGCAGTCTGAGGTACAGGAAAGGACTCTACCTTGGTCTCAGTTATTAAGTTCCAAATAATAAAATCCACTGATGCAAAACCAGCAGCACAATGGCAGCTTGACAACTCACTGACAGAGCTATTATCAGTGGAGACAGATTGAATAAGACTCAACTCCTTCACTTGCTTCATCCCTGTAAACTCTAATGTCTTCCTATCTGTTTCATATTCCAGATAGCATATACAACCATCCGCTCCTGTCTGGGAAAAATGAGAAATTAAGTACACAGCAGCCTACTTGAATGAAATATTATCTTCCAATATTTCCAGATAAAGGCTAGAAAATGTTTATAAAAAAAAAAAAAAGCAAAGTTAAAATGCACTTGTACACACAGACACACTCAGAATTACTAGAAAGCAAGTGCTAGATCACTCTTGTAGATCAAAGTTGAAATTTGACATACCGAGCGTATTTCAATCTGACTGGAACTTAGTCTACCTACAGAAACACTTGAAACACTTGATATCCCATGAGCTCCTTTGAAATAATTTGATGGAGATATTTTCACATTAGATGCCACCTCTGTGCCCTGCAACACGCCCTTCCGCAAAGGGAACAAAACAAGATTACCACGTATATCTCCACATACCAATACCTGCAAAAATTCAACCAGAAGGGATGTAAAAACAATTATTAGATCAAATTCAAGCATTTGAAAAGTGAATCAATCCAACATCTGATTTTCACATGATCAACGGTTGTTCATGTTTATTGTGTTATAAATTTAGGCATGAAGTTAATAATTTTCTTAAAGTTGAAGGGAAGGGCTTTCATCTCCCTATGTAGCTCAGCAGTAGTCATTGTTCGCTTTCTTTCATCTCAACTTTCAAAATCATGATTTGAGAGTGCGTGTGCTTGTGTGAGAGGAGAGGTATTGAGCCTACACAACACTGACCCCCTCGTTGTTATTATTTTGTCTCAATTTAAGCTGGCTAGGGTCAACTCATGCTCCAAGGGGTTGCCCTGGTGTTTAAGTATTTCATCTTAGTAACTCTGAACACTTATTACCAATCACAGGTTAAATGAAAATCGAAGAAACAGAAAATGGCACAGAATGTGACAAATCCCATTCAAATGAAATTAAAAGAAAAGAGAAGCTGACGGAAAAATGTTACCTCTTCGTCCAAAGATGCATCTAAGCACATGATTCGGATTCCAAAACTAGATGTGAATTCTGCTACAAGAGATACATTGCAGCTCCTGGCAGAATGGTTAGACAACCTCCAAAGCTTCAATGTTCCTCTAGGGTCAGCTGAGAAGATGTACCTACATGGCAACAACAGCAGAATTGATGGTCTGAATATTTTAAACTTCTGCATCTGAAAGTTATACCAAGAAGGCCTAGGTGATGTCTGTCATCGAAAATCTAAGTGGCAGGGACATAATCATTCTGCAAATTAGGAAGTAGCATGTGAAGCCATCACAGAATATGGCCCACCTTTGACAATCATGGGCAGTACATCTAGAGTAAAGACCTAGATAGCATCAACTCAGCACCCATGAACAACTTAGGTATAGAAGAAATAATTAACAATTATTATTTAAAAAAATAATGGCTGATCCTTACCCATATCCTAGTGACTTGCACCAATGTGTTCCTAGGAGTTGTCTCTCCATTCCAGCAGACCAAGTAAGGGCAAAACCCACTTTTGGGGTACAAGCATCACGTATAACCCCGACAACTGTCATGTTTCCTTTACCATCTCCAACAGCAACCCAATCCTCAACACTACAGCAAAGTTCAAATGGTTCTGACAATAAATCCATGCAAACAATCGGCACTTCTTCACTGAGGCGGACAAGTTCAGTCCATTCTACTTCTCCATTGTCCAATAATTTAGCATGGTACAGATAACCATGGTTTGTGGAAACGTATAGTGTATCCTCACGCGCAAAGTGCAAGCAACGTACATATTCGCTTTTGCTGGACCAAGTGAGAAAAAGCCAACAAGTCCTCTTAGTACCAATGTAAAGGAAGATAGAATTGCTGTAATCGCAAAATTTCAGGAAAAGAACAACAGAAGAACCATAGACCAAAGGAAGGAAAGTGTGTGCGTGTGGTGTGTGTATTTATTATAAAGCTTGTTGGGCTCTGACATTCAATATTTAGGTGTTAACTACCTGTCCAGTTGATTGTTCATCATACATTAAGATTGTTATGACACATCTACAATTACCTGACTCCAGGCAGCCGGACTCTTATAGTCATGTCCTTTCTTAGCTATGGTGCCAATGAATCAATACCCTTGCTGAGCATGTGGAGGACCAAATTGTCACATTTTCAAATTTCCAAGACTACAGACTTATCTTTTCTTTCTCTTTAGAAATATCAAAAGTTTGGAGTTAACAATGTTGAGATGGACCCCAAAGTTTGTTTAATATTCAAAGTACTACCTGTCCATAGGTCCACTATGCTCTGACAAAGTAGGGATATGAGTTGTGTATGCAATCGTTCTATCGATTTCTTTTGTCTCTGCAAGTCCCTCCAGTCCCCCAGAGAGTGAAGCGTGCAGCTGATGCACTTTTATTGCAGAGTCAAAACCAGCAGTAATGAGAAGTGATGAGTTTGGATCATACAAACATCGCCATATTCCCCTTCCTCTGTACATAACAAGGCCGAAAAAAGCAAATGGTCAAGGCTATTTTCTTTCTTTAGGAATTATTTTACTGTTATGTTGAGATTTGGATCGTCAATAATCAATACAACCATTTCATTTCAAATCAAATAAAAACCAAAGTAATCAACAGAAAGGAACTGCAAGCCACTTACGTGTGCTCCTTGATCATTTGAAGGTGTTTACCATCCAGTCCCCACACACAACATGTACAATCTTCACCAGCAGTGACAATCAACTAAAATAAAAAAGTACGGAAACAAGAACTGATCAGCACTCTACACATAAGTAAATTTATAATCTAGTCTAGATCATCTCGACCATCGCCATCAGGAGAACTCAACCCACGTGCTATAACGATTATGAAAACAATTCAAGTTGACTAAGTTAACTGATTTTGGAAAGTTAACCCTTATCACCAGACATAATGACAGACAGTGAAATGGCATGCTTAGAGATAGACAGGACTGAAAATCCTATCAAATGAAAAGTTTTCCCCAGGGAAAAACTGACATTAGTAATCTGTTCTAATATATGGTGAGTTGACTCTCCAACAATTATTATTAGTATTATTATTTTGGATAGGAGAGAGAAAAATAAAAATGAAATAAGAAGACAATGAGTATTCATAAGATTTTGTAAAACTTACAGAACCAAAAATGCAGCAGTCCCAAACTCGGGCATTGTGACCAAACAGCACAAGGCCAATGGGTTTCCCTAGCTTCTCAGAATGTTTTGTCTCAGAGGAAACTTCCCAGACACGAGCACTGTACCAATGAAGAGACCAAATCATTGATTGGAAGCATCATTAAAGGAAACGAAAAAAAAAAAAGCAGAACTTGGTAGAGATTTTAAAATCATATAATTTCAGTAACTACTTCACCTGCGATCGTCAGAGACGGAAACCAGTTTGGATCCATCAAAGGACCACGCTATGCGGAAAATGGAACCTTCATGTCCAGAAAGTTTGCACATATGACTAGCTTCATACTTGCAACCATGAGGCTGAACACAGTTTGGAAATAAATTGCTCTGATCAATGTGGTCTTCTACTTGACTTGCTAAAGATGATGCATCATACTGAGGAACCACTTTCCAAACAATAATCTGTGCAAATCCAATTCTTTAGAGGTTATCTAAACCAGAAACACAGATACACACACGCACACTGAGCAATCATTTGGTTGGATGGGTGGGGAAAATCATCAAAAGAAAAGATTAGCCACCTCGTTATAGATAGTACCAGATGCAATACGGAGAGTTTGAAGATTGTCACCCCATAACCGCATTGAATACAGAAGGGTTTTCTCTACAGTTGAATATAAGAATTCAGTTCTTGAACTTCAAATAAAAGTTTTTTTTAAAAAGCTCAGAAAAGTGAGTCAATTCAGCTAGAACTAACCAGGATGGTGAACTTCAAGAACCACAGTTGAAGTTGTGACATCCCAAAGATGGACAGAGTTATCACTACACCCTATAGCAAGACAATCACCCTCCTCATTCGAACCACTCACAGACCCCTGCTACCAATTCAACAGACCAAAGAAAAAAGAAGAAGAAAACTCACTAATATTCTCAAACTGATAAAAAAAAGAAGTTGTTGAACTTGAGGAAGCATTCGTACCTTCAAGAATGAAACATCCAATACCCAATTAGCAAACTTTGGCAAGGACTGTAAGAGCGTCAAACTGACACTCACCAGCTGCCCCATTGCAACCTGCAAACTAAACATCTTCACTCTCCTTTCGCCAAATACAACAATGTTGAAAGCAACAACAGAAGGCAATGTTCCTTCTGTGCAATCAGTAGAGCTACAACAAACTATCCCATGCACTCGAATGCCTTGGAACACGTCGAACGACCTTACCATTCTTCCCACTTCCAAATCATACACCATGATTTGAGAACCCGACCCTGTTTTGTTCAATAAAATCCATGTTAAAACGAATTTGAAGCTGAAGATTTTCAGAGAGAGAGTGATACTATGAAAGTCGTACCGGCGATGAGATAAGGGAAAGAAGAGAAGCTCGAAGGTAGGTGAAGAAAACATAGAGCTGATATTTCTCCGAGGTATTGACCGCTTTGCAGTTGCCAAGAACCTGTCTTCTTCTCCACTGCCATGGTTTGGCTTTGCTTCGTTGCTTGGAGTGCTCTGCTTGTGGAATGGCTGAACTTGAAACCTTTTCTTTGTTGTCCGAGTTACTGACTGAGCCGTTTGAAGGGTTTAAGCGTAATGGGCTGGGCTGGGCTTGGCCCAAACAATTTATGTAAGTGGGAAAAGATAAACCCAAGAAATAGAATCCTTGTACTTTAGCATGTTTCTTTCTTGAAAGGTCATCATCCGTTCTCCGGTTCCATTGCGTTTGCGGCACTGTTTTCTTCTTCCTCTGCAATCTCTCAGGCGCAGACGTAACGGCACAAACCAGAGACACACGGATGGGTAGAACAAAATCATTTAAGGATGAGTTTACATTCGGTTTGTTGTTGTTCCGAACACTTGAAGTCTTCTTGTGCAACAAAATCTCATCTTTTGTTGTTGTTCTTTTTGTTTATAGAATCTGATGTTATAACTTGTATCTCCTTGTTTGAAATTATTTCAGAACAAAGGGTTGAAGAATCACAGGACATCCTGGCCAAATACCCTGATCGAGTACCAGTAAGACCCACCAACAAGTTTTTTTTGTTTTTGTTTTTGTTTTTCTGTTTCTCATTTTTGGCTTCAACTCTGTTTACAGACATACAAGTTACAACTGGAGATTATGTATATTTGAGATTGAAGGGAAAAGAGATGTTATGGGATCATTCATATTCATTACTAACTGTCAGATTTCTCTGGGTAATGGTATCACAGGTAATTGTGGAAAAGTATGCAAGGACCGACCTTCCTCAGATGGAAAAGAAAAAGTAATATTTCAAAGCTGCCACCTTTATACTTTCTATCAGTTAACACTAGACCAAACCCTGTCTACAATTGTGATTTGTGTCTAAGATTGGAATGGGTGTGGCTGCTGATTTGCTATAACTTATAAATGATTGCCTTAGTGTGAGTAATTTATCAAAGGGTGTTGCATTACCTTGTCAAATCTCAAATGCCAACATTGTCTAACCAAATTTCTAAACCTTGGAGCATTGGGTTCCTCCTGCGATATGCTTGGAGGAGTAGAATGTTTTTTTTATAATAGGCATGTACACTTGAATTACACTAATAATAATAAGCTTATAAGTTTTAACATCCTTGTGATCATCTCTTTGATGGTAGATACCTTGTTCCCCGAGACATGTCTGTCGGGCAATTCATTTACGTTCTGAGCAGCAGACTTCACCTGGCCCATGGAAAAGCTCTCTTTGTGTTTGTGAAGGATACTTTGCCGCAAACAGGTAAATGGAAAATTGATTCTTTGTTTGTAGCATCAGTCAGCGCATGGCCTGTTTTGATTTTCTTGCCAGAATGATATTGTAACTTACAAGTATTTTTTCTTATGAATGATGAATGTCACATTGCAGCCAGTTTGATGGACTCTGTCTATGAATCCTTCAAGGACAAGGATGGATTTCTCTACATGTGTTATAGCACTGAGAAAACCTTTGGGGGCCATGCCAATGTTCAGAGATATGCACAATGATTTCTATTTCATGGTTGTAAATTCCTGCGAACTGGCTGGCTCTACCTTCCCACCGTGGCCTCACATCTCTGTTTGGAATGGATCATAACTTATTCTTCAAATGTTCAAAGTTTAGTTGTTAGTACAAGGAATCTTTGGATCTACCATATGATTATGATATGAACCACCTTTGGCTACCATTTTTTCTCTTATTGTTCGTTTATGTTTGGATTTTATAATGATTGTGCACGAATTATAATAAGTTAAGCAAATTTTGATAAATCACGTCAACGTGTCACGTGTTGCATCCGTAATAACTTCTCAAGTGTGTTAGCAAGTGGATATAGTAATTTATAACTGTTGTCACAAGTTTATTCATTCAATTTAGCCACCGGACATAAATCTGTTTTGATAAGGCTCCTCTCTCCATAGAGAGATATGATGCCTTACCTTTCTGTTTTGACCTCCAACTCCAAACAAAAAACTATTTATTAAAAAAAAAACTGAATTCACTCTAGAAGTCGCAAGAGATCCAAAGAGGTTCTTCAAACTGACCCTTGAGCTTATCTCCTCCAACTTCATTTCCCAAACGCAAACGCCCCATGTCCAACACCTCATCACCCTCAAGCCACGCTGGCGTCCCATTCTCGTACCCATTCCACGTCAGCCTCCTCAGCCCACTCCCGTCCAATCTCACCACGTACAAGTCCCCGTACGGCTGAAATTGATTCGGCAGCGACACCGGCTCAGCCGTCACGCCTCCCAAGTTCGCCGTCAACAACAGCCACTCCCCATCCTTACTAAAGCACACGTGGTTGATCCTCTCCCTCTCCACGTCATCTCCCGCCACGTAAACCCTCCTCAAACCCGAACCGTCCGGTTTGATTACGTAAATGCCGAACACCGCAACATCATCCGGATTGTGTCTGTTCGATGAGAAAGCAATGAGGTCTCCTTTCGGTGACCAGCTGGGCATTGTATCAATGCACTCGCCCTCCGTTAACCGACGAGCATCACCATTAAACTCGCCGTTAACGGCCTCAATAATGTAGAGGTTCTTGTGGCCGGTCCGACCGGAGCGGAATACCAACGACTTGCCGTCTGGGGAGCACGAAGGGAAGGCGTTGTTCCCTGTGTCCTCTTTAGTCAATATCTTGACATTGCATGGGATCTCCTCTTTATCACCGTCCAGATCAGACGGGTTAAATTCAATTCGTGCAATCTGGACCGTTGTTTTTGCCGACTGGAAGATTGGGCCCAGCGACGTGAAAATGACGTGTTTCTCTGTGGGGCTCCATGCGTTGTAGAAGGCTGCACGGTCCTTTATCAAATTCCAACGCTTTGAGCCGTCGGATTTGACGATCTTGATGCCGGCGTTGGCATCGAAATCAGGATTAAACGCGATGAGATCGCCGTTCGGAGAGAAGGTTGGGAACGAGCCGTGAATCCTCAGCATCTGGAGTTGTTTGATCGGAGACGAAACTGGCTCGAGATAAGGAATCGTCGTCTCCCCCCACTGGGTGGACTCACCGCGGAATCGGTGGTACCCGAGAAACTGGGAATTGGGAGAAACAAACGGGTTGTAATGGTGGAAGTTCGGGTTCAGAGTCTCGGTCACCGGACGAAAAGTCTTTGATTCGACGTCGAAGAGCTCAATGTGCCGGAAATTCTTTTCTGGCCGGTGAGTGGCCACGGCGATTTGCTTGCCGTCGTGGAGAGCGGCCGGAGTGAAGCAGTGGAGCCCGGAGGGAGTGACCCGAGTGGGAGTGATCGGGTACCCGAAAGAAGACTCGAGATCTTGGGAGAAATCTACCCGGAAAATGCTCCACCAGCCGTCGTCATCTTGGCGGTGAAAATAGATGACGGCATCGCCGGACCAGGTGGGCCAGCCACCTCGCTCACAGACGAGCACACGCTTGCTGGGCTGCGATGCTCGGAAGACGACAATATCGGTGTTGAGGTGGTGAAACTCACCGTCCCAAGGACGAGAGCCGTAGGACGCAACGGCGACGAATTGGCCGGAGAGAGAAATGGCGGGACTGTAATCAACGGAGTCAGAAGGAGTCAATCGGGTGGTTTTGGGGTTTTGGTTTTGATCTTCATCGAGGAGGAATGTGGTGGTAGTGGAGTAGAGAGCAGACCAGGACTTGAAGGGTCGATTGGGTTGTTGGTGAGCTGAGATGAAGTAGAGGGTGTCGTTTTTGAGGATGGGGCGGTCGTGGAAGAGGCTTCCGGGTTCGGAGTGTAAGAGTTTGGGGGTGGGGAGTCCTGGTCGGGTTAAGTAAATGGCGGGCAACCCGGTTCTCTCGGAGATGAAGACGACGGAGTGGGGATCGTCGTTGGCAAATTGGGCGTTGAAGTTGACGGAAATGCCGTCGGAGAGGCGGTGCTCTGGGGCGAGATTATTGGAGGAGGAGTGGAGGGGGAGTGAGAAAAGGTCGAAGCCGTAGTGGGGCCTGCCTATAGTGGAGAAGACGACAGTGCCTTTGGGGTCGGTCATTGTGATATGTGAGAGTTGCGAGAGAATTGAAGATGAAGGAGATGGCTTTAAGGCGGATAGATTTCGTGGAGAGAAAGACAGTAGTGGGGGTGGTGGTGTTTGAATTTGATATGTTTGAGATTTTCTGCGTATGAGCTGACGTAGCATTTCCTCTGTTTTTTTTGTCGTTGGCAAATTGGGCGTTGAAGTTGACCGAAATGCCGTCGGAGAGGCGGTGCTCTGGGGCGAGATTATTGGAGGAGGAGTGGAGGGGGAGTGAGAAAAGGTCGAAGCCGTAGTGGGGCCTGCCTACAGTGGAGAAGACGACAGTGCCTTTGGGGTCGGTCATTGTGATATGTGAGAGTTGAGAGAGAATTGAAGATGAAGGAGATGGCTTTAAGGTGGATGGATTTCGTGGAGAGAAAGATAGTAGTGGGGATGGTGGTGTTTGAATTTGATATGTTTGAGATTTTCTGCGTATGAGCTGACGTAGCATTTCCTCTGTTTTTTTGACATTTCCAAGACAAGAAGCATTTTATTATGTTATCCGACGAAGAAGACAAACGCAAAAGGATTACATTATGTCGAGTGGACCCAAAAAAACAAAAAAATGGGGGGTTGTTTTGTTTTTGCATGCGAGAGGTATCAAAGTTTAATACTAGTCCAAAAGCAAGAGAAAGAAGAATTTCTGAACGTAAAAGTTCAACACAAGAAGATGGTTTCACTAAATTGTAGACATTACAAACAATCTGAATTAAAGTAAAAAAGGAGATGGCATCTCACAAATGATTTGGGCATCTACCAATCAATAGATGGTTTTCAGGAGAAACGCTGGATGGGACGTATTTGACAAACTCTGCGTCTAAGCCATGTTCCTTCATCCACATCAACCTACCCATATCTATAATCTTCTTGCAAATAAACCCTAACACAGCCCTTTCAACTGCCTTCATATTTCTCACAATGTCATCAACTCCATAATCCTCACCGCATTGCTTCTTTTCACTGTCACAACAACATTGGTAAGCAACCATCATAAAAAAGAAAAAGAAAATCGAAGAGGGAAAGCCATCTAGTGGTTTGGCAATTAACTGTAGATTGAAAAGATAGAAATGTTAGAAGAAGGCATTCAGATAAACAAAAGTTCAACATGATTACTTACATAGATTCAAGATGCAATTTGCAATCAGTAACATCTGGGAGATCGGCACCATGATCAGCATCTACAGCCCAACTAGTAAACCAAGTAATTGCATGAAATTCCTCTTTTGAGATTCCCAACTCTAATAGATATTTCTTATCTGCAAGGAAGCCAAATTTTCTTCACCCGTTCATTCAACTTTGAAAAGATAAATGCACATAACTTAAATGACTTCAACTACTAATTCATAAATTGTATGGTGAGATAAATTGATTACTTATGTAGTGCTTCCACTGGCAGAGATGATGGCAGCATGTTGCTATAGCTACACCTCTCAGGTTTGGGTTAACACTCTGCAATTCAGCATTACTTTGATTACAGTGTTCACCAAGGCAACATCTCAAAGTCAGGTCTGCATAAAGAACAAAATGTACGAAATATATAAGTTATAATTAAGTTATGTGATTCAATGGAACATAAATTCTCACAAGCAACAGTTATTTGTTCTCTGTATGTGTAATGATTATTTTAGGGTATGTTTACGAAAACATATGATCACCTGTTGCAGGCCCACAAAGATGTTTACCAATAGCAATGTAAGGATCTTCCCGCAATGACTCAACGGCATTCAAGTTTAAATCCTCAACTGCAAATCAAACATTGTAATATCACAAGGTATCCGCCATCTTACGTATGATATTTTTTTCCTTTTTATTATCTAAGAAAGCTATCATTTCTGTCCATGGACACAAATATAGTGTTTGAGACAGACAAACGGTTTTGGCAGCATCTTCCCATATAATTAGCCATAACCATATGTGCATGTAATTTTATGAAATTAAAGGAATAGTGTGCACAACTGATATCTGCCTATTTGCTTGGACGAAGAGACAAAGAGTTGGCTAAAAGTTACAGGAGAAAACTCATGCACTTTCTTTACAAGGTAGTAGAGATAATGAAACTACACAAACTCTTTTCTTACCAGCAAAAATGGAAAAGAAAAAAAAACCTTACTGTCAATTCTCAAACGTTGCAATATCAAGCTCTCTTTCTGTCGCAAGGATCGATCTGCCTAGAAATAGCATCACATGACATACAGAATGAGTGAACTATTAGCCAATCTAGGTCCAAGGAAATGAACATCTTCAAATTTGATTGTATAAAAGTCAAGCCTTAGGAATAGATGCATTGAACCCAACTAACCTTTAACTTGTATGATTTTCTTTCAACCAGAAAGACCTTTTTTATCCCATAACAATCTGCCAGCATCTGTGTCAAGTATCCCCTCCCGGCTCCAAACTCAACCACCGCAGGGATACCAGTGCCATCATCATAATCTGCCCTCTCCTTTCCTAGAGAACTCTTCAATACACCAAGCCCTTCCAAGTTCCCAAGAATGGACACCTGCTGCATAACATGTTTCTCTTGAAATGGCAATTTTCTGCAAACAACGACTTTATCTTACATAATCAAACAACCCCACATCAAGAATGAAATGAACATTCCAGCTCATATATACCTGTCAACCTCTCGTTTAATCCATATCCCACAAGCTTCCGGTACCTTATATGAGTCCTGAATATCCTTGCATATAGATTCATGAACATGCTCAATTTTCTCAATTAATTTATAGAAATCAAGTACAGTCATACTATAAACAGCATTCCTCTTCATTTCTGAAAGAATGTTATCCAAAGACCCCGACACGGGGTCATTAGAAGATTCCAAATCATCAGCTCCTTCGGGTCTGAATGTTTCTAATTCTTCTTGGTCCTCTTCTTTGCCAGCATTGATACCTTTTTGGTAAAAGGGTTGGAGAGTCAAAGACTGCACTTGTTTGAGTAATGGGCATCTTCTAACATGTCCTTCAAGATTCTCTTTAAGTACAGAGCTATTGAATCACATAAACAATGGAAAGAAAAAAAGAAAAAAAAGGTTAAACAATTGAATGCAGAGACCATGCTTAGTGAAAGATTCTAACTGCCAATCAGACAGAAAAGAAGAGAAAGAAGGAGCTTACTGAGAAGGGTCTATTGGGCATGGAATCCACTGGCTATCGGACCTGGGTGTGTGGTTGCCACAGAATCTACCATAATTTGATGTTTTTGTTTGAACAAACTTTGAAAAATCAGAAAGCAAACTAAACCAAAAGGAACAGAGTAGAGAGAAAGATGCTGAGCTTACAAAGATTCGTTGAGGGGGATATTTGCACAAAATCTCTTCTTTTTAGGAAGCCAAAATTTGCATCGAGTCTCCATTGTTTGCTCTGTTTTTCACTCCTCTCCGCTTCCAGCCCTGCAGTTTGGGGACACCCTAGTCAAGTGTTTGAAACTGCCTCTTCCACCTAGAGACAGTGTTAGACAGATGCTGGAATGATTGTCGTATAACATTAACGGCACGTCGTTTGATTAGACAATGATGGGCCAAGCCCATTTTGTGAAGTAGCAGCCCATGAAAACACGCCACGTCACAAAAAACCTCCTTCGTCAGGGACATAAAAGTCATTTCCTGTCCAGACCCCAGGGTCCTCAAAACCCTAATCCCCTCCCATCTCTTAAGCGCACATTTGAGAGAGAGCTGAGAGTTGAAACCCTAGCCGAATCTCCCTCTCTCAGTCTGCGGAGAAAAGATGCAGATCTTCGTCAAAACCCTAACGGGGAAGACTATAACCCTAGAGGTTGAGTCTTCGGACACCATCGACAATGTGAAAGCCAAGATCCAAGACAAGGAGGGCATCCCCCCAGACCAGCAACGTCTCATCTTCGCAGGGAAGCAGCTCGAGGACGGCCGAACCCTAGCTGACTACAACATCCAGAAGGAATCGACTCTGCACCTGGTGCTTCGTCTCCGTGGTGGAGCCAAGAAGCGTAAGAAGAAGACCTACACCAAGCCCAAGAAGATCAAGCACAAGAAGAAGAAGGTCAAGCTCGCCGTCCTCCAGTTCTACAAGGTCGACGATTCTGGAAAGGTCCAGAGGCTCAGGAAGGAGTGCCCCAATGCTGAGTGCGGCGCCGGGACTTTCATGGCCAACCATTTCGACAGGCACTACTGTGGTAAGTGCGGCCTCACCTATGTCTATCAGAAGGCTGGCGGCGACTGAGTCAAACGCACCGTTTTGGGTTCGTTTTTAATATCACTATGTTAGGGTGCTGAACAGTTGGTTAATTTTAAATAATTCTGCTTTAGGATTTGGAACCGTGTTCTAATGGTTTATGCTTTATGTATTTTGATATGGTACTTAGAATTTTAATTTCAATTTTGGAGTTCAATGGTTAGCTATTATTATTTATAATTTTGTTATTTTTATTTTTTCTGTGATTTTATGTGCTATTTGTTGTATGGATGAACTCAATCGTTCTCATCCAGTTGGTGGAATGTGGTTTCTGATTGTTTCTATTGATACAATTTCCGAATGGAATTGTTTGCTTAACAAACTTCACATGGGTTGATTTCCATCAACCCTCGAGATTCCCAATTTGATGTGGGTTCTCCATTCCACTGTGACTTTCGAAGTTGTTCTCCAATTATTGGGTGAAATTTCAGTCTGTTCTCTGGTCATACAGCTTAGAACTTGAACATATTTTATATTAGTTGTACGTCTGTGAATAATTCATTTTTTATTGAAATTTGTTTCCTAGAATATTGTCTTTTGTTCAGTTCAGTTCGATGTTTGTTATATTGACCATCAAATTGAGTTTTTAGTTGCTTCTGCTGGTAAACTTATTTGCTGCTGATGCGGTTGCATTGATGCACAAGATATAAACTGCCATTAATGTGCCCCATCTCAGTCACAATCGCAATTAGAAAAGCAATTTCTTTTGGAATTAGTGTTATCTAATCCTGTGTATCAATAAAATTTGTAATCATTTCCAAATACTATAGCGGGAATGATGCCTGTTTTGCTTAGTCTCATTGCTCATTTAGTGTCTACCCCCAAGCCTGTTTATCTCACTCCTCTCTCAACCCTTGTTGAACTCCTTATTTCTGTTCTGATGTCTATGATGTTTCCATGTCGTCCTGCAAAATCCCAGTAAATTGTAAAGTTTGTTTGGTCAGATTACCTTTTGTCTGCCTAGCAATATCTTAAAGGAAGCATAAGTCATGCTTGTTGAAGTAGTTTCTGGTTCTGCATTTTTTATCGGGTTTTTCCTATTTTTCAAGGTAGCATTTGGTTTCTGCATCTTTAAAACTTTAATATGTAATGCCCATGTTCCATTGCCTTTCAATAGCAATGTTGGTTTTGAAAATCTCTAGGTAAAAAAAGTTAATTGTTTCATGATCATGGTATGCCCACAAAGAGTAAACTTCCTTAGTTATTGTTGCCAAAGTTAATTGAAACTTTTTTACCATTTAAATGGAAGTTTGTGTTCTATTTTACCAGTCTCCCACCATGCCACCATGTGAGCATGCCCGCGCCATTGGCCTGAGCTTTTTTTATGCACTCTGTGTTGTTCATTTTCCCTTGTCTACGAAACTTTTTAAAATTCACACGTTGAATTGGATTTGAGGATGGGGAAGGATTGAGAATATTTTCTGTTATTGTGGATGTCATTTCTAGCTGCCTGTCTGGTGGGTTGAACAGCCTTTCGACCCGTTAAAATCACCAACTCCATGGCCAATTATATTCTAACCAGTAACTTGTAAAGGTAGATGTCTAGCCCGAATGACAATTACAAAGTAAAAATGGCAAGCTGCTTAACATGTGTGTGGATATATATTGGCAGCTCACCCTAGACTTTGTAATACAATGTGTAGAGCTTAGCAGTATACAAAATCCGAGCGATTAATCCCCAGAAGATTTAGAACAAGTGTCTGAGCTTGGGAGGATTGAAAATTTGGCCTTGACGATTAGGGAGTATATCCAAAAACAGGGTATGTGCCATACTGCCAATCCAAAATACCTGTAGTAGGAATGCACATAATAATTTGGATAAGATTCTTTTTTTATTTAACAAAGATAAAAATAATCGAAGGTTATGGCTTAGGCGACATACCATAAAGGTGCCCAAGGTGTATTAAGCTCAAGGAAAGGATATGGCCACCTGCAGGAACAAAGGATCTTAACTTAAGCCAAAACAATTTGTGTGCATTAAAATAATTTCTTTCTGAAAACAATAAAAGAAAGGTTACCATTTAACACCACAGGCGTGAAGGAGCCATTGGAATACAATATAGAGGAAGCCAAAGAACGCAAAATATGCAAAACCCAACTTAGGAAATGGCTGAAAACAACATGCAAAGTAGAATCACTAGTTTTGTGGTGTGAAAAAACAACATTCAAAACAAAATGGCAGTTTTTTCAAAGACTTACAAGCCTATTGAGAGCGGTATCCCCGATTAGAAAAACAGCATTCACAGCATGTATGGCACCTATCAACTGCCATTGACATCATGTATCAGATTCATATGTTAAGAGGAGAGGAGATATGAATTAATCTTCCGGTGTTAGAAGAGAGGAGAAGACGAGCAACTCACCAGGGTCAGTTCGAATTCTATGCTTGTTAGAAATGGTAGTATGAGACACCAAAATACAATGTCTGTTAGCATCACAGCACCTGCACATATCTGATTTCCCAAACATATCTCACTCATATTAGCTTCAAGCCCTCTAACTAGACAGCCATATATGATCCATGTTGGTTTCAAATGACATAATAATACAGTAATAATACTATAGCCCTTGTAAATTATAACAAAGCTAGCTTCAAAGATTAAATCTACACTAGAATCAAGGATCAAAGCATTCAGCACTCAAAAAGATGGACAAACCTGATACATAATCTGCATTAGATTTCCAAAGAATCCTGCTCTTTGGCTTATCTCATTTCGAGCTTGGGGGCTTTTCGATTTGACTCTACCCTTCAATTGTTCTTCTCTGTAAGTAGACCTTCCAACCCAACATCCATGTGCAGATATAATTGTTCCCAGCTACGCACACAAACAAAAAGCATATGCAAATGTAAAGCAAGAGATGCTTAATTTGATATTTTTGAAATGACCAAGCTAGTTTGAGTTGATTAACTCTTTCTATGTCATACCGCAAAATACAGCATAACCAACGCAAAAGTCCACCTGCAGCCCAATTTTGCCACAAAGATTACACAGCTCTTGTTGTTGTTAAATAAAAAGTCTAATAATTTCAACAACTGTGTGTGATGTGTATGAATCAAAGCTCTTACTGGGTGTAGAAAACGAGGGTAAAAAGCCCATATTGGGAGACCATGTCATAGAGCATTTTGGCCATACAAAGGAAGACCAAAGCTCTGTAAAAGAGAAGCCAAAGAGGATCGAGGGATCTCCAGCATGTGCTCCACAAGTCCACAGAATTCAAAGGTTGCTGCTTTGCTTTCTTCACAAATTTCAGAGCTATCACTGTTGGAACAGTAACAATCAGAGCACAAACCAGCACTTGCCATTGAAGCCAGTAGCCAGGGCCTTCCCCTTCTTCACTGCTCATTTCTTTCTCAGCAAACCCAGAAAAAGCAGAATCTCAACTCTCAACTCTCAACTCTCAAGTGGGATTTCTGCAAGAAAAAGAGGGAAGATGACTGGATGAAAAATGCTAAGCAATAATGGCCTGCCGGGTAGGTAGTTGAAATGAAGTGACTGACTATTTAACTATGGAGAGGCCAATGATAGTTGTATGGGTGTGAAGGCCCACTAACTTGTTCACGTCTCATTACTCACGGACCATATGCCTTGGAATTTTGTTCTTAGTTTGTAACTGGCTTGTTGTCGTCTGGTTTTTTTAAGGACAAACTACAAAAGATCCTCCACATTGTGTGGTCATTTTAATTACATACTCAAATCCCTGAAAACCTAATAATTCATCAAAAACATAAAAAGAAAAACTTCTACATACGTCATGTTGCCATTGACATCAATGTAGGAGTTCATACTTACAAAGGAGGGAAGGAAGTATTTTCCAATAATAATTAGCTCTTTCTCTTGAAAATAGTCATTCTTATTTAATTGCTCACTCGCGCAAATTATGACCCTAATCGAACTTAACCCTTGAACTAAAAAATTTGCCAATTTAGCACCCGAATTAATTGAAATGGTCAATTTCTCCCCTATCATTAGATTTTAGATAATTTCATCCAATTCTCCGTTAATTTTAGGGATATATTTGTATTCTTGAATAAAATAAAAGTTAAATAGATAAAATCAAAAGAAAAAAAAATTAGAAAAAAGCTTTATAAAATTTATAATTTTTTTAAAAAACCTAGCCCCAGCCACATCCCACCAAGACCTCCGCAGTGCTTCGGGTTCCTTTCCAGTATTTTCCATGTAACCCAACCCTAATCTCCAAATTTCTCGACCAAAAACCAATTAATCACCCGCAAAAGCAAAAGAAATTCGAGGAATGAAGAATGTACATAACCTGTGGATGAGGAGAAAGTTGGGGCCGATAATCGTAGCCTTGGACTTCAAGTTCAGTGAAAACCGCTGCGAGTTGGAACTAGAGTACGAATTCAAATTCGGATTCAGGTTATTAGAGTTGGAGTTTCCTTTAGTGGAGTCTTGGTCGACGGCGATGACGTCGGCTTGCGTCTCGCATGTTATAAGAGAGGGAGATTCAGGGAAGGAGAGAAGCTTCTGGTTCTGGTGCGGCAGGGAAGGAGAAAAGCTTGTGGCAGGGGTTGGGTGTTGGGTGGGAGGGCTGGTGGGGGTTTTTTTTTTTTTTTTCC
>NW_018921645.1:366370-404903 GCF_002207925.1 Prunus avium | reverse complement strand
AAGCTTCTGGTTCTGGTGCGGGAGGGAAGGAGAAAAGCTTGTGGCAGGGGTTGGGTGTTGGGTGGGAGGGCTGGTGGGGGTTTTTTTTTTTTTTTTTTCCTATTTCATTTTTCTATTTTCTAAATATTTTAGATAGTAAAAAAAATCAAATAGTAACTCACGTGGATGACGGAATTTTTTGAACGAAAAAGTGGATGAAATTTGAAAAATTTAACTACATGGTTGAAATTGGCAATATTTTTTAATACGATGACTAAATTGGCTGATTTTTTAGTTCATGAGTTATATTCGATTAGGATCATAATTCAGGGGACAAAACGGTTGAAATCCTATTTATAAGAAATAATTAGTTAATGTCACATTGTGATTTGCAGAAATTTTTTAAGGACATAGCCAAGCAAATGTTCATTGTTGAATGTATGGCTGTGATTGTTAGTAGAGCAATAATGAAGATATTAATCATGGTTTCAGTCGTGTCCTTTCTGTTAAAAAAAAAAAAAAAAAACCAATGTAGTTTGTGTGTGTATTTGATATTTGGTCAAATTGGAGCAGCGGTGATCACATTCAAGGGTGGAGAATAAAACATGAATCATATACTAGTCTAATCATTCGTTGAAAACCATGTGAAGATAAAACATGCTTGGTCTACAAACTAGTACAAACTTTCTTATTGAAAGACCTAACTTATGTATTTGGAATCTTGCTGCTGTGGTGGGATTCCAAATTTCTTCTGAGCAGCACAAGAAAACAAAGAAGATCAGAACATGATTGTTGCAAATTCCAAAAAAGTTGAAATAATTTAAATAAAGAAGTATGGGATCATGTAGCTTCATTGTGACAGAAAAAAAAAAAACAGAAAGAAAGAAGAAGAAGCTATGATTGGTCCAATCCAACTATTTTAATAAGACATTGTAAAATATGTGAATCACAAGTATCCCGAGGGGGACGGAGAAAAGCATTGCCTTCTCTATATACACAAGAAAACAATCAAAATCAAAACCACTCCCAATTGTATGTAATTCTTCAAATAATCAAGAATAACAAGTGAGCTAGATTGGCCTCACAAAAGCGTGGGGGAACCATTTGGGGAGAAGTGAATACTTTGCTTTTATAATTAGAGCAAAAATCCCATAACAAGGGATGTGAACCACAGCCATACAAAAATACCTGTCAAATCAAAGAAAACCTCTGTTAGAATTTTATGCTTATAATTTCATCTTCAAGTGAGGGCAAAACAGAGGATATATATATATATAACTAGTATACCATAATGGAGCCCATGGTGTATCAAGCTCGAGGAAAGGATATGGCCACCTGAAAAATACTCGAGACAATGTTACTAGCTCTTTAATCACAGGTCTATGAGACTCATTGTTTGTTCATCACCAACTAAAGTGGTGAAAGAGAAAATATTTTAATTAATTAAGCGTACCATGGGAAACCAAATGCATGAATGACCCATTGGAAGATGACATAGATGCAGCTCCAAAGGACAAAGTACGAAAGCCGGAACCAAGGAAATGGCTGAAAAAACAGAAGATGGAAGGGACATCAGTAAACTGATAATGAGATAGACATGGTAAAACCAGTTGTACAAGAGCTTGGCTGACATATTGAAATACTCACAAGGCTGTTAAGAGAGGTATCCAGAAGAAGAAAAGCCGCATTCAAAGTATGCATGCAGCACATCAACTGCCAAGTACATATACAAGTTAGTCATCAATCAATCTACAAGATAGCAGCTTTATATTTTATAGATGGTGAATGAAAACATAATTAAGCAACAACAACATACAATTAAGGGATGTACAAGAATTGGACACATTACAAGAAGTAGCTAGACACACACCGTATTTAGGCCCAGGTGAGCATTTGATAAAAATGGGAGGATGACACACCAAAATACAATGTCTGTGAGGACAACAGCTCCTGCACAAGTCTGTTACCAAGAAATATCAGCTTCTCGGCATACTGCATACCTCCAACAAACGGCATTCATGAAATTTTCAAAAATCAAGCTAATTCCCAACATTAGGCACAAATGTGATTTGAAATCATTCTGAGGCATTGCAAATATCTAGTAATCTCAATTTAACAACAGTTTGTGAACGTGTCTGTATACAATACACACACACACACACATACATATATACCAATGGGAATAGGCTACAAAGTACAAAATCTGGATCTTGGTTAACTAACCTGGAATGCAATCAGCATAAGATATCCCCAAAATCCTGCTCTATGTTGAATCTCCTCTTGAGCATAGTGGCTTTGCAATTTGATGGTACCGTTAATTCCTTTTTGCCTATAAGTATTAACGATTCCATTATCATCTTCCACATGCCTTCTCACAGATTCAGCCCTTGTCCCATTTTCAGAGGGGGGTTTGTTTGCGGACAACCACCAACCATACGCAGACACTATAGTTCCCAGCTATACAGAGAAATTAGCAATGTGTAAAGGCAAAGCAGGATCTGATTTGAAACAGATATGGTCTTGCTAATTTATTAATTCTACAAACCAAACCCAAATTGACTTTATGCACAGTTCATTTTTGTTTCTCTATGTGAAAGTCTCCACACCAGAGCATGTAGGGTACTCATGATACGGACGAACACCAAAATGAGCCAATAAAATGCGTGTTTTGTTACCAAAAGAAAAAGGAAGAAAATGTGATGTTGTATAGACTGACATACCGCAAAATAGACCATAACCAACGTAAAAGTCCACCTGCAGATCAACAACATCAAATAAATAATGAAGGAGATCATTAACAGAACATTAACACATATAAGGTTAAATATCATGTTTAATAAGTGGCATAGATCCAGAGGATTGCAATCTAAGGAGAAGAACTTGTATTCAGAATGGACATGCATGGTTTGAAGGTTTAGGTTGAATCAGAAAACTCAAGCTGAAACAATTGCCAAGGAACTCTGAAAGCGTACTATAAAATCAAATTTTAGGCCCGTGTTTTATTCATCATGTCAGCAATTACTGCCGCTTATCCACATGTTAATCTTTCCAAGGGATGCTTTAGTATAAAGTGGTGCTTCAATCTTGTTTCAATACAGGGTTGCCCTCATGCACATAATGTGCAGAATGTTGGGTGAGCTTGATGTATCATCCGCTCATATACTTTACCAAATTGGTCATTGGTCTCACCCTTCCAGTCAAAACCCTAACCAGTATTACTGTTTAACTTGTAAAATAAAATGGATTGACCATCAATTTAGTTTCCTAATGTGGGCAGGCACAAAGTAATGAAACAAAACCATGAATATGATCAGCAGAATTAGGAACTTATTTACAGGGTATCTTATTGATCACAGAAGCCAGAGGGTCCAATACTCTATAGTTGTGATGAATTAGACATATACTGAGAGATCAAGCTATCAAATCATACATCAAGCTAATAGACTTGAAATTAATGAGCAAGTCAGAAAATCAAATCTTACTCGGTGTAGTAAATAAAAATGGAAGCATCCCATTCGAGAATATCCCAAGTCAAGAACCCAGCAAGGGCCAGAAAGGAGAGAAATCGAATGGCCAAGAGCCAACCTGGGTGGAGCCCTTTCCAGCAACTAGTCCATAGCTGAGAAGTGCTAACATGACCCCTCGGCAGTGCACTCACAAACACCTCACTGTCGGGTCTAGTGACCAGAAGGCTCTCATACAAGGTTGTATCTTCGAATCTTGCAGAAGCGCCTTCCCTCCTCCAAATGACCCATAAAGCACCAAACAAGGAAACACCAACAATGCCAAAGCACACGAAGTCATACCAATAAACCTCCAGTGCCATGGCTGTTGTTGAAGTGGAAGAAGTTTATTGAAATCTGAGCCTCCAGAAATGAAAACCCAGAATTTCCAATTTGAGATATGAAAGCCCAGTGAGATGTACCACCATTGTGTATCTGGAACTTGTTTCAGTTGATCGTTTGATGGAGACGACTAGTAGTTTTGACTGTCAGGTCTGGAAGTATTTTCTGAATGGGAGATGCTCACCATTTTAACCATAGGTGTACACTCACCACCCTCCTCAATGCTTGACACGTGTCCATAGACATAACTATGATTCCATAAATACAAAGCAAAAGTTAACTATGGTTATGTCTATAAACACGTGTCAAGCATTGAGGAGGGTGGTAAGGGTACACCTATGGTTAGAGTGGTGAGTAAAAATGTGATAATTTTTAATGAGTAGACAGAGTAGGTAGAGGTGGACTCTTGGTCACGTTGGACGCTTTGGGAGATTGGTCGGTGACAAAACTGTGCTAAAGATAAGACAGTTGATTCCAAACTTTGGGCGTTTTTCATATTTTTATTATTTACTAGTACAAAATACAAACTATTCAAGTCAAAACTACGTTCTCATCATTTTATTGTGGGCAAGGCAACAACTGGGTGAATGAATGTACACGTAACACTTTCCATTTTGACAGTGATGTTTGAAAGCTAAATCAAGTTTAATTCTCTTGTGCCCATCTTATCCCTTATCTAAATTTTCGTCCATTCATTTAATTCTATTATAACAGCATTAACGTTGAAATGGACTTGTAGCTTAAATGATTAATAGCATTTAACATTCTTCCCGGTGTGTAATTTAAAACTTGTCCTTGTGTATGCATTTTGTTGTCATGACTCATGACACTTAATAGTAAATCAAATAAAGTTAGAAGAATGCCTTAAGAAACTGACAAGGCCTAAGAAATAGCAGAGAAACAGAGGGCGTAAGAACCATCGTTTGAAAACAGCCAAAAAAGGCCCAAAGAGCCTAACCAGCCACCAAATAAAAAAATAGAACAAACCAAACCAAAGAGAAGAGGCAAGGAGCCACCACGAGGCCCAAAGAAGAACCCCTCAGAGGGCTTCTCCCTATACCATCTATATCCAAAATAACAGCAAAATACGAATGGATAGTTTCAGCACTAATTGCCCACATTCACGTGTATGTATTGATAAATTTAGGGGCTGTTTGGTATGCCTCACTATGGTTCACTGGACAGGATTGGATTACATAAGACTTGAAACCCACGTTTGGCAATAGAGAGATTAAGTTAAATGAGACTATAGTCCAACAATTGAAAAAACCCCGGATTCGCATGTCTAATATAGCGTGCTCGAAATTGGGTTCGCTAAATAGCACTCTCGCTATTTTGTACAAGTGAGTCCGACTGGATTTTCTTATGGCTTGAATCAAAACTCCACCACCACAAACCCAATCGCCGTACAGCAGAACCCAGCGCCCATGCCCCCCCTGGATTTCTTCTCCCCCATGACCACCACCCTCAAGCCATGCACAAACCCAACACAGAGAAGCCCAAGCCACTCGCAAAACATCTTTCTTCGCCATCCCAGCCACCAGCCGAACCCAGAACCATCTCTCTTCTCCATTTTAGTCTAATTCGTAACAATTCCAAAATAAATAAATAAATAAATAATGACCCAGAAATAGAGAGAAGAAAGAAGAGAAGAAAGAGGAAGAAAAGAAAAGAATAAGAAACCTGGGTCTGCGTATGATGCTGCTCCTATTTCTATTTGGTAGCTTCCTTCTTGCTAATGATGTTTCAACAGCTTAGTTGAAGAAGAAGAAAACGAGAGAAGGAAAAGAGAGAAGAATAAATAAAAGAGAGAAAGAAGGAAAGTAAGAATAGAATACTAGGAAAAAAAAAACCTAAAAGAGAGAGAGAGAGTTGGCAGCATCATATTTTATTCTTATTTAGGTTTTTATCAATTCACACGGTTGGCTTGGCTTGTATAATTAATTTTTTTAGTTATTTATTTTTAGGTTAAAATGTTTAATTAAATTTAAATATTAAAATAATTATTTTTTAGTCCGACAGAGCACCAAACATAGGTCTTCACTATTTTTACAATCCAACTTCTTAGTCCAACACAGCACCAAACATAAGTCAGTACTTAATCCAGCTTAGTTCAATCCGAGCTAATCCAAGACAATCCCGGAATTTAGTCCAGTCCATGACAGTCCGCCGTACCAAACGACCCAAGTGCTAAAACTTGGGTAATGTATAGAATAGATAGACCCCTCAAAGTCAAATGGGGTTCATAAAATGATGTCCAAATAATTATAATGGTTTTTGTCAGAAATAGACAATACAAACATCGGTTTTCAATGGTTCAATGTACCTACTATAACTATAGCTTGTTTTCACTTTCTTTAATTAATTAGAAAACTTAAGAGTGTATAATGGGGGAAGGAGGCTTGAACAAGGGGGAGACAAAAGACATGATCGATGGATTTATGAAGTGGAAACTACAAAAAAAGATCGCATTGCAGATTACAAGGAAAGCGCACATGGAAATTACTGCTAACAAAGTTTGACTTTAGCACAGAAAACTCTGTTTAATGTAGAAAAGAAGCAACAACAACAACAAAAATTAATCAAAATGCCAACCAGACATTAAAAAAGTTGGCTCCTTGACCGACAACAAACCACAATTCTAGTTGGCTGAATAACTATGATCAACCACCGTGAAGCCCCCATCGACAACCAAGTTGTGTCCACTAACATAAGCAGATTCATCAGCAGAAAGAAACAGAGCAGCCTCTGCCACATGCCTAGCCTTCAACACAATGCCCTTCAAGTTGGCTATGGCAGAGCTATTAGCCTCCACCTCACTTGGCTGCAAGTTGTAAGCTTTACATGAAAGAGGGGTTGCAACTCCAAATGGGGAAATGCTATTCACTCTGATCCCATAAGCCCCAAGCTCACTGCAAGCTCCTCTCACCAAACCCAACAGAGCATGTTTTGAAGTTGTGTAAGCATGTGGAGCTGTACCTCCAAGAGAAGCTGCCACACTTGTTGTGCATATGATTGAACCACGTATCTTTCGAGCCACCATGGCACGCGCCGCGTGCTTGATCGTTGCAGCAACGCCGCGAACGTTGGTGGCCATGGTGTTGTCAAAGCCTTGAATGTCAAGGTCTAATATGCCAGTCATTGGACCCATGACACCTGCATTGCTGAACAAAATGTCAAGGCTGCCATATTTGTCCAACGTGTAGTTCACTGTTTTCTCAACTTGGTTTTCATCTCTTACATCACAGTGGCAATAGCTAACTCTTTCGGAGCCTATTGAGGCGACAACGTGAGGACCCAATTCATCTTGAATGTCAGCAGCAACAACAAAGGCTCCATTTTCTGCAAATAGTCTCACTGCCTCCTCACCAATCCCACCGGCTGCACCTGTGATAAGGGCCACCTTGCCCTCCAACCTATAAAATCATAATTGTTTATATTTGTTTATATTAAGAGCATGCATTTTAATTAAGGCAATCACCTTTGAAGATGTTTGTGATTGTGAGAGTGAAAAGGAATATGATGTCCAAAATCCAAGTAAACTGATCAAGCACTTGAAATGATGTTACAAGAAAATTAACATTGGAACTCAGCTGGAAGATCTAATAAGGTTGAGATACAAAAAGAAAGAATTTGAATTTCTTACCTTGGCTTAGACATTGATGAGGTTTCTTGTCCTCTTTATGGGTCTGCTCAAACTTCCAAATAAGTCTCTTGGATCTGCTGTTTATAGTGCCCCAGTCGTCTCATACACTATATATAATAATAATATATTGATAGGCTGCAGAGCTCAAGGCATAAACATGTGGAAAAACAATTATATATGCATTAACATGTTCATTAAGTGTTATAAATTCTTGAAAAACGTCGAGGCTGTTTTTCACCTTGCCTTACTTTGAGAGATCGGGGACCATCGCCTTTAGGCCCCATTTAGATGGTTGGATCACAAAAATTGAACACATGACTAGTATTTTCAACAAGATAGGGGAAAAAACTTGCCTGCAAGATAAGGGTATACAATACAAGTTTCTCCCTAGGACACCATATCCTATTCCGGATTGGACTATGAATACAAATAATCTGTCAGGACTTGCCAATCGTGTCAAAGTAACCTTCTAATACACAATACAGATTGTGACCCTCCTATGGAGTAATTGGAGTTTTCGAAGGTGTTGCTGTGGAGATTCCTGATACCAAGTCCATAGTTTGAATTGGTTTAATGACAATGAATATTTTGTTTATCTTTATAGTCATTATGAACTAATTTTCCTTGTTAGGGCTACGATGTAGCCTAACCATAAATACTTAATTTCTATAGTTTATATTAATTTCTAATTTCTATTCCATGTTGAGTATTTGTTATTGTTCTTAATACTTTGAATATTTGGCCAATATTTAATTGATTTGTTGATCCAGACGGAGACCGAGAGGAGATGTTTGGCAACTGTCTTATAATAAATATCATATTTTGAATGCGTGTTCGAGAGGGACTAAAATGATTCATGCATTTTTCTTGCAGGTTTTCATAGAACTTAATGGGTTCTTGATATTCTAAATTTTTTATTGCTCGAGAGAAAATGGGTTCTTAATTGAGAATACTTTTGGTTGAGCTCGATTGGGGATATCAAATGAATTAAGGGAAACCAACTGTCAACAAGAGTAGTAGTTAGGGTTAATTAGCTATAAGAATTTAAGTGGAATTGGTTATGGTGAAATTAGATGCTCTAGTGCCTCATAAACTTGATTCTCAAGCATTACTTAAATTGTTATTTTTAATAATTAATTTAATTTAATTAATTGATAATTGCAATTGTGCGAATTGTGAAATAATTGCAGTTGTGCGAATTGTGAAATAATTGCAACGGTGCGAATTGTGAAATAATTGCAAGCGCACAATTCACACAAGTAATATAGAAATAAGTAGAGTATCATTCCCACATAGACTATATTATCCTATTAACTATCAATTATGATTAACTCAAGTGAATATTCAAACAATTGATTAAGAAGATTTATCAGTTAACTAAATTTAAATCATTATTAAACATAACAATTTAAGTGGTTGAGAATCAAGTTTATGAGGCACTAGAGCATCCAATTTTACCATAACCAATTTCACTTAATTCTTATAGCTAACCCTAATTACTACCCATGTTGACAACTAGTTTCCCTTAATTCATTTGATATCCCCTTTCGAGTTCAACCAAAATTATTCTTAATTAGTAACTCATTCTCTCTCAAGCAACGAATTTAGAAAATGAAGAACCCATTAAGTTATATGAAAACCTGCAAGAAAACTACATGAATCAGGTTAGTCCCTCTCAGGCACTCATTCAAAACATGGTATTTGTTACAAGACAATCACCAAACATCTCTTCTCGATCTCCATCTGGATGATCAAATCAATTAAATATTGGCAAGATATTCAAAGCATTAATAACAATAAAAAATACTCAACATGAAATAAAAATCAAACATTAGAAATTAATATAAACTATTAAACTTAAGTATTCATGGTTAGGCTACATCGTAGCCCTAGCAACGGAAATTAGTTCATGAAGACAATAAAGATAAACAAAATATTCATTGTCATTAAACCAATTCGGATGATTGGCCTTATATCTCAAGAATCTCCACAGCAACACATTTGAAAGCTCCAAGGACACGGCAGTAGTACTCGCGCCTCTCTGGTATTTTTGTGGGTGAATAAAAAGGTGGTTTGAAGAGAGATCTTAGGTTGGCCTTATATAGTGTAAAATAATTAAACGTACTCTAAAAAGGTTTGGAAAAAATCTCCTAAATCAAAACAAAATCCTAAACAATTAAGGAAACAAACTAGGAAAGAATCCTTCTTTGACTCCGAAACACTTCATACAACTTGGACGCACGTTTTGGGGTTGTTCCACTTCTTAGAAAATTCTGGAATAATATGAAAATTATAGCTTTATCTCTAAGCTTTCCAAGCGTATATCATACGCCAATAGGAAAAATCGGGAAAGTCTTCAACTCTTCAATATTCCACAGCAGTGCAGTTCTAACAGGATTTCAACTTAGATTGTCTTAACTTGTGATTCTGGAGCAATTGATTTGATTGAAAATTATGAAAATTTGACACGATGGTCTTCAATGTCTTAGCTTTCTTCTCCAATTAGCCTTGTACTATTTACAATAGGAAAAAGAGAATTATAGAAATTGGGGTAGCCTATAGTTTGGCCAACCACACGCTGTATGGCCAGGGAAATAACCCACCCATTAGCACTCAAATTCGAGTCTCCCACCAGTAGATTAAATTAATTTAGACAATTACTTGTATAAAAATAGAATAAAATCTTTCATCTATCACAATAAAGTAGATGATCGATGAATCATGTATAGCCATCAAAACTTTCATTCATAAATTCATCCTTGTGATTCAAGTTGAGACTGCCGTATAAAAAGACAAAGGTGGATCAATATGCAATTGAAGTATAAAGTCGGGATAAAAACTGATGTACAGAATCAAATGACATGACGATTTATAGTATCCAAAGTCTGGCAGATACACACATGAAAGACAGTAGATTGTATAGGCATCCTAAGAACATTAGGTTCAAATTTATAAAAATGTAACTCTTGGCATCCTTCATCTCAAATTGAATGGGGGAAAAAACACCAAAAAGTATAAATTGTTGATTTAGAATTTAATCCGTGTCCAAAAATGTAGCAGAAAGTGATAATCTAGTTGCAAACTGACACCCCAACCGGTCACACCACTTGGTAATTCTCTGTGATCAACTGCGTTCTTTGAGAGAACTTGGGAGGGTTTCCACCTTGCAGAGGTAAAATGTTCACAACCTGCAAAATAAAGTTGACATTGGCAAATTTTATACAAGGTATGAATATGACGCAAATTATGCCAAAACACAAGATGTTCGGGAAAGAATTGAGCAAATGCTTTATGGCTAAAAAAGCTTCTCAAGTACAATCTACTAACGTAAATGCTACTAGAAAGAAAAGTCAGATGTAAGTTATGGCATAAGATCAGGTTCCAATTTATAAACCGTCAATATCATTAGAGAATAAGTGGCCTATTCATGATAGTGAAAGGAAATTATATGTGGCAGAAGATCTCTAATCAATCTCAGAAGGAAATTATACGGTGCACAAGTTAGGAAGTCTTTTCTAACCTTGGTCAAGAATCAGACTGGCCATTTACATGCACCGAAAATTAAAACATTTTTGCTTATTCACATATGCTATGGAGTCCTTGAGTGGACTGACCACACAACCAAAGACTTCCACATGAAGTTTGAGAATTAGCCATGTTTCAAGTGGACTACAGATATACATAATAAATGGGGAGATAATAAAAACTCTGCGGCCCATGCGTGTTAGTGGCGTGTGAAGCATTGAGTTCTTGCCAGTATGATACAAGTTAGAGCATTATAATACTTCCCCAATTCCTGAGGTACCTAATAACATAGTAGGCCAAAAATCCTAGCGGTATAACATGCACAATGGAATCAACAAAGTAGTCACACTTATAGTATGAGTTATTTAAGTCCATCAAAATGAGTAAAGTACGAGACAATGGACTCAACAGAGTATTTGCGCATATAGCATGTGTTATTTAAATTCACCAAAATGAGGAAAGCATGATAGCACAAGGATCTTCATCAAGAAATCAAAGTCAAGCAGTTGTACCTTCAGGTCACTGAATGTACTAGTGGCGGAGAAACACACAGAAATGGGGAAAAATACAGATGAGTCTGCTGGGGGAACAACAAACTCCATCGATCCACTGCCAAGGATTCCAGAAAGATAACAATCTCATTAATGCGAGTATACAAGGACTGTTTAACAAAGCAAAAGAATCAGAGCATTTGCAGACCTGCGGTTCGAGTTATCAACAAGAAGTATGGACCACTCTAACGTTGAATTCCTTGAATCATATCTGCAATGCAAATGTTGATATCAAATATAAGAAATATAAATTCCAAAAAAGCAGTGAATGTTTCAATCCTTCCAGGAGTAATACCATCACCATCACATGATAGCAGGGACACCAGGCATATTCCTGGACCTATTTCCCAGCATATTCCCAGGCTTTTTCCATGTTAGTATCCGGTACCAACATCTACACAAAAGGATGACGTATAGGGGTACCCATATCCTACCCGTTGTTCATGCAATCACGGGTACTTCCAGCAAGAAATATATCAAAAAGGAAATGAAAAAAGAAAAATTTCCACAAAACTACTTAACGAAAGTTAAGATATCACAAAATTGACAATATGTGAACCCATGTATACTCAAAATTGCAGCCACCCAAAATTCCTAGTTCCAGGCTAGTTATCAGAAAAGTTAAACCAATATAACTAGTAATAATTGTAAAGTTCTACACACAACAGGACAATGTTGTTTATACTAATAGAGCCAGATTTTATTTTCCATTGAACTACAGTTTCAAAGCCACACAGGGCAGCATTTACAATTTACAATCAGCAAAAAACTTGACTAGAGATCGATGTGACCAAAAATAATTCTTCAAACGCAGATAGAAAACACACACACAAATGTATATATATTATATGGTGCAACTTACATAATTTTTTAAATCACAATTTTACCATTCTATTGATGCAACTTAAACTCAAGGAAGCATCAAAGGTTAAAAAATCAATTTAAAACATCTTTCACGTAATCACCACTTAGAGAATCATGAATTTAAAATAAAAATAAAAAAGCACTGGAAACAGTATCTCACAAATATCATCTTAACTCCACCCTGAATCAGGACCCTAGGATTATGAGCATGTCCATAAAATCACAGCCACACAGTTTAATGTAAGGTACCAATCAGAAAAGAATCCCTCTGTATCCACATTCATGTTCACAGTGGAACATTTTGTACCAGTAAAACGACGACCATATTCAGTGTGTATGGCTGTAATCCAAGGTGCCAAAAGCTAGAGTAAATAAGAAAAATAAAGTTGACTTTTCTCACCTCCATTCACCATCAACCTGGCTTACTCGTGGAGCCTCTCGAAGAGCTGGCAGAGGTACTGAGATGACAACATTTCGCAGATCAAACATCTGTGAAGCTTCGTATTCAATGTTGACATAAGTTTCATTCCCAGAAACAGAGGGCCAACAGTTGACTGCAACAGAGATAGATTGATATTTAATGATCAGAGCATACAAGATAAATTGTGCATCAAGATGATGAAAATACTTGGAACCCACTTGTCAGGGGCACCATTGACTCGTCTGTAGTCTGCATTCTCCACTTCAAAAGACCAACACCTCCTGCATCACCAGCTTGACCGGTGGGAAAAGGCCTAGAAGGATCCCTTAGGCCTAGAATGTTTTCATTGGAGAACAGTTCTTTGTTCATATTAGGGTGTGTTTTGAAAAGGATGCCAGGATTTGCACCAGTTTCAATCTGAAAATAAGACAAAACACATTGCAATTACACAAAGCATGACCTACTTCAAAAGACAACATTCAAAATAGACACAGCTCTAGAAGTCTCCCATCCCATGGAAAGGATAATTATGAAGTTCCTATCTGATTTAGAGCAAGCCTAGTAATCAAATAAGTCAGTTGTAAGATGTGTTACTTAAACATCATGAAATGTTAAAACTAAAACTACCACCTCGATAATGCCCATGGTAATATTTCACACAGTACCTGGACTTGGATATGTGCATCTTCTTGGTTAAGAATTTGCAGAGATAATGTCCCCTGAACATCAAAGTTGCTCATTCCACCATCACGTTTAAGTGTAACATTGAGCTTCTCTTCAACATTCAAAGTGACGGGATCAGTTAGAGGTGGAGCAGCTGATTTAGACTGGCCTGCTTTTGGCTGTACATCTTCAAGAATCACCTCCCCCTCTGCTTTCAGGGACTCTAAAAATTGGTTGGTCCTTTGTGATTTTCCCAGCTGCATACCTAAACCCTTTGGAGGAGCGGTGGCAGATGAAGGTGGACGACCTGACAATAGAAGTGCATATGGTAAAAACAAGTAGACTTAATTATACAATAAAAAATGAATGTGAAAGGCACAATGGTGGCCGATAGAAATCGTGTACATTATGTGCTTTCAATGTTTTCCTACACATACTATATAAGAACAGCTTAACAAATATAGCATTTTGACTAACATCAGGGAACTACATCATATGGTTTACGCATATCATAATCGAATAAGAATTTTAAATCATGTACCACACACCACCATCACCACAGCTCATTAATATCAGAATGAATCACAGATTCATGCAGACAAATAGAGACACAAACCTTTGGTCTTTGTAGAAAATGAGTCAATATCAGTGCTCAATCCAAAACCAGAACCACCTCCGAAACCCCCACTTCCACTACTAGATATGCTCATATCACTAAAGGTACTCTCAATTCTTCCAGATCCCATTGACTGTAAAGACATAAATCCACCCTTTTCAACTCTGCCCCTATCAATCTGCAGAGAAACACGACATAGTATTGTTAAACAGGAGGCTTGCAAAGCAAAGCACAAAGCCACTACAGGAGCCATCACAGGGCCCTAAATAATTACCTTGCTTTTGTCAATCTCACTAGCTTTCCGTTTCATAACATCCTTGGTTTCGTTTATCTTGCTCTGCATTACGAGCTTATGCAACTTCTCTTCATGACTCTCCATCTCACAGTACTGCTTAACCTGTGCAACAGTCACATTTTCCTTGTGCCCAAGAGAGATGACTTCATCAAAAGCAAAAATCAGCTCGAATGCTGTCCTGCATATACCTTCTTCATCTAGGGATAAAGAATATTCAGGTACCTAAAAACACTTAAGGAATCAACTCGATGGTTAAAAATCCAGAAAAGAAAAGACATGGCTCAAAAATAACTTATGGCCCACCAGAACCATGGTATGTTCTGGCAAGTAAATGGTGCACGTTGTTAGACTTGTTACTTGGTTGCATAACTTGAAGGAACATCCATACATCTACATGCATGCAAAAAAACACAAACACTTGCGTACATATACATAGGATGAGAAGACCAGAAACTGTATACACAAACTTTGCCCTAAGTTCCAGCTTTATTTACTTTTCACATTTAAAATCCTTTTTCTTCACCATTTATCATGGTAAGTTGAGAGTACCCGTTTGGAAGAACAGAATGGCCACAAACCATGAACCAAGATGTGTGATGTGAATCGCAGTTCCCAGTGGAGTAGGGGAATAATAAAATGAAGGCATGAGCACATAAATCAAATAAATAAATAAAGGATCTAGATCGATTCTAACATTTTATCACTATCATAGCAACAAGTGAATTGTTCTGCAAAAAAACAGCAATGACTGATAGATCCAAGAAGTCGAGTCATTAAAACAACATGAAAACAATCATAGGCCAGCGTAAGAAGGATACAAGTTTAGAGAGCAGCCGCAAAGTCTCCAAATCTTCCAATATATTGCTCTGCTTGTTTGTAACAAGTAGCAAGTACAAAGATTCTATCGGCTGGTAAACATAGCGCACATTTTCTGTCTCAACATATGTATGTTGTTTGCCAGTGCCTACCAACTTAGGGAAAGCCGCAAGAAGACCCTCAATTCTTATACGAGACATATCCACAAACTGCCTAGAAACAAGCACTGCAAAATAAAAAATAGAAAATAAATATAGATAAAATTTTAACAACTCTAATGATATGCACCGTTGCAACAAATTTGTTACTAGCAAGTCAAATTAAGGCAAAAGAAAGTGATGTTAAAATAGCTCAGCCAAAAGTAAAACTATTTCTTTCCCTTTAATAACCCCCAGATACTGCATAACAAAACAGAAAATGAAAACCTGGATTATCTTTAATTCCTGTAACATCCCCAAAGCCATCTCATTTCCCTCTCTCTTACTGCAAGAAACTCCATTGACTAAATTCATCACCAAGATTGTATGAGAGTCTTGTGAATCTCAATGAAATAGATAAACCACTGTAATTGTTTGGTTAAACCTTAGTGCACTAGTGCATGAGACACAGCTCAGACTGCCTTCAAGGGCGTATCAATTTCCTAATTCAATCAGTGTCATTCTTATTTATTTCACCAATAAAAAATTCCTACACTTCCTCATGTGTACTTTATGTAGACAAAGGAAAAGGCAAGAATTATCATTATCAACCAACAGAAACCCACAGAAACATAAGAAAAATGCACAGAACTCACCTTTCCCAGACTTGCTTATAATTGAAGAAGCGAGCACAACCTAAATTACAAATAGAGGGGAAAATGAGAAGAGATATTCCAAGAAACCAAAAAATTATTAGGGACGACATTCTTAAGTTGTTTATACACATTTAAACCACTCAATAAGGAAAACTCTTTGCATTTAACTGAAGAGAAACACAATGAATTACATGATTATAAACTCGTACAATTACCATAAACTATTCTGGATCCAAGTTAAACTGACTGAGCCTCAGAAATTTATACTCGTATATTTATTTTGCGGTGGCATCTTCAGTCGAACTTGCATACAGAATAGTTTTCCATGTTGAGTGGTTAAAATGTATGAATAATACTACTATCAATCACCAAAACCAGATAATCATTACTCCACTGAGAACATCACTCAAAAATTAAATGGAAAACTAAGAAAAGGTCAGATTGTTACCATCTTGATTCACTTGGAGATTTTTGACAGCCACCAACTGAAAGGCAGTAAAAAAAAATATTAGAGGGAGCACCTTAAAAATGAAAGTCTCGTGAAATGTCACAAAACTAAGAATAAAAATCAGACAACCCAAAGTAATCAGAAAGATGGAGGAGGGCATAACGAAGCATCATGATCTCCCACCATTTTTGCATCACTCAAATCACATGTGAGCTTGATTATAAGAAAAAACAAAAATATCAAATTTGAGCATGTGTGCAAACAGAACTCAGCACAAAGTGAGAGACTAAATGTGTGAACATTCGGAATCCGTGGCTCAACTATATGCATCAAAGGCTCATATCCACATTTGGTTTGCATGGGATCTAGTCACTCCACCATATAATTCTCTATATAAAACCGAATTGGGAAGAGAACTTCATTTTACAATCCCAAGTCAGTAACAATTTTCACATAACAAACTAATTTTTCCCCAAATGCAATTAAACTGCAAGCTAAAATCAGATCCAACAAATTAAACCTTCATATGTTTTTGAAATGTTATGTTCATGAACTCTAACGAATCTAAAGATATTAATATCAGATGGCATTACAAAATTGAAGAATTACTGAAATAAAATTCTTACTGAAACTGTATCTCATCAAAACAGGCAACAAGACGAAATCAAACTAAAAGATCTACTTTATAATCACCACAATCTCAAGCGACACCGAACAAAGCTTAAATCAGCCACAACGATTGCATCCCGATAAAACCCAAGAAAATTGAAGAGATCAGAGACATTTTGAAAACCACAGATCTAGAATGCAAAACGATATTTCTACTCAACCAAAGCCTAAATACAACATAACTATCAAACAGAATTCAAAGAAAAAAAATAGCAATAAAAAGATCAAGCTGGTGAGATCTAAGCCCTTACCGTTGTAGAGAAGAGGAAGAAGACGATGAGGTGGAGGAAGAGGAGAAAGCGAAGAAAATAATTCTATTTCATAAAGAGAAGAGAAGAGTGGGCCGCTTGTAGAGGAGACGAAGCTAATGAAATAGCAGTTTGGATCTGTCTTGCGGAGTGATGTAATACGGCTAACCGGAATGAACACCGTGGCAACAAAACGTTTTTTTTATTTTTTTTATTTTAATACAAGCTAAATTACCGGGAGGGTATTTGAACTCGGGTACAAAGTAAGAAGCACATCCTCTCTAACCAAAACGTTTTAATACTTCAACAATACATTACACATTTCACATTTATTTATTTATTTATTTATAATTTGGTGTATCGGATTGAATTTCTCGTTCTAAAATCAACAGTATTAGATTGAACGATGTTGGCGCTAAATCTGAACAGATAGAGATGAGTGCAACTTACAAGAGATGTGGACGATCTAGGAGATCGATTGAGTGGTAAATGGAGATTCTCCCTGTCTTCAGATGCTGATCCTCAATAGAATATAAGCGAAGCTCGTGAGGTCTATGGAACCGGTGTGGAACCAGCCTAAGACCCTCCGATGCTCAAGTAAGGGTTTAGGGACTCGTGAGGTCTATAGAGGGCATTTTGTATGCTCTTAGTGCTCATTTTCGATGTGGGACTCGTGGGAGGGCCTTATGAGGTCGACACGAGTCTTTAGATATTGGGAGTTTCACTAAAACACCCAAAATGGGGGTTGAAATTATAAAAAAACCCAACACCCAAAACACTTTATAAACACACCCAAAACCCATCATTACACACACACAAGACCCATTTATAAACACACCCAAAAAATATACGATTGTTGATTTTGGGGTTGCTTTTGGGTGTGTTTCTATGTTTAAATAGTGCGTGGGTTTTTTTATAAATACATGTCTAGGATTGGGTTTATTTATAATAATCTATTAGATATTTTGGGCGGGTACTTCGAGGTTGATTCTCTACAATCGGTAAGGGATACCGATTGTAGACGAGTTGGGCTTGTAATGGCTGTTCGCAGCTTTGAGACAATGCCATCGGTGGCCGATGCCGATTGTCCGAGGCCTTGGGTACTTGGGCGAGTTTATAAGATCCACGTGTCGTTGTACGAGTGGAGGGTCAGATACGGTACAAACAAACGAGGAATTTACTTATAAGATCCAACCGAATCCAATCTAGTTGGATTTTATGATAATTATTTCATAGTTCAATATTGTTTTTCTCCATTACTAAAACTGGTCGACCAATACAAATTGGATTGGATCCTAAACTACAATCGAATCGAATTGAATTGGATCGGTTCGTTTTATTGAAATAGACAATTTGAATTAGTCGATTTCAATTATATGGCAGCACTTTTCTAAGATTTTATTATATATTGTTTTCAAGCTAAAAAATAATCCCTTGAGCTTTAAAATTCCAATCAACAAACAAGTTTTAATAATTCAATTTTAACCCAACCCAAATGAACCCGAGACCAACAATTAGCAGCACAGGTTTTATGGAAAAATGGGCAGAAAGTCCGGCCCAAGAACCTTTCTTTGGGTTGAGAAGCTGGCTGAAGCCCAAACAACAAGAGGCCTGACCTGGGCCCTTCTGAGTTTGAAAAAGATAACTGTGGCCCAAATTGGGCAGGTCGTGATTGGCAGTTCCATTTTACCTCTCTCGTCAACTCATCATGCCCCACCCCCACCACCACTACAGACTACAGTCTACACACGGGATTGTCGGCGAGTTGTCTTTTTTACATCTCCAGTCATAATAATTAAATGATAGTCTAATAGTAATTATGAGATTATGAAAATGGTGGGTGAGTGTTTTGTTTGTAAATTGTAATTAGTAGATTTTGCTAGAAATGGATGCTGCTAGTCAAAGCACAGGAAAGTTCAAGATGGTGAAGGAGAACTCAACGTTGGGGCCCATTTTGACAAGTGGCACAGTCTCAGCGTCGTCAAGGAAAGGGTCCACGAATTTGATGCATGCAAATTGCAAATTGCAAATTGCAATGCAATGGTATCGTAGATATGGAAGCTTTTAGAATGCCCCACATTTCCTTGTCTCTCTTTTTCCACTAACAAATATAATTTGGGTTGTCATTTCAGTCTTCGTCTGGTAGTAAGTTGTAGCAAATGACCAGCAACAAAAGAAAAGAGAGTCCCCCAAAGTTCACCAAAAAATGAAAAGAAAAGAGAGTCGATGTTTGATTGGTTGTTGACTCCAAGTCAAAATTCATATTCTACCTATTTAGGACAAAGAAAGAATCATGTCGATTTAAACTTTGGGGATGTTATGGCAATTTCAACAATTTTGTACATGAAAACTGATAAAAGTTTACAACCATTCAACAATTTTGTACAGGTTGTATTTTCATTTCCAATCTCACTTTATCCCTTCATTCTTTTGGTTAAGGATACTAGAATCTTATTCTTTATCATCTTTTGAGTTTCACATTTTTCTTTATGTTTCAAAGAAAATATATATATATATCGTAGGAGGTCACTAATTCACTAAAAAGTGCTCTCAACATTTTTAGAGGGAGTTTAAATGTGAGCTGAAATCCACACAACACTGGCAAACACCGTAAGTGTAGAAATATGTAGTAATTAATGAAAGAAGATTAAACACACGATAATCATTTATATATAATGAATTACTACAATATTTTACACTTTATACATTGCATGGTAAGATACATGAGTGACTTAGTACCACATAGAGTTCCTATGAGGTTCAAAATTTTCACTATCTTCATCATCTCTATGTGTAGAGTAAGTATATTTTGAAGAGTAGTCATCAAATGATAAATCCCCAAAATAGTTTTCCATGTAATTGTTAACATGCCACCCACATGGATCCGAGATTTGTTGACGTTGTCCATAAGCAAAATCATTTGAAGATTGAGTCTCGGATTCTTTCCATGTGTCACTTGATTCCATCCCAACAGGAATGGGATATGAAGGGTAGGGAAATGGTTGGTTATGAGTATAACCATAGTTACTACTTCCTACTCCAACAGAGTCCGAAGTTATAGATAACGAGTCATCTTCTTGACTTGACAATGTCCCCTCGCCTCTTTCTCTACGAGTATAGTTCTTCCCTATGGCACCAATTCCTGGTCCTGCCCGCCTACTGCCATGGTAGGGTAAGTAAAAGCAGGTGAGTGGTTGAATGGTAGGGTAAGTAATGTAAGTTGAAAAAACGTTGGTGAGTTTTATATTTTATCCATTTTGTAAACCAAGCCAGGAATCCAAAGCTAAGTTTTATATTTTATCCATTTTGTAAAAGCATGTGAGCATTCTGTCGGCTAGACATGCTTTGTTTATTAGCTCAATGAGCTACTTTTGTATTACTCTAGGAGACATGCTTTCCGTAGAGTACCCAAATCAGTTCAATGAGCTACTTCAGTTCTCTACATTTTTTGAGTTTCATATCGGGATATTATCGATAATATCTCGATATATTGACCAAATCATTCATAAAAGTGTTGAAAATATCTTTCCGATATTATCGGGATAATATCGGGATAATATCGATATATTGACGATAACTATATGGTTAGTTGTTAAAATATCGGACCCCCAAAAATCAGATATTATCGGGATAATATCGGGGATATTATCGATATTTAAGACCATGAGTACAATAACATAATGTTATTCTCTACCATCTTTTTAATTTCATAGTTATGCCTTTCTTTCTTTTTTGGTTACATTGGGAGGAAAGAAACCCCTTGGGTATCGAACCTAGGTGTCAAGCAGGGGAAAGGGGGGAGGCCACCACTGTGGTACCTGCTTTCAACTACCTTTATTTAAACTATCATGGCACACCACCGACTCACCTAATTTTGATAATTTAGAGTTGTCGGTTTTTAAAGGTTGTGGTAAATCTCGACACTTTTGGAGAGAGCATAAATATGCAAATTTGGGATCCTTTCTCCATTCCAACTTCGTATTCAATTGTATTTATTTGTTTTAGTAAATACATAAAAGTAAGTGAGATGAGAATTTTCTTAAAAATAAATTCGAATGTCATGGTTTCAACAGTTGAATAAAAAAGCGGAGCATAGTGTTTGCGATGATTTAGATTATTCTTCATAAAAACCTAATTAACCTTTTTTGCTTGTAAATAAAATACCACCCTACACGTGGGCTCTACACCCAACCACATCGGATTTCAATTTCCAACTCAAAACGAAACTGTAGCAAATATGAAAATAGACCTTCCAGCGTCTTCTATGCCACAGTTTTTTTTAAATAAAAATGTCACGGTTTTAAGTTGAGGTCCTTTCCAGAACTTTCCCGGAGCAGCCTCTTACCGTGGGATGAATTCACAAAGACACGTGTACGGGAAACAGCACAAGGCCATCCCAGAAGATGTACTGCATTAACCCAAAATTTCGGGCAAATTTAATTTCATTCCAAGGCTTATATAAACCCCCTTCCACCCCAACACCAAAACCCAACAACATCATCATCCCTCCAGAGCAGTTTCAAAACCATTGATCTCTGCCTCTCTCTCGCCATCTCAAGCTAGCTCTCTCTCTCTCTCTCTCTCTCTCTCTCTAGCTTTGCAAGGGTCAAGGCCCTCTTCCTCTATCAACCTCGTTCCCTTCTCCCTTCCCTTGGACACGTCTCTACCACACAATGGCTCCTGAACTCGTCCCCACCAACTTAGCTAAGTCGGGTTTCACCATACCCGCCACCCTGCCGATCCGGGCATACGTAACCTTTTTGGCCGGCAACGGCGACTACGTGAAAGGCGTCGTCGGATTGGCCAAGGGATTGAGGAAGGTCAAAACGGCGTACCCATTGGTCGTTGCAGTCTTGCCTGACGTCCCGCAAGAGCACCGTCGTATTCTGGAGTCACAGGGTTGCATAGTACGAGAGATCGAACCCGTTTACCCGCCCGAGAACCAGACTCAGTTCGCCATGGCCTATTACGTCATCAACTATTCCAAGCTCCGAATTTGGGAGGTACGTTCTTTAGCTTGCTTACGTGGCCATGCCATATAATTATGTGCACTTTTAGTTACACGTATAATTTGCTCTGCTCTAGTTCTTACACGTGGCAGGTAGGCGACAAAAAAACTTGTTTATGAAAAAAATTAGGTTGATTCTTTCATTTCTTTTGTGTACATCATATTTGGTTGGTTGATTAGATCAAACCCACAATTTGGTAGAGTTAAATTTAAAATATAACATAATCCACCTAGATCGGTTGATCTTTATGTAGAATTATTCTAAATTAAGCATGTCTTGTAATTGTAGAAGTGAGTTATGTTAGTTAGGCAGTGAGCTGCCTCTTGCACCCAAGTTCAAATGCCTGCCTAATTTAGACTGTCCTTTGCACCCGAGTTCAAATGCCTAAATTAGACTATCATTTGTATATCGCTTTGTAAGATTATGTTGATAAGTATATACTAATGGTTTTTTTGGATTAAATTTGCAGTTTGTGGAGTATAGCAAGATGATATACTTGGACGGGGACATTCAGGTGTACGACAACATAGACCACCTGTTTGATCTGCCAGACGGCCACTTCTACGCAGTGATGGATTGCTTTTGCGAGAAAACATGGAGTCACACGCAGCAGTACAGGATCGGGTACTGCCAGCAGTGCCCGGAGAAGGTGCAGTGGCCCACATCGGAGCTGGGTCCACCACCCTCACTTTACTTCAACGCTGGCATGTTTGTGTTCGAGCCCGACCTCGAAACCTACCATGACCTCTTGAACACTCTCAAAGTGACTCCTCCCACCCCATTTGCGGAGCAGGACTATCTGAACATGTTCTTTAGGAAAATCTACAAGCCAATTCCTTTGGCTTACAATTTGGTCCTCGCTATGTTGTGGCGACACCCGGAGAATGTGGAGCTTGACAAAGTGAAAGTGGTGCATTATTGTGCAGCAGTAAGTCTTTTAATTCAAATATCAATTAAGGGGTTTGATTTCCGAAAATGATTGAATATTAATTGTTGCATTGCAGGGATCAAAGCCGTGGAGGTATACAGGGAAGGAGGAGAACATGGAGAGGGAGGACATAAAGATGTTGGTGAAGAAATGGTGGGACATATACAACGACACGTCGTTGGATTACAAGAAGCCGTCGGCACCAGGAGCAAGAACAGCGGTTGTGGGCGGTGCTGAAGGTGAAGGGATGAACATGCAGCCCTTCATTGAGGCTCTGTCGGAAGCTGGTGTGGTGCAATACGTGACTGCCCCATCAGCCGCTTAAGTATGTGGAAGAAGGGTAGGCGTGGAGTGAGAAAGTGAAAAGATTTAGATTCCTTTGTTATCCTTCTTTTTCCCTGGCTGTTGATGAACTGGATGGAATCAAATGCTTGGTGTCGGGGAAAAGCAGGTTTAGAAAGTAAGCAAGCAAGCAGGTTTAGATGTTTTTGCGTTGTTTCATCTTCTTTTGTTTCTGGTTGGACCTGCTAGGGGATAGCTACGGGTTGCTGTGTGTACTCTTGTACCACGTATATAATAATGTAATGTTTATGAAGCGAGTCTGGATTTCTACTTTCAGTTTATCACTTGCCCAGCTTTTCCTGGCTTTCTTGTCCACTGCCTGTCTATTTCCATATTTTTTTCATTTTTTTCTCCAATCGTATAGGCAGTATGATTAACTGTTTACCTACTACTGGTTCCTCATGAGGAGCATCCTGAGATGAGAGTAAATTGAAAACAAAGAGATTTGAATTTTGAACGAGTGAGAGAATGAGGGGAGAATCATCTTCCATAATCTCCAGCAAAGTAAAGAATAAACAAAGAAATGGTAGTAAAATAAATGGCAGCTATTTCATTACACAAAACAATCGGGGAAACAATGCTATTGAGTTAATACCGTGAGAAAAATTGACAACTTACGAATTATTCTTAGACTACAGGTAAAACAAGGCACTGTTTGCAAAAGAAAACACAAACACGGTAAAATAAGGTACTTAAAACGGTAGCAAATGCAAAGCACCAAGGATCAATGTCCAGCTTCGTATTACAGCAGTCGTCACCGCACAAAATTCAAGTCAAGCCATCTATGCCTGCATTTCAACACAAGGAACCCAAAGTCAGGAAAAGGAAACCAAATGCAACAATGGAGTTTCTCAAAATGTATGAGAGTATGCGTCCACCTTGTTTGCAATATTGTTTGAGAGCCAGTCAAGTCCCTCGTACAGTCCTTCACCAGAGGTGGCACATGTACTCTGGATATACCTGCAATGGATAATTTACAAGGTTAGTTATCCATAGAGGGAGGTGCGTATGTGCATATGTGCATGTGTATATGAGAGAGAGAAAAAATATATATTCGGGTTTACCAGTGGCGTTGACGGAGCGAGTGAAGGCCAAGCTTATCAGTAATTTCAGCAGCATTCATGGCATTTGGAAGATCTTGCTTATTTGCAAATACAAGCAGGACAGCCTCCCTCAACTCATCCTGCCAACACATGAAAAACTTAGCTATTAAAAAAAGGATCCTATATAGCAACAGAGGTGCACAAGATTTCATCCCGCTCTTTAGCATTGAGATAAGAAGTTCGAAAGACTATTAATACCTCATTCAACATCCTGTGCAGCTCATCCCTGGCTTCAACGACACGGTCACGATCATTACTATCAACCACAAAGATAAGTCCTTGTGTGTTTTGGAAGTAATGCCTCCACAAAGGTCGGATCTGAAAAATACATTAAAAGCAATCACAAACAAGATAAAACGAAAATCCAGCAGCTTTATAACATTCAACGGATAAAGAAAAAGTATCAATACAACATGTGACTTGTAAGCATATTGGGCACTGCCTCTATTCAAATCAGCATCAAACAATCCACGGGCAAAAGTATTTTACTCAGGCATCACCAAGTATATACATTACACATTCAAATACAGCAAACTATGGAGGACCCATGTTTGTCTCAAGGCTACTAGCAAGGGCATCAAACCAAAAGCAAAAGACAGTCCACAAACAAAACCTTGCCCAAAAGGAATAAACCATGTCACTTTCAAGGTTTGTCCTTGATTATACAAAATCAACTAAATCAGGTGCAATAATCAAAATTTACAAAAGGAATGTAAGATTTTTTTTTTTAAATTAAAAAAAGAGTAAAAAGAAAACAAAGACCATACCTTGTCCTGACCCCCAACATCCCAGACAGTAAAGCTGATGTTCTTGTATTCCACAGTCTCCACATTGAATCCTAACCAAATAGAATTAACATAATTGAAAGCAAATTAATAATTAATAATAGGTGAAAAAGAAATAGATCACGAGCGGAATTCAATGGAGTGGATTAAGGTAGAGATGGGTATGTACGTACCAATGGTGGGAATGGTGGTGACGATCTCTCCGAGCTTGAGCTTGTAGAGAATGGTGGTCTTACCAGCCGCATCGAGACCCACCATCAGAATACGCATCTCTTTCTTGGCGAAGAGCCGACTGAAGAGCTTAGTGAAAGACAGCCCCATTTTTCACCTTCAAATTTTGAAATACAACCCAAATGATCTATCAATCAGCAATCACAGACGATCTTATAACAACAATGAAGGTGTAAATCTGGTCAATTTCATAATGATTTAGGGAAAACAAAGAGATCAGATGTCAAAAAGTCAGAAAATTCGAGATCGGATATCAAAAAGCAATTCACGATGCAGATCTGAGAAGAGGAAGAAGGAAGGGTAAAGTAGGTTACCTGAGGAAGAGCGCGAGCTTGAAGCAACAAATAGATCTACGCTTCTCTTTCTCTTTCTCTGTGTGTATGTGTGTGTCGAAGAAGAAGATGAAGAGGAGCTGTCCTTCACAGCGATACGCACGCTACGATTCACACTATCTGTATTTATAGATCAGATAGAGCGATACAAAAAATAAACTGAATAAGAATACACCTCACCGACCGAATCACATTTATACTTTTTTATTTTTTTATTTTATAAATAAAATAAAATTATTAAGAACAATACATAATGCTTTTTAACCAGTTGGTTGTTAACTTGTTATTGTTGGTTTGATTCGTTGTTAGCCTCCAAACAACGTTTAGCTCACAACTTCCATGATATATGAACCGGGAACAAGGATATTAATAATTTGAAAATAGGTTATATTTTTCTGCCTTGCAATTTCATTGCGGATTAGCCGGAAATTTACCGAGTTTCTACTTTTACGATCCATTCTTATCACTTTCATATTTCCGTTAGTCTACATGGTAGGACTTTGGCTATCATTTTCCAAAAACCTAACCTTAGCAGCATGATTGCGTCTTCTATTCTTGTCATTTCTTCCATTTGAATCTTACCTTGTCTAGTTCTATGTCATTCTCGTCTTGGACATGTCTCTATATCTAGATTGAACTATTTTAGTTTCTACTAGGGCTTTAGTAAAATTAAATGTTCATGAAATATAAACTTGGCAAATTTTGTACATTACCTTTGAATAGAATTTCTTCAGTTTCTCTCGCTCCTGATTTAATTGGTTCAGATGTGTGGAGACTGGCTCCAATTGCTAATCACGGAGGGTCCATATATCATGTTTCTTTTATTGACAAATATTCTTGTTATTGTTGGATTTATCTGATGAAACGTCGTTATGATTTCTTCGCTATCTTTCCGCTAAGATTAAATGTGACTTTCAACAAACGCGTTGCATCATTTCGACCAAAAAAGAAAAGAAAAAACAGAAACGCATTGCATCATCGGTTGGGTAAATAAGTAAAAGAAGCTTCCACAGATATAGAGCAGTGTATCTATCGAACTTCGAAAAAAGAAAGAAAGAGGAATTACTCAACTCATGTGATTATAACTGTTAAAAAAGTAACCTGATTAGAAATTACCAGCTAGGCACAATTTAAAAGCTCCCACGTTAAAAAGAGCGTTTGAAATTTCCGGGACTCAAATGAGATGCATTGCAAAATGTTGACAAGACTTCGATGCCTATTTTTGTTCAACAATCTTCTTCATTGCTAGATTCGTGTTTCCCCAAAAGCTGACTACTTTAATTTCAAAAATAATGGGGGAAATAACTACCAAATTATTTTCTACCGGTTACCTTCCTAAAAACCTTATTTTTGTCTTATATCATCACATAACACCAGCAAAATAAAAGCACTAGACTTTTAAGATCTAATGGACAAGGGAGATAGGATGGGGGTTGATTAGAGTAGAGCTCATAAAGTGGCGTATCTCACTCAGTTGAACCCAAACGGATAATGCAGCTCAAGCAGCAGAAGATGACAGGTCAGACCACCCACCTGTCATCTTCTCCGCCCTCTCTCCACGCTCCCCTGAAAATTACATAAACATGAAACTTTAGGCAAATTTTAAAGAGCAATCATCAATTCCAATGGCCATACAAACATCAGCATAAATCATCTTAAACTTAGATCAGTTTTTTTTTTTTTTGGGGTGAAATAAACTTAGATCAGTTGACAAGTAAAATGTTACCGGTGCGAATTCTTATTACATCTGAGACTGGTACCACTGCACAAGATAGGAAACCTCATTAGAAATTTGACAAAAACTTGAATCTGCATGATATTCAATAGAGAGGCCAAAAATGATATGTCATGTAACTAGCAGAGTGATTGCAGAATATACAGTACAAAGATTTTTGACAGATGATCAGCCTTGTCCAAACTGCTACTTACCATTGAACTTTTAGATGACTAGTATCTCAAATTACAGACATGATAAAATGTAATTTATTGAATCTGATTGCCCCTAATGCTGGAGGGACATGTTTCTTTTTTAGACCATCTATAGATAACAAAACAGAAAGACGCAAATCCATCAAAGAAAACTGTATAGTAAAAAAAAAAAAACAAGTGTCTGAAAACAAAGTAATTTATATATTTCAGATGTACATCATTTTAAAAATAAAACAATTATTATAAATATGATAAACCATGCCCTGATCATGTTAAAGCAACATATCTTAGAATTTTGATATTCCTCTTCAAGGAACAATAGAACAAAGCCTTAACTGAGGGAGAAAAGACAAGGCTGCAAATACACTACATTTTTTAAAATTCTCTTTGACCTGCTTAGCTGCTTACTGTGTCTTTGTAGCTTCGAAATGGACGATTCACAACAAATAAAGACATTTTCAGTCTTACCAAAAATCTTGCCATCACCAATTTCTCCAGTCCTGGCCTCCTCAATGATCTTGTCTACTACTGCTTCAACCTAAGAAGTAATGACATGCAGGATTGTATCAGTGGTTTTTAACAATGAGCATTTATTTTTTTTCCTCTTCCCTGAGATCAAGATGGCAAATTATGTCACATTTTCAAGAAGAATTCATTGTACAACTAAAATGATCACTCATACTCTTCATACCTGGTCTTTGCTCACTACAATCTCCATTTTAACCTTAGCGACAAAATTGTCTTCGGTAAATTCGGAGCCTTACAAAGCAATGCAAAATAAAAATGAAGACAATTATGAAATGATAATACAAAACAAAAAGTAGGAGGATAAATAAGCAACAGAATGGGTAGCGACAGTTATCAAAACCTCTGGTAGATTTAATTAAAATGAAGGGAAAAAGATCTATGCCAAGGCAAGAACATACCACCATGCCTCTCTGTTGAACCACCTTGAGCACCAAAGCCTCGAACATCAGATACTGTAACCCCACGAATACCAATTTTCAACAGAGCCTTTGTTTTCACCGAGGAGATGGCAAAGAAGAAAAAGGTTAGTCATTATGCTATGTTCTAAAGGAGCTTCAAAAATATTACAGATGAAAAGATTGATAACCAGAGAAACACGTATATCATACACTTTCTAAAACCATCACTGTGCATTAGTAGAGAATTGAGAACATGCATCCAAAAAGGATGGGTAAGACGAGAGGGTACCATTCTTATCCTACTATAGACTATAGCCCTACATTCTAACCAAAAAAAAAAAAAAATCATCCACAGGAAACATCTTAATTCTGCAATTTCTCTTGATCATCTTGCTTCTACGTTTCTTTTGGTACACCAAATGGCATTACTTACTGCACCACAGACAACCCACTGGCATGGCAGCATCCTAGGGATGCCTCATGGCTGTAATGGATTGAAAGATGAAGCAGCGCAGAAATGCTGAGAATAGCATAAGTTTATTAGAAGACCAATGCTATTTTGCCTTGACTATGAACAACAAGGTAATGTATACAGAAAAGAGGTGAAAACTTGGTCAGCAAGTTCCTGGTAAGGACTGAGTGATATTGCCATATTGGGGCCGATATTTTAGACTTTCTCAGGCACAAAAGAATTTCATCAACACTGCCTACCAATCATCTTCAATTTTAAGACGTTCATCTGGAAATCAATTTGATTGTGTAAAGGATTAAAGCCAATCCTTGAAGGACACGGTGGGTATTGTGCTTGAGATAACTACACAGGGGTAAAGCCAAAGAGATATCTATCATCTTGTCAAAAAAAATTTGATACCTAAATTCATATTTTTCCTGATTTCATAATCCTAATGAAAAAAGCAATGGAAACTAAAAAAGCAGTAAGCTGTGCTTAAAGTCAATGGTTCTTACCGAAGAAACCTGCGAAACACGCCATGGCCTATTTCGTCCCATAATCAGAACAAAGATTAAGAAATAATTAGACATAATCAAAACCCATAAGCTGAAACGTTGTATACAATTAGGAAAAAGAAAAAAAGATCACAACAGACATGCAGAGCTATAGACAATCAATCCAAACGAAAACATGCATGAATGAGACAAGCTGGACCTAAGAACCAATAATGTATAGAAGAAAAGAAGATTGAGTGGTTTCTGCACCTCAGAATCGCTTCCACTTTGTAAAATTTGGAGTCTGGTACATAATCTACGAGCAACCAACAATAGAGACCATGAAAATTCAAAATCCAAGACACCCAAAACAAAATCTGAAATGACATTCAAAACCCATGAATGATTTTGCCAGAAAAGTTGGTAGAAAAACGAACCATGAGAACTCTGGGCTCTTATCACAGGAAGAACGGACGCATTTCTTGCGTGCTTTAGAGTGACATTGAAGTGAGAGAACCGAAATTCTCTGAGCTTGGTGCGGATCGAGCTCGAATCTATAAGAGGAAGCTCATTGAGGTGGGAACGGAGGGGGTTAAGCAGGCTTGGTTTCGCTATTGCAGCCATGTTTACTGACTAGACTACTGAGCCAGTGAGCCTCTCCGTCTCAGTTGTTGTCAGTTGACGTCGTTGTGGTCACTTGGAAAGTTTTAAGCTTTAAAACGACGCGTGGTAGATTCTTCATGCAATTGCTTTCATATGGGCTCTAGCTAAGCCCATATATATAGCTCAACTGGGTCCAAGCGGAAGATGGGCCAAAGGGAAAGGAGATGGTGATTTGATTTGTTTGTCTGTTGCATCATTTCTTTCCCTTGGACAAGACCGTCTTCCAGTCTCCAGTTTAGGAAGAATGAATGGCTGCAGGTGAGGATGAATATGTGTACAGAATCAGCACAGCTAAGGAGTGGGAAGAGTTGCAGAGCTCTGGGTCTAGTTTCTGTGGAGAGCTTGACAAGACTTCTGGGTTCATTCATCTTAGCAAACTCAATCAGGTTTCTCTCCTCAAATTCTAATATCCCAATTCTTCACTTTCTCAGGTTAAGTACAGGATTAACGCTATTGGGCTCTTTTTCTTTTCTCCCAAACATACTTTCTCAAAATTCCTGCCAAGAATTATATGCACCCAGTACCCAATCAGATTATGTTTACTCTTTGCATCGCTGAAAGATTATGTGTATTGTAATCCTTTTCTTTTTCCCTGTGTTACAAAATCTTATTATGATTAAGCATATTGAACCTTATTTGTCCAAGAATTAGTCTAAATGAGAGAAATTTTGGGTGCTTGGTTTACATTTCAGGTACAGTTGACATTACAGAATTTTTTCCTGAATACTAAGGTGGATCTTTACTTGCTTCAAATTGACACCAAAAAGGTACATATGATGAGAGCATCCATCCATTATGACTTTTAACTTCAATTTCTGTAGTTAGAAATGGGCTATGCCTACAACTATATATTGCTTTGTAAAAATAATTGTTGTCAAACCACTTAGGAGCTAGGATTTCAAAATTTGACAGATGATGGGAACCAGTTAATCCCATTTGCCTCCAAGCAATTATCACCCTATTATGTTCAAAGCGTAGATAATTACTCAACATTCAGAAGACTTTCATTGAAATAAGTAATTGTTTCAGTGCACAATAAAGTTTATTTCATGTATGCTTTATTTTTTATGGAACCTAATCTTGCAACTGTAGGTGGTCTCATGCTTCTTACCTACTTTTGAAATAAGGAGTTATGGAATCTTATACCACTTAGCTGCAGATTAAAAGATAGGAATCTTGTCATATGGCTAACTGTGTCTTCTTCAAAATTTGCCTAAAATCCAATTCTACGTCAACATTCCTAAAATCCATTTTATGCTAGCCTCACGGCACAGAATGCTCCCCAAAATTCATCAAAGACTTTTAAGAATAGAAAGTGCGAAACCTAGACTGGTAGAGAACCACATGTAGCGCACACACACTCACATTTTGCTGGCATTGTTTTCCTTTTGTCTTCATACCTTGTAATCTCAGTATAAATTTGCTCTAAATTGATATGCATTGACGCAGCTGGGCGAAGGATTAATATATGAAGTTGTTGATGGTTCCAATAGCTTCCCTCATTTCTACGGTCCATCGCGAAGTTTCATCCCCCTTCCTCTTGATGGTGTTACAAAAGCAGAGAAGCTGTCTCTGTCAGATGGCCGATTCAGTTGTAGTATGCTGGAATCAGCCGCTTAAGCTCTGATTTGGTTTTCTTTCATCCCCGCTTTGTATTGTGGGGGGGATAGGAGACATTAACAAGTCCCAAGTGCTGTATTGTTATGTTATGGCAGCAAGCTTCATCCCCGCTTTGTATTTTGGGTGCTAAAGATCTCAGAGTTACCCAAGAAAAAGAGCCAAATTTAAATATCCCTTTTGAATCTCTGCACCTATTAGCTTAAGCTTTTAGACTGGCATAGATTCAAAGAGTAGCCTACTATAGCAGCAAGCAACCTCTCACCTTTGCAAATTTCCAACATTACGATCATATATACATACAGCCCTAAAGTCAAGCTCTTCAAGAAACGAAGCAATATATAACCCTCAAATTACATAAAGAGGCAAAATTCAAAGAATAATAACTTTGTTTGATGAAACAAAAATAATTTCTTCGAGTTCTACAACTCTATTACATGAAGTACCATATAACAATAAGGTTCATTTCTTGAAACTCATTGAAGTACTAATTAAGGTTTTATTAACTACTATATAAGTACCATATAATAATAAGGTTCTTCATTTCTTGAAACTCATTTCCAAGAAATGAAGAATTATTATATATATATATGTAACCTTGTATGTATAATGTATTAGGTCTGCACTTTGGACTCTTGCAACTCCTCAAGTTCATAAATGGAGTATATATAACCTTGTACTATTTAACCTTTTATATCAGTAAAAACGTACTTCATCCAACAAAAATTTTGCTATATTTATATGAAAAAAGCTTTAGCACCCAAATTTGTTCCTTTTATATCAGGTAATCTGTGGCTTATAAGTCCATTTTCTAGTAGTGTGACAAAGTTTGCTTTACTGAACATATGTAAAGAGGAATTCCTGTTCACTTGCCAATGAATGAGTGTAAGGGATTCAGAAGTGCACTATATACAATCGACACTGGACAAAATGACTTGGCAGAGTCTTTCTTTTATCTTCCACAGGCACAAGTTATTCAAAGAATCCCATCCTTCATCGCTGAAATCAAAGCTGCTATTTTGGTAAGTCTCTCACAGATCACATTCCAATAAACATGCATGTCATTTTATTTTCAACTTTGTGTTTAATTTATCCTTTCTTAACATTTGATCAATATAGAGTTTACACCAACATGGTGGTAAATATTTTTGGGTGCACAATACTGGACCGCTGGGTTGCTTACCCCAAAAGCTTGCCGGAAATGTTGATAACCATGACTGCCTCAAGTTTCTCAATGACGCTGCAAAAGCATTTAACAAGCAATTGCATACTCTGTGTGAAGAGCTGAGATCACAAATGAGGAGGGCTATTATTGTGTACGTGGATATATATGCCATCAAATACGACCTCATAGCCCAAAAGCTTGCCGGAAATGTTGATAACCATGACTGCCTCAAGTTTCTCAATGACGCTGCAAAAGCATTTAACAAGCAATTTCATACTCTGTGTGAAGAGCTGAGATCACAAATGAGGAGGGCTATTATTGCGTACGTGGATATATATGCCATCAAATACGACCTCATAGCCAATTCAGCTAAATATGGTTCAATTCCAATTTCAATATTACGTGCGGCCAACCGGGTTCCAACGTTTGCAGCCGAGGATCAAAGTTCATAAGCTGGGATGGAGTTCACTATACAGAAGCCGCCAACAAAATTTTTGCCTCGAAAATACTGTCTACTAATTATTCCACTCCTCCAATAAAGTTGGACTATTTTTGCAATGCCTAAACAATATGTGTTTCACAGATGTACCTTTCTCTAGCTTGAGCCTATACTTCAAACACTTACATTGATGGAAACATGTGTAACTGGGAAAGGTTTACTTGTACTCTTGAACCTTATAGTTAGGTTTGCCTTTGTCGTTTTGTTTTTGGTTGCTACTTGTAGTTAGGTTTTAGTCCACTTTAATCTCAATAGTTAAATTTCAAAAAAATTACTGTTATAGTTTCCTAATTTTTTCTACTAATTTTCATTTTTGTCACAAGACTCGTACGTTCTCTTCATAATTGATGTTACAAACAGTTATGCATGGGAATGGTCTAGTTTTGAGGGTTTTTTTAATTATAGATTTAAGCATGAAACTCTCATAATTTTTTATTCCTTGAGTGTAAGTAAATTGCGTACGTGGATATATATGCCATCAAATACGACCTCATAGCCAATACATTCAGCTAAATATGGTACAATTACAATTTCAATATTACGTGCGGCCAACCGGGTTCCAACGTTTGCAGCCGAGGATCAAAGTTCATAAGCTGGGATGGAGTTCACTATACAGAAGCCGCCAACAAAATTTTTGCCTCGAAAATACTGTCTACTAATTATTCCACTCCTCCAATAAAGTTGGACTATTTTTGCAATGCCTAAACAATATGTGTTTCACAGATGTACCTTTCTCTAGCTTGAGCCTATACTTCAAACACTTACATTGATGGAAACATGTGTAACTGGGAAAGGTTTACTTGTACTCTTGAACCTTATAGTTAGGTTTGCCTTTTTCGTTTTGTTTTTGGTTGCTACTTGTAGTTAGGTTTTAGTCCACTTTAATCTCAATAGTTAAATTTCAAAAAAATTACTGTTATAGTTTCCTAATTTTTTCTACTAATTTTCATTTTTGTCACAAGACTCGTACGTTCTCTTCATAATTGATGTTACAAACAGTTATGCATGGGAATGGTCTAGTTTTGAGGGTTTTTTTTATTATAGATTTAAGCATGAAACTCATAATTTTTTATTCCTTGGGTGTAAGTAAACACATGAATTGGAATCATCCGAATCATTATAATACCCATGTGTTAGTAATTGGATAATTTCGAACCCCATTACTAATACGTAAACATGATGTTCCGTGTTACAATCTTTGTTTAGTGGCTTTTTTTATATTATTATTAGTTAATTTAATCTCTTTAAATTTTGGGGTGGCTAGATTCTGGGGAAGGTAGGTTTGAGACTCATTCATGGCTGGCGATAATACGACGGGCCTCGACAATAATGAGTATATTAAAAGCAAAGTTGTGGGCAGCCTGGCTTTCAATTTGCAAGAGAAACGCATTACCATTGAATTAGCAAAATATTACTTTGTCTTAATCTTGGGTCACACATGATGTTGTTCCTTTTCATTCCGACAGACTTGCCATCTATAAAGTAATGCCAATACAAAAGTGTTTATACAATCAGGAGTAGGCTTGATGTGAAATCGTACGCGTCGGTGTGTATTTGTGTCTCTATAATGATTTTCTGGTAGTGTGAACGGTGTAATATAGGATTCAAAATGATGTAACTGGCTTGATTGACACATGTTTTTGTCTTTGCCTCACAATTCCTCAATGATTTTATTAAAGTCTTGTGCTAGACAAAATCATTTGAATGCAACAATGCAAGTGCAAAAGTTTGAGTTTCGGTGTGTGCCTCGAACAACTCTGTTCACATCTCTGAGAGGCGCATTATAGTGAGCAAATTGGGTTTGGTTACTTTAATCATGATAATGATCTTCAAAGTGTAGAAACCATCCATATAATTTGAAGATTCAAATGAATGGGAAGACCTCCAGAGAAAAAAACAAAGATATTTTGTGCCAGTCTTTTCATTGTGGAAGTCTTTAGTCATGAACATGTGAGAAATGTTTACCAATACCAACTCATTTAAGAGGGAAAAAAACAAAACAGAAAATTGGCATTAATCAATCAATTGAGCCAATCAATATATTTTCTGGTTGTGGAGGTTAAATAAGACCCGAGTTTTTTTTAATAAAATTAAGCGATAGTATATTATTGATGAGCAAACAAAAGTACAAAACAACTATGTGTCAAATATGAGTAAATCTTCTCCAATGACCAAACACAATAATATGTTGAATTGATCCAGAGAGAATCACGCAAAATCCAAAATTTTTGTTGTTGGTGTGGTGTGGTGTGGTGTGGTGTGGTGGGTGATATATATATATATGTATGTATGTACCTACCTTTGAACTCCTCATTCAATACTTGTACTTTAAAGTAACGATATAAAATGTTAATGGGAGGATCACTTTAGTCTCTTCCTGGTCTTCTTTCATATCATCCGTCCTTTTTGTTGGAATGATAATGATAATGACAATACAATTGATGAGATGATGATTCTTCCACAACCTCATATCACGAAATTGCCAGCCGAAAAATTCTTGAGCTATAGAATTATTGGTTGGTATACCGTATACGTACGTGATTCTTCATTTATTTATCATCATCTTGGTTGAAGGTTCAGACACTATATAAGTACATAGCGGCAGTTCCCCCTTGATATGTAGGTCTACAGCTTCTCTACTGGTTTGTCTCATAGAATAACTTGTCCCTGTAAATGAAAATATGCTTTAGCAGCTATTGAAATGATAAGGTGGGTAGGGTACGCACGTAATGTTCAGATCAAAAGGCAACAAGTCATACTCGTCAATCCTGCTTTAAGCCTGCCTTTGGGGCTTCTTTTAATCTTATTGTATTTTATCATAAAAAGTTCTCCTATCTTCAACTATTTCATGCCAATCGAATTAGAACTTCTGGCCAGTTTTTAAGAACTGATTTGGAATAAAGAGTAATTTCAAATCTACAGATTTAGTAATCAGATAGATTATCGCAATTCATATATGTTAGGTTTTTTTTTTTAATAAAAAAAATATTAACGAGAGATGAAGATAGTGGAATTTAGAACATCATCTAACATTGAAAAACAAAATACAATGAAAAAGAGCTAGTTTAATACATAATTTGAAATTGAAATAGAGCACGAAAGAAAAAGAAAACATAGATTTAAAACGATTTGAATTAAACAAAATAATTAATCATAGACTGAAATGATTAATGTGAGTATTTCGGATTCATCTTAGATACACGGAGAGAGAGAGAGAGAGAGAGCGCCACAAGTAAAGTATATTCCTTGCAATATGGACAAAAATAAAATAAAAAATTAGTTTTTTTTGTTGCCAAAAATATAAATTAGTTAATGTGCATGCATTTGCATGATGTAACCTGCTCCATATTTTCCCTTTAAAATAGAAAAGTCGTTTTGACTCTTATAGAAAGCAAAGTTTTTATATATATAATAGATGAGCCTCAGAGTGACCAATACTGTCATTTCAATTCGTTAAACCGCATGTTAGAAGATAATTAAAAGCTAACTTTTAATACTTTTTCCAACCAAAATAAAAGAAGAAGAAAAAAGAAGCTCATGAACTTGCCAATCGCATGCCTTGCAATACTAGTAGTAACACAGGCACGTCCTCCTTTGTTCAAAATATAAGTAGATCCAGAGTTTGTATTTGATGCAAATGAAATTCTCCTCTTCCATGCACAAAATGCAGCAGTTAGCAACACAGTCAAGACACGCATGCGACGACTGAATTTTTTTTTGTCTATATACTATATTAAAGTTTTAGTGTCGTATGTCTTAGACTCGCCGTGATCGTGACATGCCATAGTGGGTACAAATTTATATATATGATAAAATCCCTATCCCTATCAAGTATATTAAATTAGCATCTCTTACATGTTAATCCTAATCACAACTTCACAAGAATGTTTGAATACCTAATTAAGTGAAAAAGGGAAGCTTATTTTAGAGCGTCAGCGATGAATTAGGACATGGCATGCTGTATTGTTATGTTGATATAAGGAAACCTAAATAAAAGGGAATGAGATGTGGCTCATAGCTAAAATGAGTTGTTCATAGCACATGGGCTACAATATGTTTCACTATCAATATTCATATTCATATTCATATAAACTCTCTCTCTCTCTCTCTCTCCTCTCTCAATGGTGACACTGACTTAGCATCTAGGTTTGGAAACTGCTGGAAAATGGAAAGTCTGCCTTGCCTGCCTATACCAGAAAAGGGTTTTGATTGGCAGATGAGGTGCTCTTTTTATAAGACATAAAAAAACAAATTGATTGGGTAGTCCACTTCCGATTAACTGTGCAACACCAGCAAGATATTAATTTATATTGGATTTCTTTTGAGCATGGGGAGTTACCAGAAACTCAAGCAAAGTATGTCGTACATGACAAACAAGAAGCTTTAAAATTCGATTTAAATATATATATATCTATCAAAATTAAGTCTACTCCTCGAATATTATTAAAGTGAATAATGCTTCAACATTAGTTCAAAAGCTCCAATTAAATTATTGAGCCTTCAATTGTCAATGAATGAGAGCCAATGACAAGATAAAGCCCTAAAGTCGATCGGTAGCAAATGCGTCCACTCTTCTACACCCTTTTTAATCTTTATACATACATATTGCGTCGTAACCCTTGGCTTTATTCCCAGCATGGAAATTACACGTACCTTCTTGCCCCCCCCCCCCCCCCCCCC
>NW_018921645.1:348004-366352 GCF_002207925.1 Prunus avium | reverse complement strand
CCCCCCCTCCCCCTCAGATGAGTCAGTGGCCTTTTCCAGATTTGCACCTGAGTAAGTTCCACATTGCACCCATAACATAACACTGATGAATGTGGAAATGAAGACAAACCAACGTGGGTTATTAGTACTCCGTAAAGACCTAAAAACTCAGGTGTCAATCAGTTCGTTTTGATAACATGTTATATTTTAGATAAATAGACCAACAATTCATTATTAGCAACATCGACATTATCGGTAACTTAATCACCTACAAAGTTCAATAAATGCGATGTTTTATAATATAAAAACTCGATATTATTAGTAGTGGAACCTCTAATTACATGTTGTATATTTTGTTAAGCTCCGACGTATGGTTTTACGTTTTTCAACAATATATAAAGAGGAAATATATATATCGATTCATATATGTTTTAAATTATTGAGAATGGGTTGTTACAACTTACAAGAAGGATACAACTTTAATGAATTGAATATGTACTCCGTACGGGTGGTTCTCTCATTTTCTTGCGACTTTCTTCATAGTGGTAACTTTATTAATGATATTAGTCACTTCATCGATTGATAAGATGGAGCATGTGGAATTGCGTCATCACTCTTTGACTGGGTTCACTATTCTCCTTGTTTGTTTCCCTCTGTCCTTTAACGACGGAGTAATGCTATTTAGACACATAATATTGACATACTTAATTAACACCCGCTGATGTGTCAATATATCATTCGCTGAACATAAAACGAGAAGAAAAGAAGAGCAAATGATACATTGACACATCAGCGGGTGTCACTAAGTGTGTCAATGTTGTGTGTCCAAATAGCATTACTTTTTTTATTACAAGTACATCAAAAATTTTGTTAAAAAAGAAAGTGCTGCCCAAAAAAAACACACTCGGTATTTCTCCAAATAATCTAAAAGCCCTTTTTATGATAAGAAACTTTTGATGTTCTACTAAAAGTGATTCTGGACTATTTTAGGCCTGTGACAAGAAACAAAATTTTCATTAAACATGAAAGAAAGGGTGAAACTACAAAATTAAAGGAAGAAAGATATGAAAAGATTCCATTCAACGATCACTTTAGCATAATCTTTTTGTGGAAAATGAACTATGTGTTTTTGTATAACTCACCAATATAATTAGGTATCATCTCTGTTAAAGAGGCAATATATAATGCAATCTTCTTAGTATTTTGAATATCGTCTTCTTCTTTACCCGTTTAGCCATTGTATGCTTTGATGCTGGGCATTGGCTTTTTGGTTTTCCTTCTTTGCATCAACAATCAGTAGGTTCATATATATGAGTATAAAAAAGCCAATGATATGCGCGGGAGAGTAGTAATGAATACATAAAATTTGGTTATTTTTGCTACAATAAAAATCATGATGAACATATTATTTATTTTAGAGACAGGTATTAACATTATTTATTGAAGGAAAACAAGTCAACGAGTGCTTGTTGGCTGTCATGAGCTCCCCTGGTACTAAGGAAGTATATTCATGAACCACCACAGTGTTTAATATAATTGAAGCGCCAGTAGTAGTATGTCTTCTATTTTAATTATTGCAATTTTTATAAATCACAACAATCTTTCACAAATGCCTACATTTAAAATAAACATTGCCACCATCGAAATACACTCTTATCTTAAGTTTCTTAAGCCCAAGAAAAATACACCGCATTGCATTTTTCAATTTATTATTAAAACTGGTGAGTTCATGAGAGAGACTTGTGTACAATTAAAAACGTGTAAAATATTATTATTATTATTATCATTGTTTTTGGAACAAAGAACGACATTATTTTTGTGGGTCTGCCCAAGATAGTGTTGGGGAGGAGCTGAGGTGTCACATGACATAAAATAAATAAATAATATAAAAAACATGAAGACCATGGAAGAGCGAGGGACCACAGAAGCGGGAAAAAATTAACGCGGGAGATTTACTGTAACACTCTTCTCTCCTCTCCTAGCAAAATGGCAAAATGGCAAAATGGAAAATGGCAAAGGCAATGACAGTGAGATTCACTCCATTATTCCCTTCTGACCCGCAATGCTGTCTGCATCAAATCTGCTCCTCCCCTTTTATTTTCCAACCCCCTTTTGAATCTCCCTTTATATATTTACAGTACACCTCCCAAACCAAACCACAACCCACTTCAAATTTAAGCTTTCCCTTGGCCTGCATGCTCTCAATTTCCCTTCCAAATTACCACTGCTGCTGACTTTGTTTTGCTCTGGTCCAAATAACCCTTCAGTTTGCTCTTTCTTGTGCTGAATCTCTACATTACATTGTTTCAATTTTGTAGAATTTCCCAGATTATGTAGTTTAGGTGGTTTATTTCTTACTTGGGTTGCCACTTCTTCAAATTTTGGCCATCTCTTGCACCCAGCAGCTTACTGCAAACTACTAGCAACACCCATTTGGGCCTGGGCAGGGTATAGCAGAGCAAACTGTTGTTCTTGAGAGAAGGAAGCATGGAAGAGACATTTGTGCCTTTACAGGGAATCAAGAATGATCTCAGAGGAAGGTTGATGTGCTACAAGCAAGATTGGACTGGTGGCTTCAAAGCAGGATTCAGGTATATACTATGTACCCATTTCATTATCTACCCTTTTTTTTATAAAAAAAAAATTAGCTCTTTCATTCAATAAATGTAACCATATATCAAAAAAAGAAAGAAGTTTGTTCCTTTTACTTTGATCAATTGCAAACTTGATATCTTGGTGACAAAATGTTGATATTGTTTTTTGCAGGATTTTGGCTCCAACCACTTACATATTTTTTGCTTCAGCAATCCCAGTCATTTCATTTGGCGAGCAGCTGGAGCGTAATACTGGTAATTGCAACTCATGAATTACTCTCATATTAGATCTGCAACCCACAATTCTTTTTAACTTGAAAGGCACAGAGATATAATGTTTATTATATTAAGTCTGTAAAGGTCACAGCTTTCTAGCTAGTTTATTTGGATTTGACCTGAAAGTAGCATTTTCAATCACCCCTATGGATTTAAGCATCTTGTTCTTGGTTATGCAAAAGAAAAGGCAGGAAACCAAGGGATATTCAAAAGAGAAAGAAATAGTAAAATAAAATAACCAAGATATACTTTTTTATGAGAGGGATTGGCTGGCATGTGAATTTTCAATTGAATTATTGTATGACACTCAACTAGTTAGTTAATCAGCAAAACTATTAATTAAATTACTATGCTGCAGATGGAGTTTTGACAGCAGTGCAAACCTTAGTTTCTACGGCAGTTTGTGGGATCATACACTCCGTCATAGGAGGTCAACCCTTGCTGATTTTAGGTGTGGCCGAGCCTACTGTAATTATGTACACCTTCATGTTCAATTTTGCCAAAGAACAAGCAGACTTGGGTCCAAAGCTCTTTCTAGCATGGAGTGGATGGTGAGCCAGCCATCATTACTTTTCTCTTCTAAGAGAAACTACGTACTCAATTTTGCTTTGGTATCGTCTTTTTCGATAAATTTGCCTTGTGTGTGTATTGTCTTTTGAAATTAATTAATTGTTTGACTCTGAGCCTCATTTTCTGATGAATGTTTAATTTTGTAGGGTATGCGTGTGGACAGCTGCCTTGCTGTTCTTATTGGCTATATTGGGCGCTTGTTCCATAATCAATAGGTTCACCCGAGTAGCCGGAGAGTTGTTTGGTTTACTTATTGCTATGCTCTTCATGCAGCAAGCCATTAAAGTAAGAATTATTTTAAACTAATTATGTCTTCTACCCACTAATTATTTAAAGTTTGGTACATGAAACTTAGAATATTAGGAGTGTCACTCCATTGTTTGGTTGGCAGGGATATAGTAAAGAAATTAGTGGATATCATATTTTTCAGTTCTCCCCACTTTACCCTCCTAACTCTTTTCCACCTCCAATTCTTATTTTAATTCCAGTTATGAGTGGTAAGAGTTTAGGCTTAAAAAATTAATAATAATATAGAAAATAGAACTGAGCAATTTGATTGTGACCTCTATTTTTTCTGGTATGATTTTGTAGGGACTTGTGGATGAGTTTCGCTTACCGCAAAGAGAAGATACTAGTTTACCACAATTTGTACCTTCATGGAGGTTTGCAAATGGGATGTTTGCTTTGGTCTTGTCATTTGGCCTTCTTCTCACTGCATTGAAAAGTAGGAAAGCAAGGTCATGGCGCTATGGCTCTGGTAAGATAAATATAATAAATTAAGGTTGCATCTCCCTTGGTAATTATGGTGACTAATAGAATCTTGTTTCATTTTGTGTATGTAATGTGAACTTCTTTCTGGGGCTGCAGGTTGGCTTAGAGGCTTTGTAGCAGACTATGGTGTTCCACTTATGGTTCTAGTGTGGACTGGTGTATCTTACATACCAACTAGTACCGTTCCACATGGAATCCCAAGGCGCCTTTTTAGCCCAAACCCATGGTCACCTGGTGCATATGATAATTGGACTGTCATTAAGGTATGTCTTCATGATTGAATTCTGTTTTAGTTTTGGTTACTCACTATTAAGTACATTTATGTCTGTAAATTCACAATTTAAATTAAGCTGATCGTCTTACTGGTTTATACTTGATATTAACTCACAGGACATGCTCAATGTTCCCGTCCTCTATATCATTGGAGCTTTCATTCCAGCAACAATGATCGCGGTGCTTTACTATTTTGATCACAGTGTAGCATCCCAACTATCTCAGCAGAAAGAGTTCAATTTGAGAAAACCATCTTCTTACCATTATGACTTGCTTCTTTTGGGGTTTCTGGTATGCAAAGCCAAATTGCTATTTCCTTACTTTCAATTTTTCCTTTCAGTAAGTAATTGTATATAACTCTCTTGCTTTTTTAATTCTCGCAGACTTTAATGTGTGGTCTGCTCGGAATTCCTCCATCAAATGGAGTCATCCCACAGTCACCAATGCATACAAAGAGTTTGGCCACTCTCAAACATCAAGTAATCACATAACCGTCCTTTTTTCTTTATTTTTATTTTTATTTTTCCCTTGTAGATCTTTTTTTGTTCTTTCTCTGGTGACTTGTGCTTTTGCTGATAAGAATGAAATTTGGTTGTGCAGTTGCTTCGTAATCGACTTGTAGCAACAGCACGCAAAAGTATGAGAAAGAATGCTAGCTTGGGACAGCTGTATGGAAATATGCAAGAAGCCTATCGACAAATGCAGACGCCTTTGATTTACCAAGAGGCCTCAGCTCGGGTATAACAGCATTATATGTTTGGCTTTTAACTTTTTAGAAGTTTTGAAGACATTATCAACCAGGTGATCCTTGTGATCTAAATCAAACATTTGTGTATAACCACTTGTGCAGGGACTGAATGAATTAAAAGAATCGACCATTCAGGCAGCTTCAAGTATGGGAAATTATATTGATGCGCCAGTTGACGAGACAGTGTTTGACGTCGAGAAAGAGATTGATGATCTATTGCCGGTTGAGGTGAAAGAACAGCGTCTTAGTAACTTGCTTCAAGCTATACTGGTGGTAGGATGTGTTGCAGCTATGCCCATCCTCAAAAAGATCCCAACTTCAGTCCTTTGGGGCTACTTTGCCTTCATGGCCATTGAAAGCTTACCTGGTAACCAATTTTGGGAAAGGATCTTATTGCTGTTTACTGCTCCAAGTAGAAGATACAAGTAAACCCTCAAATCAAATCTTTCTTCACTTGTTTCATACATGTTTAATTTTCCTTCCTCTTCATGCTTAACATAAATTGCTTTTTATCATCCTGCAGAGTCCTTGAGGAGTATCATGCCACTTTTGTAGAAACTGTGCCTTTCAAGTCAATCGCGCTGTTTACAGTTTTCCAAACTCTGTACTTGCTTGTATGTTTTGGGCTTACTTGGGTTCCAATTGCTGGGGTTATGTTTCCATTGATGATCATGCTCCTGGTTCCTGTAAGACAATACGTTCTGCCCAAGTTTTTCAAAGGAGCACATCTTCAAGACTTGGATGCAGCAGAGTATGAAGAGGCTCCCGCTTTACCATTTAACCTTGCAACGGTAAAAGACACTTTCATTCTTTGCATATTCACGTCTGGGCAACATAACATGATAGATTGTCTGACAAGAGAAAATTTCTTAATCTTAGGTATGAATTTTAATGGTTGAAAGTTAACTCATTCATTTTGTGTTTAATGTGCTTCAAAATAACAGGAGGCAGAGCTGGGAGCTGGAGCATCCTATGCAGGGGATGCAGAGATATTAGATGAGGTCATGACCAGAAGCCGAGGTGAGTTTAGACATGTTAGCAGTCCAAGGATCACAAGCTCTACTTCAACACCAGGAAATGCCCCTAAAATCCTCGAGAGCCCGCATTCCTCCTTCAGTCCTCGTGTAAGCGAGCTAAGAGGAGAGCGAAGTCCTCGTTCCGGTGGAAGAGGGCCAAACAGTCCAAGGACACCTGGATCTTCTTCAATTCTGGGCAAGAGTCCTAGTAACAACACAACATCATGATACCTGTGTATTTCGCCAAACTTTTAATTAAGAAGTTTTAGACGGCTTTGATCACCATTTTCATTCCACCGGTTTGCGTTGTTTTCTTTAGTTTGGCTTCTTTGTAAAAAAAGGTTTTCCTTTTGCTTCCACATCTCAGGTGGGAATGGTAATCATAGCACATTAGCATTGTGTTTATTTATTTCTTGTAACATTAATTATACCAGTGAATGTCTTCGATCTGACTCATGTACGGTCCTCCCTCATCAATCGAAAATGCCATAATTTATCTGTTTCTTTCACTTGCCTCATGCACACGAACAATGGGTGATGCATGTGTGATCAAACCTCCACTTGCTATACGTACGTATGTGTATTTGAAAATATACAAATCTGCTCTGTTTGAAGTTGAACTACATATGCTACAGCATTCTTCTTGCCTCTAGGGAGTGCTAGGAAGAATCACACAATGCTTCTAAATCGCATATTCTCAGCGAATCATCGTCGCCATTTAAATGTTGGGGTTCACGTTGATCTCATTTGGTTTTCTTTTGCTTACTCCTTTTTTGAGTTGTGCAAACGAATTGGACTGAGGGCATATAAGAAAAAGATCATGCGGTGGCATGGTCTTTGTTTTTTTGGTAGATAGAAACACATGATGTATCTGGAATTTAACGCAAGAGTGGGAGATGGGTTTGGTAGTGAATATAGGCCCAATTGGTTTGGGTGGGAGTGAATAAATATTCAAAAGTTTAAATATTTCAATTTAGGGATTTTTGTAGAAATGTCACCTGAACTTATACATTAGTTTCAATTTGTCACCTTAAAAAAAAATTTAGGCGAAATGTCACCTAAAGTTTTCATAATCCATGATTTGTCACTTGACTTTAACGTCATCCAATTTTCCATCCATTTTGAAGGGTATTTTAGTCTTTCCAATATATAAATCTCTGTGAAGTTCTTTTTCCTATTAAAATTTTTTTTAAAAAAAAGAAAGAAAGAAGACATAAGCTCTTTTACGCCTAAACAACAGTAAGACTTTAGGGTTTCAAATTTTTTTAAGGCATATCTGCGAGTTGTCAGCGACGTTGGGATTGATAGTGACTCTACGCTACAGAGTCATTGGGAACCCTCCAAACTACGGTAAAGCTTTGCTTTCTACTTGGGAATCTCTGAAGTTTTTGCTTTTTATATGACAATGGGAGATTTGATTCATGTTTTCCAAAGAGTCAGACGATATGAATGACAAGATACCAAATATTTCTAGAGTGAGGAGGGCAATAGAAATCAGACCTATATGATGGTATAACCGTTACACTAAAAAAATTACGAGCTAAGGTCTCTACTTGACTTGACTTTGATGAATATTACAACCATTTTTTCTAATTGCTATTACTTGCTCCTCTATCTATGTAATCTAACAACATGTACTATTTAAATATTCGAATTTATTATATTTAACATAGTATTTAAATATTTGAATTTATTATATTTAAACAGTATAGCCGCGCGGCTAGACTATTTAAATATTGTAATAGCACTACATCACCCACGTACAAATCCTTACATTACTCACTCACTTGGCAGCCCCTTGACCAAAAATTCCAGTTTCCCACACGCAGTTTCCAATATAAACTTTCTTACGTGTTTTTTGTTTTCTTTTTGGCTGATAACTCTACCTTCAATTCATTTCACACCACAATTCACGCCCTTGATATATCTGTCTCTCTCGCTTTCTCTCTACCACATAATCCATTCCATGTTCAGTTTGTGATAGGAAGAAAGTTTCATTAATTTGCCTTTGTCTTTCTCTTAGTAATGGGAAACCTTCACGACCCACCCTCTCTCATAATTATTATTAGGTATACGATTTTAAGTTGAACTTCGAATACATGCCATTACTTGCAAAATATTTGAATTTATTATATTTAAAAAGTGTAGCCGCCCGGCTATACTCTTTAAATATTCTAATTTATATAATCTTCTTAATAGGTATTATCACCGAGCTAATCTGTTCCTTGAAATAGTTTGGAACTTAACTCTCAACTCAAAGAAAAAGTAGAGGCCAAAAATTGAAAAAGAAGTTAAGTTCCATTCAATGGAAAAACTCTGGAGAAATACAAAGCATGATGATGAACTGAAAATCTTTATATTATATTTCAAGAGTATTGCCGGGCGGCTATACTACGGTTTTCATAAAAAATAGTATAGCCGTTCGCTAGGTGGGTCCTCTTTTTTATTTTTATTTTTTTAATAATAATTTAAATAAAGAGTATAGCCGCTAGCTATACCGGGGTTTTAAAAAAATATATTATAGCCGAATGACTTTACTGAGATCCTTTTAAAATAATTTTTTTAATAAATAGTATAGCCGATCGGCTATTCGCTTGATATATATTGGGATTCTTTTATATAAAAAATCCATAATTTTCGTTTATCAATAAAAGTAGTTTAGATAATTATATACTCTTTGTATATATACCAGCAACCATATTGGCTTCACCGTCATTATGATGAATAGAAAGTTGAGCAAATCAAACTGCAAGAACAAGTGCTAAATGTGTCAAGTAATACCTAAACCGCTTTCGACCCAAAAAGTAATACCTAAAGAGCAACGCTAGGCATACTTAATAAAGAAGTGGTACACAACGTGGTATATATGCCTACTTAATAAAGAAGTGGTACACAACGTGGTATATATGCCTACTTAATAAAGAAGTGGTACACAACGTGGTATATATGCCTACTTAATAAAGAAGTGGTACACAACGTGGTATATATGCCTACTTAATAAAGAAGTGGTACACAACGTGGTATATATGCCTACTTAATAAAGAAGTGGTACACAACGTGGTATATATGCCTACTTAATAAAGAAGTGGTACACAACGTGGTATATATGCCTACTTAATAAAGAAGTGGTACACAACGTGGTATATATGCCTACTTAATAAAGAAGTGGTACACAACGTGGTATATATGGGTTTCAAAAGTGAAGTAAGAGAAACCCAATTCCTCTTGTCATCGTTGATACATAACAACATCTTATCTTTTGCACCTACATTTATTGACTAGAGCCAATTTAGTTTCTTGGAGTGAGTCAATATTTGGCAACTCAACAATTTTGTGATAATCAAGCATCATAGAAATACTGTGTCAAATTAGAGCAAAGCATATTTGTAATCGTAATCAAACTTATTTTTCTGCATCAACTGCTTCTTCGACAATATATATATATATATATATATATATATGTTACACCCAATGAGCAGTTACAGAGACAGCCTGAGATCTAAATTATTACCTTGTTTACAAATTTCTGTGTTACAGCAGCCTCTGCTTTGAGCATTATTAGTAGTACTAATCCCAGATATCACATGTGGGATTTTGAACTCATGATGAGCCTCTTCTTCAATTAAATCTTCAGGTTGAAATGATGGCTTCCAAACGTCAGCTATGACCTTCTCTTCCTCTTCCTCCACTTCTTTCTTCTTCTTCTTCTTGTTTGATCTGTTGTCATTAATTTCTTCCCCTTTCAGTATTACATTCGAACCATTCATCAATCGGTGACGAGCTTCCCGGATATTGTTGATAAGAGCAAAGAACTTCTCAATCTTCTCTTCTTCATCATCAGCTTCAGCAGCATCAACGTCATTGCTAATGATCATCTTCCTCTTCTTGCTCTCATGGGTCTCCATTTGATACTCGTTTGGAGAGGGCCAAACCCAAAGAAAGGGTAGTTTAAGTCAGACAGATACACAGAATTATTAAAATTTGCTGTCAATCAATTTATGGGTTGCTTCCACGCTCCTTCGTGTCCTCTGGAGTTTTTCTCTTGGCAGAGACCCCGTGATACATATATGTCAGGTCAAGTTGATGATGTCAAGGTTGTATCATTATTATTCGTTTCTTTCACGGGACCCAAATGCCACCCTTGCCAAGTCCCCTTTCCCGAAAAAATAAAAATAAAATAAAAGGAAGATGCTAAGTTCAGTCGCTCACGCGTGAAGTGAGTGTAAACCCTAAATTATTGATGTATTGTGAACAAAATCTAAAATATCGATAGTCCAAAAACACAGAAATTTTGATGGAAATATCGGGGTATTATCGATATCGATAAAACTTGAATAAAGTATTATAGCGATATTTTGATAAAATATTGCTAAAGTGTGAGTGAAATTATCAACATCGATATTTTTCAATATTATTGATATTTATACAATATGTGTACGGATATATTGCGAAATATCATGACTCGAAAAAAAAATAATATCATCGACATTTCGTCAATATTATTGATATTTTAGACTATAATGGTGAATTTCATACGCATTTGTGATCAGAGTCGTCTCAGATCCAAACCATGGATGCATTTTCAAGCCCGCATTCATAAGTAAGCAGAAGTCGCTCTCCACATAGAGTTGGTAACGTTTTGTTAAAGTTAAAGATGGGGTAGGGGTCCGGATCTGGAGTATGGCCAAAAAACAAAACGAAAGAGGGGGAAATGGGATGGGCCAAAGCAAAAGAGGGGGAAATGGGATGGGCCATCATTTTGTAAATTTCGTGGAAGGACGTGTCTTTTGGGGGTGACGTTGATGCCCGCATCTCAAAATTTGTGAAATAATTAAGATGCTTACTTGCATGCGATTCCTTCCTTCCCACCTCCGTCCTTTTCTTATCCGATCAGATTCTCATGCGCTCTGCGTGTTGCGATGCTTTGCTTCCATAAAAAATATATGAGAAAGAAATAAGTGATAATTGAATTTCATTAAAAAGCAAAAATCATGAGAACCCAGTTAACCCAAAACCCAGAACAGAAGAAAAAATTGTTACTTGACTTGTTAATTTCCGATGTACATGCAATTCGCAAAGCAAGCACACAACACAACACAAGTAGCTATAAGCTAGAGGGCAAGTCTAAGGTCCAAAGACCCCAAACCATCATCTTGTGTTTCTAAATTACTAGTGTTAGCAGCAGCAGCAGGAGGAGGAGGAGGAGGAGGAGGAGGGAAGAGTAAAGGATGTCCTCCAAACTTAACCTCTTTGCCAAAATCCTCCACCTCAAAAGATGGCACCCAACCTCCTCCTCCTCCGGCGGCAGATGACTCTCCCCCCTCATCATCTCCCATTGTCTTTCTTCTCTTTTTGGCCTTGATGCTGACGTTGTTGTCGTCGTCTTCATCCTCATTGCATGCAAATGGCAGCTTTCTTGATCGCAGACGATTAAGAGCATCGTGATAGTTTCGAATCAACAAATAAAACTTCTCCATCTTCATCTCCTCGCTCTCTTCTTCTTCCTCTTCTTGATGATCTACTGGATGTTTACAGCTGCTGGTATCCACGTGATCATCAATCTTCTCAACATCCATGCTTAATTATTAATTGGTTTTTTTCAACTTTTGATGACTAGCTAGTCTCTGCCTGCCTGCCTGCCTGCCTGCCTCTTAGACTGGTTTATATATATATATATATATATATATATATATATGTAAGTTTCTCAAAAAGTCACAGCTTTTGGTAATATGACATAATGTTGTTGATGTCACCAAAAATCATCGTCACTGACACCGTGTGGGGTGTACACTTTAAAAGTCGAAAGACGAAATTACCACACTGGCCGACAACCCCCATTTGGAATTTGGATGGAGGCAAGCAATGGATAGAATGGTAAAACACCATTATAGAGAATACAATGACGACCGAAGCAATGACGTCATCATAACCGTCGGTATTCTATTCTTGCAGTACTGTTTCTTTTCTTTTTATGGGTTGGGTTGTTGTTGGGTTGGGTGGACCGTGGTGGGTGCTTCTGCTGTATGTGACGTAGGTTGGCTGACGTCTGCCTTGCGTTTCATTTTTAACATATAATTTTATTTTGACCACCCCAAGGGCAAGGGGCCCATTCGACTTTTGGTAGCAGGAAAGAACAAACAATGTCAATAGTCATACATATTCTTTGGTCCAACTCATACTAATACATAGAAAATAAAACTAAAAGTCATTTCGTGCTTCACGAACTAAAAGTAAAACTAAAGTGTCGGTGTGGGGTGATAAGAAATCAATCACTGCACAAATGAAAGTTGAGATTGGTAACTAATTCGATTGTTTAATATTAGAAAAATATTTCCCTTCTTATCATGTATGTAAGTAGAAATTTTTATATTCATGTTAATAGCAGTATGACATGTGTGTATAAGTTTTTCTTTTTGCATTTTTGATGAATTATTTTTGTATATGTGTCAAACCGTGATTCACATGACCTTATAGGAAAGGAGTTAAAAAACATCCTTAATATTATACTATCCTCTCTCGCATGCGCTTTCGTGCCTGCGAGAGGCTTTTTTATTTATTTAGAATATTTAAATTTATTTTAGAATTAAAAATGACAATGGGAAGTTGTGTTTCATAAAAATAGGATACATTATTTTTCTTTTAATTTTAATTTTTTTATATGAAAAAGTGTGAATTTACCATATTATTCTCATTTAATTAATAATTTCAATTCTTAATATTTACATTAACCAATGACATTTTCTAGTATTTTGAATGTTTCACCGTTATCTGCCTTTTGCTTTATATATATAGATTTTGAAAATAAGACACCTCTAGCTAGTGGCTTTATTGGCATTACACATGTAACAATGCTCAGGCAAGACAATTAATATTACATTCCTCAGTTACACCCATAACATAACAATATAACATTTACACATTTCTTAGAAAACACAAGACAACTAAATAATTCTATCTCGCTCTCACCTGAAAAGGTTATAGACTTAGAGACAGTCTTAATAAACTTTTCACATGCATATGCTATGATTATAATAGCATACCTAAGCATTTCGGCGTCTCATGAATCATACATAGCAATTTCGGCGTACTCGAGCAATTATATAGCGTATATCCTTTATGGTTGATGGGTACATATGATTAATATTTTTGGTGGTGGACACGGTTTTGTGGGAGTAATAATATTAATATGTAAGAGAATAATCAAAAGACAAAAGGTAATGGAACACTATTTTAGTTTTAGATAGTGATGATGTTCCTGACTTGACACATTAAAAAACACAACTAATACCAAACATAGTTAATTCAACTAACTCCTCCAACCATTATTTTAACAAACAACTATTAACAGCCAACTATTATTAATTTATCAGTCGATTATTAATGAAGTCTAGATTATTCTTAGAGGAATGCTATTCACAATCGCTCAAAAGCGATTGTCTCATGACTTGCTAGACACGTGGATACACAACCGCTTGCTGCATTCTCCTTCCTTTTTTTAATTATTGTTTCTCTTTCTTCTCTCGATTTTGCCTCTCTCTCCTTTTTTTAATTATGTTTTCTCTTTATTCTCTCGGTTGCCTCTTCCTTTCTCTTTTTTAATTCTTTTTTCTCTTTCTTCTCTTCTTCTCTCCGTCCGTCCGTCTCTCTGTCTCTCTATTTTTTTTTTTGGGTAAAAGGAGGAGCAAAAGCCCAGCAACAGAGAGACTACAAAGGAAGAAGGCGAGGTCTGGAGGTGCCAATGGCATCAGCAGCCAGAGTTTCAATAAGAGACGTTGGAGGCAGATCAAAAATTTGAATGCCAGGAGCCAAATCAGCACACATTGCAGCCAAGGCATCCGCAGCAGTATTCATCTCGCGATAGATATGATGGACAACACAGTTCCAATCACCATGAATCTTTAGTTTGCAATAATTGATGACATTAGAGAGAGGATGGTTGGCTCCAGTCGGGTTGTTAATTAAGTCCACAGCAACAATGGAGTCACACTCAATCTCCACAAGCCGAATCCCAGCATCCCAAGCTAAAGAGAGCCCCCAGAAAATGCCCCATAATTCTGCCTCAAGGATAGAACCCACTCCCAATTTTCCAGTAAATCCCTTGAGCCAAGCACCATCAGCATCTCTTAATAAACCACCAGCACCAATCTCTCTCTCTATTTCATCTGGGTAGCTCTAGTTTTTAGTTTTCTTATTGATTCATTACTGGTTTGGGGGAAATATTTGCTTTTTATTTTTCGTGATCCCTCTCTTGTGCTCTTGTTCATAAAGTGGGTATCTTTGGTTTTGGTTAATTTCGTGATTTGAATTGTCATGTCTTTGGGTGTTTGAAACCTGTGACCTGTGAAATAAGGCGATGGAAAATGAAAATAGAGATGGAGACAGACTGAGAGAAGAAGAAGAATAAAAGAGAGAGAGAGGCGGAGAGAAGAAGAAGAGAAGAAAGAATTAAAAAAGAGAAAGAGAGAGGTAACCAAGAGAAGAAAGAGAAAACGTAATTAAAAAAAGAGAGAGAGGCAAAATCGAGAGAAGAAAGAGAAACAATAATTTAAAAAAAGGAAGGGAAATGCAGCAAGCGTTTGTGTATCCACGTGTCTAGCAAGTCATGAGACAATCGCTTTTGAGCGATTGTGAATAGCATTCCTCTTATTCTTAACATCCCCCTTAAGCTAGACTTCATTCACGCCAATTAATTTCCTTATTTTGATGAGCAGATCCTTCTTCAATGGTTTGGTGAACAAATCTGTACCCAAAAAAATGATTAATCAAATTTAGAGATTTTCTCTATTTTATGGTGGATTCCAGTTACTAATTCAAGAGTTAAAACAAATATGTACCCAAAAAAATGATAAAATAATAAAATAATAATAATTCAATAGAGATATCATATTTGAAACAAATTTATTTTCATAATCTCAATCAATTCCAATCCTACACTCCTTTTAATCTCAACCCACCTATGAAGCAGATACGAATATAGCGATACAATACATAAAATATCTAAAAACTAGGATATGATACAGTAATTAAAAATATATATTAATAATTTAATATATAGTTATCAAAATATTTATAACATAAAACTAAGATAAAGATACAGCAGAAGAAGAAGTGTTGGAGTGCGATCCTGCAAAGTAGACCAACGGCTAGCAAACTCTTAGAATTTTTCAACCAGCAATTAAAGCTTATCTCCTTTTTATTTTCCCTATTAAAACCTCTAAAACGAGTATCGGACTCGTGTCCGGAATGTCAGATACACGTATCCGTGCATCAAAGACTGTATCCATTGACGACTCGTATCATAGCATATCCAACACGGGATTCGGATCTAAATCGGAGTATCCGTGCTGAAACAAACCAAAAGAAAAATATAGTAACCATCACTGATCACTGCAATTAGAAGAAAAGGACCCCCACAATTGACATAATGCAGGACATGAGAGTTGCAGAAGTGATGGCGGCCGTTGCAACTGCAGCATCATTCTTCTGCTCGTTCTGGTCAGCATATTGAAGTGGGCTTGCTGGTTCCAAGACCTTGATGATCATCTTATGACCTCTCTCGCAGTGCCTAGAAACCCCACTAATGAAATAGAACAAACCAGGCCGGTCCAATGTGAACACGATCACACCATTGTTGGAGAAGAAGATGGGATGAGCAGAATGGCATTTTTCGTACTCGTCCTTGGTCATCACCATCACCGAGTCTTTGGTAGTTGAAATCTAAGTCCATGAAAAACAATATCTATAAAAATAAATAAATAAGTAAAAGAGTCCCGCCTAGGCTGCCGCCTAGCGCCTAGGTGCCCACCGCCTAGGCCGATTTTTTGAAAATGACTATCTAGTAACTCAGGGCAAGGCATCGAAGAGTTGAAGAACGAGTCCATGAAAAACAACATCTATAAATAAATAAAAAGACCCGCCTAGCTCCTGGGTGCCCACCGCCTAGCTCCTGGGCGCCCACCGCCTAGGCCGATTTTTCGACAATGACTATCTAGTAGTACCTCAGGGCAAGGCATCGAAGAGTTGAAGAATGAGATTTTGTTGATCTCCAAACTCCAACACAAGAATCTTGTAAAGCTCAACAAAAGCTTGGATATGATATTATTGGGTTAGTTTCACTGGCCCTTTATGTTTGGCCGCAATTTCTCATTGTCACCTAATCTTTCTTCAGTATCATTGATAATGTCTGAGCTCTTCCTATCCTAGTATGCCGAACTCAGGGGGACTATTGATTTCATTCTAATGGCAATGGGTGTATTGATTAGATCCAATGAGAAGAGCAGTGTTTGATTGGGCTAAACGCTTCAATACTATTCAAGGTGTTGCTAGAGGACTTGTTTATCTCCACCATGATTCCTGTTTGAAGTTAAGTAATATTCTGTTGGATGAGAAGATGAGCCCAAAAATTTCAGATTTTGGATTGGCACGTATCTTTCAAGGGACATAGAATCTAGCAAACACTGTGAAGGTTGTGGGTTGAATCTCGATGATAATGTGCCGAAGGGAACAAAGTATTTCTCTTATTATGTATTTGACAAAACTGTGATATATGGATATCTCTTCAGATGGTACACTAAAGCTTATGTATTCCGATCGAACATGGTGAGAACTGGAATCTTAACTGGCAGGCACAAAAGAATCCATGTGACCATTGTGGAACATGTGGACCTTTTTGGAGTTTGCAGAACTTCTGAATCTCCAATCTGCAAGTGTTTGAAAGGGTTTGTACCTAAGTCACATGAGGAATGGAGCAAAGGAAACAGGTCAGCAGGGTGTGTGAGGAAAACAAAATTCTTTTGTGAGAGTAGTACACAAGCAAGTCATGTCAAACAAAGTAGGGTAAATATTCAGTTATGCTAAGATACGCTCATATTTGCTCATATTTTTATTCTTCTCCAATATGGAGGTATTTATATAAGTACAACCCTAAATAAAATAGGAAATAAATCTAAATTACAATAGAAAATAAATCTAAATTACAATATGAAATAAATCTTAATTATAATTGGACTAGACAAATAGGTAAGTAACTAAAATCCTAACATAGTAAGGAACCAAAATCCTAACTAAGTAAGGACTCGCCAACACTCCCCCTCAAGTTGGGCAAAGATATTTCGCATGCCCAACTTGACAAGCGAGTCATAGAACACCATACTTGAGAAGCACCAATTGTAGAGAAGGTCTTTTTGTCAACTACGAGTGAAACAAGTGACAAACTAAAGCAAAGTTCGCAGCGGAAACACAAGAGCAAACCCTAAAAAATAGGGCACATAGCAGAACACAGAAGCCCTGTGAGCACGACAATAGGTAAGGCAGAACACAGAAGCCCTGTGAGCACGACAATAGGTAGCAAAGGCATGAGCAACAATACTGGCACCATAACAGGCAGGAGCAACAAGGCAGAGACATAACAGGCATCATCAACAGCAATACAAGGCATTGGCACTAGCAACAACAGAGACAACTTCTCTTCACTCCCCTTCTCCCCCTGAAGAGAAGGGGTCGATGGAGCCATATGATCAATGGTACTTGAGAAACATGCACTGACTAACACTGAGATGTAGCAGAATCAGCCATGGCAGATAGGTGGTTAAATTGCAGCGCAATAGATGAGCAGCGGTGTCACTCCCCCTCAAATCCGACGATTTATGAGAGTCGAGATTTGGAGAAAGTAACACCCAAATAAAGTTGCAACACTCCCCCTCAAATTCGACGCTGGTAAAGGGTCGAGATTTGAAAGAAGAGAAATTGAAATAATAGTAAAGAGACTCAAACATGCCAGTCTCGTGGTAGAAACAAATGCAAGAGGGGAATGTGGTAGCATACGGTTGTCCCATGAAGAAAAAACTTCAGAGAAGGAGAATAGCAAGGGAGGAAACCCAGCAAATCATGAACAGAGACAAAGACAAAGATAAGGTGCTCAAACAGGAAGCGGAAAGGCAACTCAAGAGAGCACCCGAAGAAGACAGAGACTGGCAGAACAGTCAAAGGAAAGGCTCGGCGAGCGGTGACGAGGCTCACGGAGGAAATCAACGGCTCAGTGAGCGGTGACGAGGCTCACGGAGGAAAGCAACTTGTTATGAAGTTTCAAAGATAGAGAAGCTGAGACATCAAGAAAGACCAT
>NW_018921645.1:284301-342013 GCF_002207925.1 Prunus avium | reverse complement strand
GGTTAGGAATGAGGAGTGCCAACGACTCTCAATTTGGCAGAGGTTATCACAGGGGAACACAGCGGAGCACAGCAAATACACAAATACGGTAGATGCACGAAGACAGGCACGAAGACAGTAGAGGCATGAACACAACGGAGTACACAGTGGAACACAGCAAAGGCACAGGCACAAGAACCCTAAAAGAAATTAGGGCACACAGTAGAACACGGGTGGGCACAACACACACAGGTCACCGGAAACGTTGGCTCTGATACCATGTCAAACAAAGTAGGGTAAATATTCAGTTATGCTAAGATACGCTCATATTTGCTCATATTTTTATTCTTCTCCAATATGGAGGTATTTATATAAGTACAACCCTAAATAAAATAGGAAATAAATCTAAATTACAATAGAAAATAAATCTAAATTACAATATGAAATAAATCTTAATTATAATTGGACTAGACAAATAGGTAAGTATCTAAAATCCTAACATAGTAAGGAACCAAAATCCTAACTAAGTAAGGACTCGCCAACAAGTCAGTCACTTCGAGAGGAAAAGGAGATGGGTTTTCGAAGATGGTACGGTTGAAACTACCATGAATATATCACGTACGTCTTCGGATGCTGAAGAGTGCATGATACAAAGCCTAAATAATTGTTCTTGCTTGGTTGATGCATATATTAATAATATAGGGTGTTTGGCCTGGTCCAAAGACCTTATATACAGGAGTTTTCCTCTGGCGGAGTAGATCATTTTATTCTCCTAGACAGTATAGAAATAGGTAAATGATAATAATATTGCTTGCACAGCTTTAAGTATAAATTTCTTTTCTTTTCTTTTCTGTCTCACACTATTTGCATTACAAATTCATTTTTTCAGATGAAGGAAATTGAACCAAGTTAATTGTCAGCCTCATCACAGCTATTGGTTTAGTATCTTGGGTGCCATGGGGTTTGGTTTGCACAGATTGCGAGCTAACCAAAAGGGTGAGAGAGAGAGAGAGAGAGAGAGAGAGAGGGATACAATTCATTTGTGTAAGCTAACAAAGAAATTTTGATGGTTTTATCTGACTCAGTGTTTGATTGTTATATTTGCCAAATCAGGAAAAGTCAAAGTAACAACAAAGTTCTTTAAATTGACTGATACTACTGAGACTTCAAGAGACACTCTTCAAGAATATATTAGAAACCAAGATCCATCATCGGAGCTATTCATCTATAATTTTGACGGCATATTAATCGCTACGAACAATTTCAGTATCACAAACAAACTCAGGGAAGGGGGCGGATTTGGTCCAGTTTACAAGGTGAGTTTTTATTTTGCCTTTTCTCTTTCTAAAGGAAAATATTGTAGAACAACAGCTACAATTCTATACAACTACAAGATAAGGACATGAATGCAGTGATTGATTTGTACGTAGGGTCTACAAGAAGGGAAGGAAATAGCAGTAAAAAGACTATCTAGTAGCTCAGGGCAAGGCATAGAAGAGTAGAAGAATGAGATTCTGTTGATCTCCAAGCTCCAACATAAAAATCTTGCTTGGATCATGGACTGCTGCGTCAAAGAAGATGAGAAGTTACTGATTTATGAGTTCATGCCAAACAAAAGCTTGGACACTCATCTATTTGGTTAGTTCACTGGACTTTATCTTTGTAATTTGCCTACTTAACTGAAAGCCACAAATGAATTCACTTGAACTAAATGTTCAGGGCACAAGGAATCAAAATTATTTTCGATTGATACGCAGAATCACTGAATTATTTTCAATACACAAACAGTCAAGCAAGACATCCTGCAGATTTAATGCTCAGAACTGTGTAAACTGAATTGTATAATACATGAGTACATTTCAGTTCTCTATAAAGTAGAAGAGACAATGTTGAACTAGACCTGAAATCAATTTTGAATCTGATATTCACTATTGTTCATACAAATGTTTCAATATCTTCCATAGCAATTAGAAGGTAAAAATCTAGTGACGGTCAACGTTTTCATTGTACAATGCATGGGATATATGAATGAAACTATTGGTTATATTTCAAATGTTTGCATTTATAAGATCAAGCGAGGTGACATGAGCTTGATTGGGGCAGACGCTTCAATATTATTCAGGGTGTTGCTAGAGGGCTTCTTTATCTCCACCATGATTCGTATTTGAAGGTAATACATAGAGATTTGAAGTTCAGTAACATTCTCTTGGATGAGAACATGAACCCCAAAATTTCAGATTTTGGATTGGCACGTATCGTTCAAGGGACACAGCATCTAACAAATACTCAGAAGGTTGTGGGAACACTATAAGCATCATTCCTTTTCCTATTCTTGGAAGAACATCACAACTCAGATTTCAATGTTCAGCATATTGTCATTCATATCAGTATATTAGTGAATCTATATGGAAGCAGAGATAACATGTAGGAAATCTAGCTGTACCATATTCATTTTATTTAGAACCCTGCAATCTGAACAGAAACATTAGTAGCACGCCATGAAGATATAAATTTTGTGGCACTTTTCTGAAGACCAGAAACAAAGAAGAAATATTGTCAATTAAGTACTAATGAATTGCCTCTGCAGGGGCAATATGTCTCCGGAGTATGCCATGGGCGGGATATTTTCTGAAAACTCTGATGTCTATAGCTTCAGGGTCTTGATATTGGAGATTATTAGCGGCAGGAAGAATACCAGCTTCTATTACTATGAAAAACATCTAGGTGTCCTAGCTTATGTAAGTTCACACTCTAAATTTTATAGGGGTCGTTTGGTACGGTGGACTGTCATGGACTGGACTAAATCCTGGGACTGTCTTGGATTGGCTTGACTTGGTCTAAGCTTGGATTAAGTACTTACCTACGTTTAGTGTTGCGTTGGACTGAGAAGCTAGATAACGAAAATAGTACTATCCTATGTTTGGTTTATGCTCAGACTCGGACTAAATTTTTTTAAAATTTTGGTGCATCTTGTAATTCATCAAAGTTATTAAATTTGAATAGACCTGAAATCAATTTTGAATCTGATTACACCCCTGTTTCACTATTGTTCATACAAATGTTTCAATATCTTCCATAGCAATTAGAAGGTAAAAATCTAGTGACAGTCAACGTTTTCATTGTACGATGCATGGGATATATGAATGAACTATTGGTTATATTTCGAATGTTTGCATTTATAAGATCCAGTGAGGAGACCTGAGCTTGATTGGGGCAGACGCTTCAATATTATTCAGGGTGTTTCTAGAGGGCTTCTTTATCTCCACCATGATTCCTATTTGAAGGTATTACATAGAGATTTGAAGGTCAGTAACATTCTCTTGGATGAGAACATGAACCCCAAAATTTCAGATTTTGCATTGGCAAGTATCGTTCAAGGGACGCAGCATCTAACAAATACTCAGAAGGTTGTGGAAACACTGTAAGCACCATTCCTTTTCCTATTCTTGGAAGAACATCACAACTCAGATTTCAATGTTCAGCATATTGTCATTCATGTCAGTGTACTAGTGAATTTATATGGAAGCAGATAACATGTAGGAAATCTAGCTGTACCATTCATTTTATTTAGAACCCTGCAATCTTAACTGAAACATTAGTTGCATGCCATTAAGATATAAATTTTGTGGCACTTTTCTGAAGACCAGAAACAAAGAAGAAATATTGTCAGTGAGTATGCTATGGGTGGGATATTTTCTGAAAAATCGGATGTCTATAGCTTCGGGGTCTTTATATTGGAGATTATTAGCGGCAGGAAGAATACCAGCTTCTATTACTATGAAAAACATCTAGGTGTCCTAGCTTATGTAAGTTCACACTCTAAATTTTATAGGGGTCGTTTGGTACGGCGGATTGTCATGGACCGGACTAAATCTTGGGACTATCTTGGATTGGCTTGGCTTGGTCTAAGTTGGATTAAGTAGTTACCTATGTTTGGTGTTTCGTCGGACTAAAAAGCTGGATAATGAAAATAGTACTATCCTGTGTTCGGTTTATGCTCGGACTGGGACTAAATTTTTTAAAATTTTGGTGCATCTTGTAATTCATCAAAGTTATTAAATTTGGATTTATCTCCAATATTTGATCCTTGCAATTGTGAAAATTGAAATGAAAATTATTTGGGAGTTCAAAGCAATTTTGACAAGCAATTTACTGATCAGAACAATGAAGAAGTGAGAATTGAGAAAATTTCCAAAGATATTATTGATTTTATGGGCATTAATGTTTTCACTTGGAAGGTTGCCAAGAATCTAGTTGATTTTGTCGACCGATTGAAGTATCTCCAATATTTGATCCTTGCAACTGTGAAAATTACAATGAAAATTGTTTGGGAGTTCAAAGCAATTTACTGATCAGAATAATGAAGAAGTGAGAATTGAGAAAATTTCCGACGATATTATTGATTTTATGGGCATTAATGTTTTCACTTGGAAGGTTGCCAAGAATCTGGTTGATTTTGTCAATCGATTGAAAGTTCTAGAGAGATACATTTGCATTGTTAGAGGGAGTAAGAAGAAGCCAAGAATAACGAAATATTCTAAATATCTTTTTATTTGGGAAAGAAGGTTTCAATTGGGTGCTAAAAGATCCATAATTAGTATGAAGCATTGGAATATTCTATTCGGATTTTCCTCATTCAAGGACGAATTCTTTCCAACCAGGGGAGTTTGATGTAGGAGCATATGGGGTGGATCAAGATAGATATTTACCATTTAAGTAGTTATTTCATGAGATATTGTTATTTTCTTATTTAAGTAGTTGTAGGATATCTTTTATTATTTATGTGTGATTTTATAATTAATTAGTTTACTTTTGGACCAAGTACCCTTGGTGCCCAAGTCTTGTAAAGCCTATAAATAAGGATAATGTAATAGTTGTAGGGGAGTTTTATTGATGATTAATAAAATAGTGTATTTGTGGCATGGATTTGCTACGAAATATGTGAGTTTGGACTAGCCCTAGATTTTGATGCTCGTGTGTGTTGTTGGTGACTTGTTTCTGGATCCTAATCCCCATCAACTGAGTAGCTCACATCGACACTCTAAGCTGTGGGAGTCTCAATGGGGAGTACAAGCGAGACAGCCCTTTTCATTTCAATTTTAATAGTTGCAAGGATCAAATATTTGAGGTTAATCCAAATTTAATAACTTTGATGAATAACAAGATGCACCAAAATTACTAAATCCATTTATACCTTCAAAGACACAATGAGAATCACTGTGCCCCTCTTCACTTGACTCACACAGTAGAACGCAACTATGAAAAGGGCTATCTCCCTCGTACTCCCAGTCGAGACTCCCACAACTTAGAGTGTCGATGCGAGCCACTCGGTTCAGATAAGGGTTCACGCATCCCTCCCCGTCAGAACTTTTACCTATCTAGGTTAGTGCTTCAATGCGAGCGATGCGTTCTGTAAGTTGCCGTAGCATCCTTCTAATTTCCTCCATGTTGTTATAGTTGTCAACACAACCCTCCATCCAAAAACCTTCCCGAGAAGGTGGAGCTTAAACCTAGCTCAAATACCAATTCATGGGGATCGGTGTCCAGACATAGGTCACCAACAACACACACGAGCACAAAAATATAGTACAAACTCACATATATCGTAGTAAATCCATGCCACAAATAAACCATTTTATTAATCATCAACAAAATTCCCATACAACTATTACATTAGCCTTATTTATAAGTCTTACAAGACTTTGGCACCAAGGCTACTTGGTCAAAAGTAAACTAATAATTAATTATAAAATCACACATAAATAATAAAAGATTTCCTAAAACCACTTAACTAAGAAAATAACAATATCTCATGAAATAACTAATTAAATGATAAATATATGTCTTGATCCACCCCATGCTTGCATAAATGCATTTCTCACCCATGCACATTCTATGATCTAATCGTTTATAGTATATAAACAAAACCAATCTGGTACAAAGGAAAATTTGAGGACTAACATAGTAGAGAATCAAGAACTTTTGGACCAGCCACAAAAAGTGCAATCTTACGTATGCATCCTTCTTAATGGACAATCTTACATATTTACCTAATTTGACAACAAAGTTTAAAGTTGGTTTCGGATTTGGTTACAATTTGTTTGCTTTGTTTTCCAAGGTTGGAAGGTCTTAGTGATGCTGCTGCTGCTGCTACGTATTTGTCCCTTGACACCAGCGATATCAATGATCTGTTTGAAATTTCCCATTGAAATCATTCACTGAAGAAAATGAAGGTGATGGAAATATGTTCTATGCTTGTTAAGCAGCAACTGAACAAAACAAAAGAATGATCATGCTTGGTTTCTTGATAGTGGTTATAGTAATCACATGACCGGAGATAAAACTATCTTTCTTGATAGTGGTTATAATTAATTATAAATGACTAATTATTCACTAAATAAATCATAATTAAAGTAATCAAATAAGACTAATATATTACTTAATTTCATAATAAATACTAATGAATTATATTTATGTATCTCAAATAATTTATTGGACTTTAAAATTATTTTCACTTTCCGAAATTATATCAAAATATGATTTCAATATTTAGAAATGATAGAAAATTATTTTAGACCAAACCCTAAATCCAAGTCTCGAACCAATAATCCTAGTTTCCGAGAGTTATCCCGTTTATGGTTTGTACTAAGATGGATGCAAATAATATGTTCAAGATTTAAAACAAATATGTACTCAAAAATTGATAAAATAATAATAATTCAATATAGAAATATCATACTTGAAATAAATTTATTTTCATAATCTCAATCAGTTCCAGTCCTACACTCTTTTTAATCTCAACTCACCTATGAAGCACGTATACGAATAAGGTGATACAATACAAAAAGCAATACAGAAAATATCTAAAAACAAGGATATGATACAACAATTAAAAATATATATTATCAAAATATTTATAACATAAAAATAAGATAAAGATACAGCAGAAGAAGAAGAAGTGTTGGAGTATGATCGTGCAGAGTAGACCTACGGCTGGCAAACTCTTCGAATTGTTCAACCAGCAATTAAAGCTTATCTCCTCTTTATTTTCCCTCTTAAAAACCCTAAAACGAGTATCCGACTCGTGTCCGGAATGTCAGATACACGTATCCGTGCATCAAAGACTGTATCCGTTGACGACTCGTATCATAGCATATCCGACACGGGATTCGGATCTAAATCGGAGTATCCGTGCTGAAACAAACCAAAAGAAAAATATAGTAACCATCACTGATCACTGCAATTAGAAGAAAAGGACCCCACAATTGACATAATGCAGGACATGAGAGTTGCAGAAGTGATGGCGGCCATTGCAACTGCAGCATCAGTCTTCTGCTCGTTCTGGTCAGCAAATTGAGGTGGGCTTGCTGGTTCCAACACTTTGATGATCATCTTCTGACCTCTCTCGCAGTGCCTAGAAACCCCACTAATGAAATAGAACAAACCAGGCCGGTCCAATGTGAACACGATCACACCATTGTTGGAGAAGAAGATGGGATGAGTAGAATGGCATTTTTCGTACTCGTCCTTGGTCATCACCATCACCGAGTCTTTGGTAGTTGAAATCTAAGTCCATGAAAAACAATATCTATAAAAATAAATAAATAAGTAAAAGAGTCCCGCCTAGGCTGCCGCCTAGCGCCTAGGCGCCCGCCTAGCTCCTGGGCGCCCACCGCCTAGGCCGATTTTTCGAAAATGACTATCTAGTAACTCAGGGCAAGGAATCGAAGAGTTGAAGAATGAGTCCATGAAAAACAATCTATAAATAAATAAAAAGACCCGCCTAGGGCCTGGGTGCCCACCGCCTAGGCCGATTTTTCGAAAATGACTATCTAGTAACTCAGGGCAAGGCATCGAAGAGTTGAAGAATGAGATTTTGTTGATCTCCAAAATCCAACACAAGAATCTTGTAAAGCTCAACAAAAGCTTGGATATGATATTATTGGGTTAGTTTCACTGGCCCTTTATGTTTGGTTGCAATTTCTCATAGTCACCTAATCTTTCTTCAGTATCATTGATAATTTTGGAGCTCTTCTTGTCCTAGTATGCCGAACTCAGGGGGACTATTGATTTCATTTCTAATGGCAATGGGTGTATTGATTAGATCCAATGAGAAGAGCAGTGTTTGATTGGGCTAAACGCTTCAGTATTATTCAAGGTGTTGCTAAAGGACTTTTTATCTCCACCATGATTCCTGTTTGAAGGTAAGTAATATTCTGTTGGATGAGAAGATCAGCCCAAAAATTTCAGATTTTGGATTGGCACTTATATTTCAAGGGACACAGAATCTAGCAAACACTCATAAGGTTGTGGATTGAATCTCGATGATAATGTGCAGCAGGGAACAAAGTATTTCTCTTATTATGTATTTGACAAAACTGTGATATATGGATATCTCTTCAGAAGGTACACTAAAGCTTATGTATTCCGATCGAACATGGTGAGAACTGGAATCTTAACTGGCAGGCCCAAAAGAATCCATGTACTCATTTTTTGTGGGATAAACTATTTAAGAATTATGTGTATTGAGAATGAGTTTTGATGACTTCATGGCTAGGTTGAAGTTGTTGCTCTTTCAAATTACGAAGAAGAGGAAGAACAATTTAAAGAGGAGGTATACGTGCTTGTGTGCGTTTGTTGACACAATTTAAAATTCATCATCTATAATTTTGGCCTTGTACACCAGATCAAAGCGAAAGCTTGTTGGTTTCTTTGTTCATGGGATACGAAATAAGATATCTTGAAACTTGTCTATTTTTCTGTATGGAAGGATTCTCCTTAAAAAGAAAAAGAAGAAAATAACTATGAAAGAGTTGTAGAGTTCGTAAATGTTGGTGCATGTTTTCACTAACACTTTAGCGAATACTTTATAACTTGCTTCTATTTCTCATTTCTATTTTTATTTTGAAATGCGCCAGAATTATGTGCAGTATTTGCCTTTTATCTAAATTTTGGTTTTTAGTTTGGAATCGAAGAAACTTTAGCTTTTTAGCTAGAGGAAGCTATCTAACGTCTTTGTTTTCTGTTTTTGGTAATATGTCTGTAAATTAAGGTTGCTAGCTTGAGGCAGATTCTTTCATTCTATTGCACCTGGCGGTCTTGCTGGTGACCGACGGGGAGTAGTCCTGCTTCAGAGTTTTCTTGCAGTGCACAGAAGATATGGAAAGTCATCAAAGAAAACAAATATCTTGATCTTCCTGCTCACAAGGTAAAACTATGAATATATATTCACTTACGCTATTCATGTATTATATGCATATTGTTTTGAATAAGCTATCTTTTATTCCATCCATTGTAGGTCATGGTGGCTACTGTACGTTGTAAAGAGATTGCCAATGAGAAGTATGCTGATTTTTCAGGAAATGAGGTACCTGTTTTTCATATAGTGCTATGTTTTCCATCTTAAAATTTTGTTGATGTTGCAACTTCAGTGGCCCTTGAACTCCTAAATTATCACAGGAGTGGAGCCAGTTGGAAGAGGCTGTTTAATTTGGTCCTATCTCTGGCTTCGGGAAGAAGCTCAGTTCAATCCTTGATACTTGTCTATCAGAGTAAGTATCTTCATCTGATTTGTCAGCATCAAAGCTATAGCATATGATTTGATCTAATGAGAGAGAAGTTCTGTAACTGACTCGTGAAGATCGTCTTAATTGAGTGGCATGCACTTTAGGCGAAGACATCTAAAATTCACTATGATGGTGTTAGGTCTTGTATTTCCAACTTGCCTCTATGTTCTGGATTAGTGATGTGCAAGACTCTTAAGTCCGCCTAATTTCAAGTCAACTGGAAGATCTAAGTTTACTAGTTGCTTTTTGGTATTCATGAATAGTTTAGCATTGTTTTCTTTTCAATAGTGTTTTGGAAATGGTGGCTGATCAAGTGTCGTCCATGTTATTTCCTTAATTTTTTTTGGGTATGTATCCATATTGAGGCCTTGACAAAGATGGAAGAATACACAAATGGTAGTACTAGTAACAGAAAAGAGAAGAGAAGGGGAGAAAACAGAAACAAAGTGGTCACTAGTTTCCTGCTTTCCGTTCTGTAGTCTAGACAACACAATCTTATATGTCAGTTTATGTTTAGAATTTTGGTTACCTTTCTATCTTTTTCCAAATGTGCAAATAATATTGCCATCACTTCAATTATACTGAGCAACTTTAAGGTTTAAGGCGTCTGCTGTCTCTAAGTAGTAAGTACACCTTTTGACTTGTATGGCTGAATAATTCTTTGTATTTAGTTGATTAATTTGCTTATTTTGGTATTTTAGGTATGATGCACAGGCTACATATTTTGATGAAGGTGTCAGAACTAGGAAGCGCAAGCAGCTTGAAGAAAAATTGCTGCAAGTGAGTAATCTCGATATTATTCTTGTGACAGCTATGTTCCCACTCCCCTTCTGTCCTTCTGTCCTTCTGTCCTTATGCCATAGATGGGTGATACCAGTTGAACTGAGACTTTGGGGTGCTGCATTTTCAGCATCCTTTTGCCTATAGAGAGTGGAGGTCGAATTTTGTTTCTGGTTCCTCCTTGAATCTGCAATGCATGTCAAATTGATTTGGGGACATTCACTGTTTACAGGGAGGCTTTTTGAGGCCTTCCCAATGCATCAAATTTAAACTGATTTTGCGGAAAATTAACCTTTTTATTTATTTAATAAAATGAGTTTCCAATTTCATCAATTTGATTCATCTGTTTTTCTTCTGTTACTGATTCTTTTCACTGTATTGTTAGCTTGTCCAACCTGCGTTCCAAGCTTTGCTGGGACATAAGATCTGGTTCTCTGGATAAGTTCAAGGAAGCATTTGATAAGGCCTTGAATGGTGAGGAGGAATTTTCAGTGGCTGCTCATAATTGCTCTGAGTCTTTTATGGCTCTATTTCCAGGTATCCTTTAGCCAAAATTGAAAACTCAAGTATAAAATACAAAAAATGAATTACAGTATAAGAGAATTCTTTAAATATATGAACCAAAGAATACAATATAAGACAAATTACTGTACACTCCTTAAAACAAATCTCAATTAAGGACAAGTTGAGTGAAATTTTGATTCCTACCTGAGTTAATGTGTGGTGAGACATAGAAATAACAGGTCTTTGAATTGGCTTCACTGATTTCAAGTTTTACTTGCATTTGAAAGTACAATGTAAGATTAACACAATATTTTTGCAGATGCTGTTATCACACAAGCAAACTGGGACACATCTAACGTAAGGGATCAACTTAAACGCGATATAGAAACCCATAATGCTTCAGTTTGTGCTGCCAAGCTATCTGAACTTACTGCACTTTATGAGGTAAATATACATTTTATTCATTGCCTCTTGTGAAATGATTGGGGTGACCGGTACTTTTGAACTTGAGGAAGAATTTGAGTGGAAGAAGAAACTAAAAGGGAATAAGTGGGGTGAAGCGGGAACTAAACTAGTTTGATATGCTAATTTTTAAGGGGTTGACAGGTTTGTAGTGGTAGATATATTTTGGAGAACTTTTTCTCACTGGTTTTCATTCCCTATAAGTTTATTGTTGACTACTTTTGCAGGCAAAATTGGAGGATGCCTTATAAAGACCGGTGGAAGCCCTTCTAGATGGAGTTAATAGTGAAACCTGGCCTTCAATAAGAAATCTTTTCTGGCGTGAGACAGAATCAGCTGTCTCTGGGATCTCTAGTGCATTTTCGGGTTTTGATATGGATGAACAATCCAAGGGCAAAACACTTTCAAGTCCTGAGGCATATGCAAGAGGTGTGGTGGAAGCTAAAACAAAGGAAGAGGCTGGAAGGGTTTTGACCCGTATGAAGGACAGGTAGGAAGTACTTGCACTTTCAGATTTTATCTTATGCAATTGAAACTTATTTTTCATGGGTTTGCAACCTTGTTTAGCCATGATTCTGATTCAATGCCACGTCTTTGGACTAGGAAGGAAGATATTAGAGCAATCACTAAAACTGCCCGTTCTGCAATATGGCACGATTTATATTATGTCATCTATTAGAACTTGAGTTTGAATTTTCCCTGAAACTTTTCTAACTATATTGCTATTGCTTTCAGTCCGTTTGGATGATGATGCTGCTGATAATATTGAGAATACTTTATCCCTTGTCTTGATGGATTCCACAAATGCTGCTGCTGAAGATAGGAGTATCACAACAGCTGACCCACTGGCTTCAAGCACTTGGCAAGAGGTGCCTTTTCTTTTGTTTATTTCTTGCTTGTAAATTTTTAGTTTGCATTTTAGCAAGTATTGTTATCATAGGTGTTTCAAACCTAGTAGCTTTTGTGATTTTTTATTATTATTTATTTTCTGTGCAGGTTTCCTCCTCAAAAACATTGATCACACCTGTCGAGTGCAAATCCTTGTGGAGGCAATTCAAGCGATGGACTGAACACGGTGTTTCCATGGCTGTCACTGCAGTGACTGCACAGGTTGGCATAAATTCAAAGTTTTAGTATATCATGTGGTTGAGATGAATACATTGTTATTGCACATTGTAGTTACATTGAGTCCATTCTACATGCTGTTCTACCACTTATTTGGGCAACTGATGCCTTGACTGCAGTCCTGGGATTGAAACTTTTAAGGTGCATACTTTCCCCATATTAAGGATAGATAATGATGGTGTTCTACCATATTGTGTTCTACCATATTAAGGCAGACGTAACCTGTGATATGTGCTCTGCAGCTGCAACCTTTAGGTTTGACAACTTCACAGTTTGCAATGACAAGTGTATTTGGAACACTGCCATCAGTCTGAAAAAAAAAAAGTTAAGCAAAACCTTGTACAGAGAGAGAGAACTTCAACATCCATATCCGATTCAGTGTAGTGGAGTCTCTAGTTGGCTGCTATTTCTTTATGCCCTGTGTCAATTAGCAGACAAGTTTCTTATTAGACGGAGTCTCTAGTACCTAATATTGATTCATGAGAACCGTAGTTTGTCACTTGATCTAACGTGCAACGCCCTACCTAAAGGAGAAGCATTTACTAACTTAGACCAACTCAAAAATTCTAAACCAAGCTTTGGTTCTAGAATGGGGCAACACTGAAGTGAAGAGAGGGGTGACTATCCTTTGCTCTCAACTTGGTTTGTCTGTAAAAAGTAGTATGTAGTGTGATTTGATTGGTTAAAACGAAGATGAATGTGCAATCTTATCAATGAAAAACCAGAAAAACCAGCAAAAATCTGTTTATTTATAATTGAAAAGACCAGTAAGATCAAATAGACTCTTTAAATGCAGCCAACATAAGTTTCATGAAAGAAATTGTGTAACACACATGACAAGACACTGACTGACTTCTACGCTTTTAATTCAGTAGCTTTTTATCTTTTCATTGAACACTTTTTCCCCAGCATTCTTCGCCAACACGAAGTCCCCACTCTGTACTAGATTCAATGAAGTTCACCGGACAACCCCCAAAATAAAAGTATTTACTTTGTAGCATGTACCCTTGCAAATTTTATTTAATGGTGATATTTCTTTATCGCAGAAGCAACCAATCAGGGCTAGACACATCAAAGATTAAGTCTTGTTTCATAATTTGCTAAATTACGACTGTGATTTAGTCAATTTACTTTCTTATGCAGCAAATGATTTTGTGATGTTACGGTGTCTTTCTGATGTTTGGTGTGACTCCCCTGCTGTGTTTTAGAGCCAGCCTCAGTTTTTGTGTTTTTTCTGGGTCTCAAATATATCACCCCTTTTCCCTTCCAAATTAATTTAGAGGCATTGAGAAAGATCTGGAAATAAGAAAAAAGGACATAAATGATTGATCAAATAAGCTTCTTATTCTCTCTTCCACTAACAGCTAAAGTAGAAGTTGCACTTGATTTTATTCCACAAATATGTACCTCTCTAATTACATCTCAATAAGCCCAAGCATGGCAAATGAAATTGTTTCTTTACATGTACTATTGATATATATATATATATATTTTTATATCTTGGTTTGTGGTAGGTAGATGGGAGATGATCTAAGTGGGCTAGATTCCTTTCTCTTTTTGGGTAAGCTTTAGGCAGCCTGCCATGCCCATATTCATGCGACATTCCAGCATTTCTATGGCAGTATGTATGCGCTTCAGATCTCTCTCTCTCTCTCTCTACTTTTGAAGCTGCTAGCAGAAGCACTACTTTTTCCCCTGCCATTATGTACCTTCCAAATAAGTTCAATTTTTCAAAACCATTTTGACACTGAGCTTGGAAAATGTTGGTCCAGATGTTATTTTTTTCCTTGTGCACATCATGTATCATGGGTGGTTAGGTTAACACTCATGATTTTGTAACTTCAAACCTTCCAAAAATTCGCATTAAAAAAAGGACATGGAAAACTGAATGGATTTCAGATTTATGTGTGGAGTATACATGTTGTTGGACAATCACTAGATCTCGAAAACTTAAATTTCTAGACAATAATTCTTCCCCCTATACCTCACATGAAGCCTCACCTTAACAAATAAGTGGAGAATAAGAATTTCATAGAGGCTTCAAAACTAAAAATCTGATACCATAACTCCAAAAGTTATATTCTTAGGAATTACAACAAAGAGATATTTAGTCATATACCCATTCTTAGCACTAAAACTATAAATAAACCCTACACCATTTAATTTCTATAAACAAACCCAAAAAATGATAGCTGGCCTTATTGAATTTAATTTTGATTATTAAATTACTTTGATGCCCTATTGAGTGTTTTGGGCTTTTATATGAGGTTTTGGGGTTGAGTTTGTTTTAAGAAATCAATGGCAGTTTTGTAATTTAAAAGAAATTAAAAGCCTTTTTGTTATATTGTAAATGAGCTTTTGGTGTTTCTAAAGTCCATTTCACATAGGGTATTTTTATAATTTGGACTTCTGTATTGGGTATAATAGTGAATCTCCCTTAAACCAATAAATGTACGACAAGCCAAAGCCATATTCATACTTTGGAACGGGAAAATTGGGTAAACTAGAAACTGAGAGAATGACATGGGCCAAAAGCTGAAAAAGCTTAAGTTGCAATGCAGAAAAAGGTGGGGGACCCTAATGGTTATGTTGGAGAAACTTTCTAAGATACATCTCAGTTTCAGAGTTGAGAAACTATTATTTGTACTGAGAATTTTGCACAAAACTACAAGTAAGCCCCATCACTCAATGAAAAAGAATATATGTACACACAATTATTCTCTCATCCGGATATCCGCACGTTATTACCATGCGAATACTATTATAAACAGAGAGGAAAGTAGAGTGGGGTAACAGAAAAGGCATAGCATCAGAAACTAAACTAGATGTAGATATGGATATTGAGGCTCTTGAGGGGTTAACTATAGTATATGTTTGATTAAAAAAGGCAAGTTTGGTGGGTGGCCATTGGACATTAGCCCGTGCACCGACCTGCACTTTATCAGAACACACATAACATAAAGTCTACAAAACACTACTCTCTACTGGATCTTCATTCTCATATACTTGAACAGTCTACCATCCATGATTATCATTATTATTGTAGTCTAGGCAGCCACTGCGCGTGCTGCAAGAAAAGCTAAAGAGAATTCTCCCTCCCTCCCTCCCTCCACTTGAGCTCCCAATTCCAATTAAAGTTAGTGCTGTGGACGACAATCCTCGTAACTTCACTCACTCTCACATATATTATTCTCTAAAATTATTAGCTTGATTTCTCATCCTGTCACTGCCAGGAATATTTTTTATGCCTGTTTGTACCCTCCTTTTTCAGTTTTAACTCTATTGTTTATTTCATTCTTGTCTCCATATCTTCCAAGTTCCTCACACAAACAAAATTGGCATAGAGTGAAAAAAATTCGAATCTTCTACTTTTTCTTTTAATTAATGGGTGGTATTGTAAATCTGTCATCATTTAACCAAATCCATCAATAATTAATTCTGACTAGCTATGTCACAAAAACTTTACACTTATAATTTAGTCCTAAAAAGTTTGCAACCACATCTTTTAACACCTTTTAGACTTTTAATACTGCATCTGCAGGAGAGTTCATTGGTTACTTACTTCACTTGTGGGACTTTGTTGTTGCAGATAGGGAAGAACTAAAAAATTCTAGCTTACGATGCATCAACTCTTGACAAACATGCATCAGAGAATTAAGCTTTTAATTACTATAATCTTTTGAGACTGCATAGAGTTGAAGTTGATGGGTGGCTTTTGCTGGTTTAATGATATATTGATATTGAAATGAAACAGACTAAACTCATGTAAGCATTAATCATGTGACTTGTAGAATGCTTGAGATGAGAGTACATGTATTTTGAAGCTGCAATCCAACTTGTACACTTTCTACACAAGACTTCTAAACTGCCCTGGTGGTCCCAAGTTCAAAATCAACTGCTATGTTGCCTAGATTGTTCAATATCTCATGCGCATTTTCACATACTTTTCAGTGCACTGAATGAGAGGAAACAACTGGTCAATTTTGAAAGGCATTCATGGCTGCTTTTTTTTGTTTTTTCTTTGCATCCTTTGCAAGTTTACTTCTAGCAGAAAAGTTTCTTATATCTATTCTCCACAAATGCTTGCTGAGTGTTACTGATCTGGATTGTGACGGATTAGAGTTCAATTTGATAATCTCTATTAATTAGAAGCAAAAATCATATGTGGGACTTACTGAAGTACATAAAGATGTAGAGAAACATAACTTTATAATTTATAAATATAGGGAGCACATAAAACACCACTCCTCTATAATGACATCAGTATATCTACTAGACTGACAGATTCATAATCCGTCTTTTAATTTTGTACATTACATGGATTGCTTTACAGATGAGCCCACTGAATCAGCAATGCTCAATGTCATTTTCCAGTAGGGATGGAGGAACACCCTCCAACAAGCAAGAGACTGGTGGAATTGTTAGTGTCTGCAGTTCTCCATAAGCATTCCAACAATACGGGTCCAATACTATGTCTCCTACAGCAGGAAGAAGCTCGACTTCTGAGAGTGTCAAGTTAGTGCATGGGAGAGCATCACTGCAAGCAAAATGCATCGGTGAACTCCGAACATCGTAGGTTCCCTTTATGTTTGAATAGAGTATGTCTGATACAAAGACTGCTGAAGTTTGGTTGGTGCACCCCTTGTTAAGGCAGTAGAATTGGTCGATCATAATCGGGTTCCTAACATTATCCATGTGAATGTTACTGAATGTTACTCCCGATACTGATCCGGATCCACCCTGCCATGTCTTGATCCTAACTCCATTATCCGTCCCTTTGATTATTGAGTCCCGAACTGTAATGTTAGAGACGCATGCTCGCGAGTTGTGTTTGCCTAGACTCCCAATGCTGAGTGGATGAACAAGGAACACATTGATCAAATTTAATGAAAATTAAGTTTGTAATGAAAAGGAAAAGCTGTAATTTAGTCAAATTATATTTATGGAAAACAAAAGTGTACCTGATTCCATGACCAGGTCCACAAGTGATGTTCCGTATGTCTACATCATAACAGCCTGACCCAATTGATACACAATCGTCACCTGCAGAACAGAACAGAGACTATTAACAAATAAGCAAACAGGTGGATTAATTATGAACTTTCATGAGTAAATGGAGAAAGGTAGAAGATTTGAAGGTTTTTGGCTAACCATTTGAAATTACTGAGTTATAAATTTGGACATCATTTGTGTTCTCTATGTGAATCCCATCTGTATTCGGACTTCGAGCAGGGGCAGATATAGAAATCGATTCTATATGGACGTTCCTGCAGTTATCAAATCTGAAGTGGAATTGGGGGCTATTCTTGATTTTAAGTCCTTGAACTGTCAAGTTGGAGCTCATGAAGAACCTAATGGCCTGCATTAAAATTCACTGTATAGATTAAACCTTATTACTTAAAGTAGCTGATACACACAACACGTAAGCAATGTTTGCAACTTACAACTGGGCTGTCACATGGTCCAGGCAATGTTGTTCCATTGATCCCCTGTGCCATTAGATTTGATATGGGATCAGCAGTTGCTTGAATCAAAGAAAATATGTATTCAGACAGAATATGAACAATTTTAAAATACCCTGTGGGGTTTGCAGGGAAGATTCCACCATTTCTCTCCTCTCCCATCAAGTACACCACCCCCTTGCAACGACATCTCGTTGATTCTGTAAAAGACAAGCCACTGATGCCTGCTGGTGTTCTTTGGCCAAGACTCTGGTCCATCAGGTGGCACTAGAGTTCCATCAACCTTCTCAGTACCAAATGTACCCAATACCAAAAAAGGAAAATACATATTTAGTCCCTCATCACCTAAGTGGCCTAAACTAAGAATAATCAAAGAGGCCTATAATTCAAGTACATTACCTGTAACACCAGGCCCCCAAGGCAGGGACCAGTGAATATTGTAGATTGAATCATGAATGAGAAACCTCGGGGAACAAGGATCCTTGCTGCAGATTCACTTTGGCAAGCTGTGTCCCAAGCCATCTTAAATGCCTCAGTGTCATCTGTTTGGCCATCCCCAACAGCACCAAACGACCGCACATCGAAAACATCAGAGGAGCTATTATTAGGATTGGTAGCCTCTTCAGGAGGGCTAGCAGAATCAGGTGGAGGGGAAGGAGGTTGTGAAATGTAGGATGGCTTGTGAGGGTGGGTGTGCTTGTGTTTATGGTGATGCCATCTGGCTTGGGTGGACAGAAAGAAGCAAAAGAATGAAATGCACAACACTAGCATTAGTGACAATTTGCAGTTCTTCATTACAAAGTTCCTCACTTCAATTATAAATTAATAACTAACAAAGAAAGATTCACTGAAATTCAAGAAATGGTGATCAGACAAATGCCAGAATAAATGCACCCTATGTTTTGGGAAGTAGAAGAAGACACTAGAACAAGTTGCACAAGATGAGGTTGAGTTTGTTTGGTTTGGAGTTCATGCAGAAACAGAATGAGTCAGTATATATAATACTTACTACTGCTAAGTGGTGGTGGAAGGTCAGTCTAACTTTTATCATCTTTTTTTTCTCTTCTTTTTAATAGTTCTAGGGGCGGGAAATGGAACCGACCAATACCATTTAGGCATTGGCCACTTTTTCTCTTATTTTTATTTTGTAAATATTTGTGATGGTTCAGAAAAAAGGTAACGGAATAAGAAGAATTGAAATGGGTGGGCAAATCCATAAGCCCCCATGTTCTTCCCATAACTGTCACTTTCTTTGGTCCCAAATTTTAGTTATTGCAGAAGTGGCATATACATATATTAATAATGGCCACGATCCATAAGCATCCCTCCCTCTTTCCGTTTTTTGGGTTTGGTTTGGAAGACAAGTCAAAATCCATTTCAAAAGAATTGAATTATATATGCATTGCAGATGGTTGACGCTAAAATGATCATAACTTCCAATAAGATTTGACAAGTATCTGGTCTGCTAAGTAGATAATGCTAGGGGGCCTTCTGCATATTGTCTGCAACTCATTTCAAAGAAATGATATTACCACTAGTGAAATTGACATCATTTCTCATTAGGATAGTCCAACTTGGAGTGAATTACGTCAAATTTTTTTCATTTGTGGCCAACCCAAATTAGTTTTTATGCGATTCGCAGTCAAGAATTTGGTCCAAAATTTCAAACAGCAGTTTGATAGCATATGTATTTGAGCATTTAAATATAGGGAGTTATCCTATCCAATCTAATCCTAGTTACCAAACGCATGCAGTCCCTTTCGGTTTTCCAATTGGTATTGGAAATGAGTTGGTGTTGCTTGTTTCAAACAGCAGTTTGATAGCATATGTATTTGAGCATTTAAATATAGGGAGTTATCCTATCCAATCTAATCCTAGTTACCATGCGTTTGGTTTTCCAATTGGTATTGGAAATGAGTTGGTGTGGCTTAGCCGAAAAGGTTTCCAGTTATCTTTCTGTTAAGTTGGCAAGTCCACTATCAGGCCTCTCTCCAATATTAATATATTTCTGTGGTATAGCAGCAGCAGCTCTCTGGCCGACCAAAATTGATGTCACTCTATCTATACGCCCAGGGCTTCTCAGTTGATTGCGTGCTTCTTTAATGGTCCACCTTCATCTTCTCTCTGCCTCAAATACTGAAATGATTAGGTGGGTTCAACTCAAACAATAACTGTGTTGCTTAATTTTCAACTGTCTATGGGGCGGCGGATCATACACAAGGAATTTCACATATGTGCTCAAGAAAAAATCAAATAAAAAAATACTAGTTGTTTACTTCCTCACAGTTTGACACGTATACAAAAATAACTTGATAGAAATACTAGAAAAGAAAAGTTCTTTGTATACGTGTCAAACTGAACTTTGTCTATAAAAGCAAGAGTCAAATAGCAATTTCTCAGGCCAAGTCCATATCATCCACCATGCACCTCATATTTTGTGTTCGAATTCTCTCTCTCAATATTATTTTTGCCAATAAAAAGATATGTCATCTATTAACAAATCCATGTCCTTCATATATTCAGAGAGGTTTCTTTATGGTTCAAGAAAATAAATATTTCTTTGCGGGAGATGTGATTAACACTCTGAGAAAAGTCGCCGTACACTTCTCTTCTATAATTCATAAGAGAGAAATGACACTTACAAGGGTGTGAATGACATCTTTTACAAGTGCATGTTGCGCGCAATGACAGACCCAAATTTTTTTTCAGGGGATGTGCAATATTTAAAAGGTTAAAAATTCTATTAAAAAAAAAGTTAGACAACCAAATACCCTTAGAATTTAAACAATACTAATGGCATTCATAATTCATGGGAAAAATAAAATAATGAAAAAGCAAAGATCCGAGACGTTTTTGGTCCGACAAAGTGAAGCATAAGCATCAAAGCGTTAAAGAGTATGCTTTTTGAGACATAAATTGTTTTGACAAGAAAAATTTATAAATCTACTAATTATTATTGAAGCATAATAATCAGTTTAATATAATTAAATATAAATACTAATTTTCATCTAAGCACAATAATCAATCCCAAAATATAAAATACTCAATTAGCCATACAAGATCTAAAGAGGAGGGGGAAAACTAAAGTGAGAGAAATAAACTATAAAAGCTACATGAAATATTACCTAATAATTATCTTCAAGATACTTAAATTTGCACTGGAGAAAGTTTGAGAGATTTGGGAAGTGATTTTGGGGTTGTGGGTTCTCCATCATCACATGCTTAATGGATAATAATAAAAAGGTTTTTTTAGTTGGAGGATAATTAAAAGGTTAAAGTAGTAATTTGGCAAAGTCAGAATTGCATCAATACTGAGCGTTTCATTAAAAGGAAACAAAAGCATTGCCAAGACGACGTCGTTTGCACTGCAGAAAAATGAAAACAAAAAAACTTCTGGGCATGTTTGGTATCCAACTTTTTAAACTCAAAAACAGAATTTGAGTCCAAAACAAAGAATTGGTAGCCCTATTTTTAAAAACTCAAACTCAAGAACAACTAAAAAACACCCCAATTATTAAAAACAAAAAATATCTGGTTTTTTCAATTTTTTTCTTATAACACACAAGTTCTCAAATTTTTAAGATTTGAAAACAGTTTTCAAGTTGCATACCAAACAAGTTTTTGAATCTTAAAAATAGATTTAAGAACTCCTTGTTTTTAAGAAAAAACAAAGTTTTTAAGTTTCCTATTTAAATAGGATACCAAACGCCCCCTAAGTCATCTTCCTCGTTTGAAAGGCCTTGCAACACATGAACCTTAGCACCAGCAAAGGGGCATGCTCCGGCCTCTCCACTGGTTGAGCGGCAAAGTGCACAGCTTCAATAGCCTGATCAACTTTCATAAAATCGTATTTTTCTATTATAAGGCAGTAAACTGAAAACAAAACGAAAAATAACTTTAACCCCCGTCTTGTCACTATTTTCAATTCAACATCCTCTATCTCCTCACTTGTGAACTGCTCTTCCTCCAACCTCGAGGTCATTGTGACATTACAAGCATGTAAATAAAATCTATTTTTAGCTGTCATTCTGTTAAAACCCACCTCATTTCTAACAGCTAACGGCTAAGGGCTAACGGCTAAGGCACAAATCGCGCTACACCCCGACGCTCACCAAAATAAACAATTGCATTGTTGAGCTGGATGTGGTGATCCCTTGTGCCACCTAAAAGATAGCAAAAGTGTCATTTAGTACCACCACATTGTCAAACATATCTAACACAAACCATTGAGGTATATGAGTAACATCTGCTTACATAACAATCTATCAATATAAAAAGAAAAAAAGAATAATAATAATCAAGGGTGTGCAAACCCCATTAAGATCTGAGGACTTTGTAAGCAGAAGAACCTTTTTAATCTTCTTTCTTCTACATACAAATCTAAAGCGGATAAATATAACAACAAATAAACAGGGGATTTGAAAAGACAAATATTACAGCTTCAATATGACGATCACATTCAAATGGGACAGAAGCTACGTTTCTACAGCAGCCCACATTTTTCCGTGCAGAGCAGACATCAACTACTAAGAACAGTTACGACGACCCAAGGAAGGCACACTGTTTTCTTGCATGCTCCGGAATCAGCTTAACCAGCATCTCTGCAGGTACTCCCTTCAGTTCTAATCAATGCCAGGATCATTAAAAAAGAATTACTGGTTAGGATTAGACATCTCAATCAATAAAATCAAAGTGAGAAAGTACAGTACCAAAAACGCTTATTACCATGAGCCTTAAAGTTGAACAATGGGGGGAGGAAACGTCCATTTGGCAAGCGGGTGTTAGGGTCACGCAACTCATCAAAGAACGGATGAGCTAAGGCCTCCAACTGCATTGGAAACATAAACCCTTTACAATAACATCTTGATGGCATAATGTACCACACTAAGCTTAAGTAGACAGATTAACATTCAATCAGGAGCAGAACTACTCTGTAAGGCATATCCCATACATAGGATACATGATATTTAAGGTCAGACTCCAGCTACAGACTTTCCATATATAGGACAGGAAAAGGAAGTATGTAATGGACTCCACATGGGCTTCCACATGCAGCATAAAATCAATGAGCATTTCTTAGGATGAGGGCAACATAACATAAACAGCTTGGCATACAACTATAGAGTTTTTTTTATTTTTTTTTTTTGGGGCGGGGGGGCGCGTTGGGAATAAACTGAGGCTTCTAGTGATTACATAGATGAACACAAAGACAGCCTGTAAGAGGTAGAGTGATAATGGATCGCATCAATACTCACAGCTGTACTTCGAAGGTTTGGAGAGTACTGCAGTAGCCTAGATACGAGATCCACAGCTTCAGGAGGCATGCGCTTGTGGAATATCTGATCATCAATGATGCACAAAAGAAATATTAACATGCAGTTTTCTTGGAAAGCAAATAAACCACTAGTGATATCCCAAGTACCTTGTGCCATGGGTGAGCTTTAATCTGGGGAAACTTAAACTCTGTGTAGTTAGGGTTCATGCACTTTATTTCCTCTCTCGTTGGGGTACCTAAAACCTGGATGAGAGTCAGAAAAATCATTATGAGAACAATTACCATTATCCCAACAGCTTAATGTTGAAAAAATTCAAAGCTCACAATCACCTTGATGATTTCAACAAGCTGGTCTACTCCACTTTCTCCAGGAAATAGGGGCTGCCAGAAATAGATATTACTTAATTAGCACAAATATATAAGCCTAAAGAAGAAGAAAATTAACTTACTGAAGATCAAAACCTACCTGTCCAAGCAGTAGCTCAGCTAGAACACAGCCAGCAGACCAGATGTCAATGGCTGTTGTATACTCGGTTGCACCAAATATAAGTTCAGGTGCTCGATAATACCTAGAACAGATGTAAGATATGTTGGGTTCCCCTCTTACCTGTCATATGTATACCAATTCAGTATTGTAAAATCATTACCCAGAGTAAAAATAAGAGCATATTTAGAGAATGCCCGGATGCAGAAAACAAACCAAGACTTTCGCACTTCCAAAGTCACAGATTTTAAGCTGATGAGTATGTGGATTGACCTGTTAGAATGTAGATACACAATCAATTAACCATGCATACACATTTGGAACCAATGTACAGAACAGAGCAAATATCAACATACCAACAAATTTTGAGGCTTAATGTCCCTGTGGCAAACTCCAATACTATTGTGAATGTAAGCAAGTGCTCTACAAATCTGCAAAGAGATATAAGGATTTAGATGTAAGAGCTCAAAATTAAAGTAGTTACCTATTATTCTCTGATAAATTGTAAGAGTTATTTAAGTCACATAATGAAGCTTAAATTCCTCGAAACCAAATGTATCTACTGTGTTTCATCAAAATGATAACAAAAGCAGACCTCATCTGAAGGCATTACAAGCAATATTTTACAATTCAAACAACATGTATGGATAAAAAAAATTTAGAACAAATCTGTAGTAAAGAATAAAGATGAGACAAAACATACCTGGTAAAAATAAAGTTTGACATATATAAGTGGCATTCTCTGGTTCATCTTACTGTAGTGTTTGATCACCCTATGGACAGTCTCGGGGACATACTCAAGTACAAGGTTAAGGTATAGCTCATCTTTTTCAGTTGTCGAAAAGAAACAATGTTTAAGGGACACAATGTTTGGGTGGTCTAGAAGACGCATGGTTTGCAACTCCCGGTTCTTGTACCTCTTGTCTTGAAGAACCTTTTTAATAGCAACAGTTTCACCAGTTTCTAAACATTTGGCCTGGATAACAAAATCAAAATAGCAATTCAGTAACATAAATTTAAACAAAATATTTCGATCAAAATTAGCAGGCCCACAACCACAAACAGTTCATTGAGAATAAGCTCATTAAAAGCTGCAAAACAGTAAAATGAAAAATTACCTGGAAAACCAATCCAAAAGATCCATGTCCAACAACACGCTCAGCCATATAGCTTATTGTCTACACTCGTTTAAAGGAAAATCATATCATCATCAATTTGAAATACAAGAAACTACAAAACGCAGCTATACAAACGGAAGGGGGGGGGAACATTTCAAAAAGTTACCTGTTTTGGTTGGCCATTCTTTCCACCAATAGTTGTGACAATGATATGACCCGCCTCTGTTCCATTACCATCAACAATAGTTGCTTCCATTTCCTGTAAAAGGAAAACAAAAATAAATACAGATTTCAGGATCAGTATAAGCTTGCATAAAATAACAAATATTGGAGATACAAGAATGAGAGAAGTGGCATAGTTTACCTTTTCATCCCTAATTTTCATATGATTCATCTCACTAGGCAAACTATCGACAGCAACTACATTTCCACTGGGGTCTCTAATTCCAGAAGCAGGAACCACACTTACAGAAGCCATGAGCTCAAACAAAAATAACTGAGCGAATCGCCTTCTAGATTCCCCTTCTCAAGTAAATAAAACAAATCAATAATTTACCTGCAGAAAGTATAACGATGCATTAAGGCATTATCCAATAGCAATATATGTTAGAGAGTTATTTCCAAATGTTGCTAAGATCATAAAACAGATGTTCTAATTGGATTCAATCGACGCTGAGACACAGTTCCTTGTATTAATACGTTCCTTTGTTGGTGAATCTATGAACTGTAACTGAATTATTAAACAAGAGGCAAAAGCCAAGCACCGAATGTGAATTTGTTACCAAAACTTCAAAATAGTTAATAACTCAACATTAGATTGATTTAATGAAATCATACCAGAGCTAAAAATTGACAATAAAAGCACAGTTAAATACGTAATGCAAGGAAGCAAATCCAAAACAAAGAAGTGAGCAAGCACAAAACAAAGGGAGGCATTTTCCCTTAAATTAAACGGATGCTGCAGCACAAGGCTCTTATCTATACTTCACAAATTTTAATTTCTGTCACTTTCCTGCAATTTCTTGGCAACCAAACATATCTCAAACACAAACTACACTACAGAAAAGGGCAAAATGAAAATTTTTATTTGAAAAAAAAAAAAAAACAGGATTTGATTTAATTGTACGTACAACAAGCTATTGAGAGAAGCTAAAAATTTACATAGCAAAAAAAGAGAAGAAAAAAATGTAATTGATATGACAGACAAACAGAATATATATATATATATAAAAGCTGGTAAAGGTATGAGAAATAGATGGAGAAAGAGAAAAAAAAGGAATTTTACCGATCTGCGTGAGGGTGCGCCATGAGCAGTGGGTTAGAGTAGATGATGCGATGTGGAATTATGAAAATGTCAATCAGAATCACTCCAATCTGATTAAGATTGATTAGTATCAGGCTACAAGCTATTTACTTGGTTTTGGGTTGTGTTATTGAAACTTGAAACAACCAAAAACAAAAAGAAAGAAGAGAGAGAGAGAGAGATTTGAGATTTGAGATTTTGGATTTTGGATTTTGGAGAAACTACAAAGGAGGAGTGAGGGGAGGGGTTGAGGTTGGTTAATGAAATGAATGAAGAACGGATTTAGTTTGGTTTTGTCTGTTTGGTAAAGAAGAAGGCAGTCAAAACTGAAAAACACAAAGACAAAGAGAAAGAGAAGAGCTCAAACATTTATGTGTGTTTTTTTAATTAATAAATAATATTATTAATCAACCAATTATTTGGTAATATATCTCTTTCTCTCTCTGCCTCGTTCCTCGTTCCTCAAACCTCTCTCTTTCTTTTTTCAACTTTCAACACTCTCCCTCTTTTGACCGGTCAAACTTCAAACTCCTCCCAGGGTGGGGCCTGTCCCTTCCACTTTCAAAGTCTCTCGCTTTGGTAACAAACAATTATTATGGCAGTTGGAGACTTTGGCTGCCCTCCCCATGACTTTCTTGTTTTCTCTCCTCATCCGACTTTTTCTTGCTTTTATCAAAATTACTTTATTATCCTTCATCAGATTCTTTTAGGCCCAACAGCACAAATTCCTTGAGAATACTTGGCCCAACAAGTAACAATCCTCTGGGTTCAGTTCTGGGTCGAAATAACAATCCTCTGGCCCAGTTTGATCATATTCGAATTGGGTCAAATATGATCCCTCAAATCAAACCTTGAATCTCAAGCAGTATATCATATTTATAGTGATATATATGATATAAAGTTTGTGCAAAGTACTAGATGTAATTAAAAGTATTTTATTACTTTAATTACTGCACAATGTACTATGTTTATTTTTTTAAGAAGTAAAGCTGAGGTCATATATATAATTGCTTACACTTTGTAATGTAAGAAAGTAAAGTTGATAATCCACTCAACAAAAAGATTAAGTTACTAATATAAGAAGCTATATGGGATGATGAGTGAACACAAATGAATTACCTATTATTAGTGAGTTGTAAAGAGTTTAACACGTTTGCACATAGGGTGGCACCACAATGGAAAAGTGGGCAAAACTCTCCTTCTCTCTCCAAGTGCACATGGGTTCAATTCACATAAGAGCATTTCTAGCGGGAGGGGCTAGCCCGGGCAAAAGGCCCCTTAGGCGCCCAATCCCGTTTCCAGTTGCCAAGGCTTGCTAGGGCAAGCACTGGGCTCCACCAACCTGAGCAAGGTTCAAGGCAATACTTGTCTGGGTTGCTACCTAGGCAAGATAACTTAATGCTGACGTGAGCAGCCAATTTAAATAACAAAAAAAATTAAAAATTAAAAATTACCCAAATTTTCATATTTTTTATTTATATAAATACTTATTCATATTCTTCACTTCCCACACCAAAATTCTATACAAATTCCTCTCCTCATATCTCATGTGAATAGTGATTGCCCTTAGGTTGCCATGACAATAGGTGGAAAACAACAACAAAATTACTATGACAGGGACTATTCATGTAAATAGTAACAGCTCTTTCCTCTCCTTACCTTTTGCCAAGGCAAATAGGTGGAAATGCTCTAAAAGGCAATCTTAAGACAACTTAATATAATTTTGCCCCTTCTCCCTCCCTAGCAAATGACAAAAAAGAAAGAAAGAGAAGAGTTTAACATGTTTCTCTTCCTTTATCAACCTACTTGCTCTTCCAAACTTTTTTAATGATAAGGGATGTTCAAGCGGAATTAATGGATGGCAGCTAGTTTTCAGATAAGGTAGTGGTTATTAAATTTGTGTTGGATGCGCATAATGAGTGCTTGACATAAATTAATCAAATCATGGGTTTGTAATTGAGGTAAGCAACAATGAATTAGTGAAAGATTTTAGGTTTTGGTGATCCTCAAGGCATTAATTTGCAGGTGTTGGTTTCATAATTAATTATTAACAAATAATTAAGACTGAGGACCATGTACATAGATATTGTTATTAGTGACTTGACCAGTCGGACCACCAAACCAAACCAAACCCACTTGAGCATAATTAAGGGTTGTATTTTATTTAGAGCATAATGAATTTAAAATAAAACAAATGGTGTGTCCAAAAGGAGGCAGGGCACCTAATCACATCCAGTAATAAGAAAAGTAAAGGAAGGAATTTGGTTAGACATGAGATGACATGAGATGTAGGAAGGAGAGCCACGCTTAATGTTGTCGAATCTGCAAAACCCAAATAATTGGATATCCCATTTGTGATGAGATGAGATAAGAAAGGTACGTTACAATAATTTCACCATTGCTTGCTCAGATTAGAATCAACCTTGAAGCCCAAATCCCGAAACAATAAATTCTCATGATGCTTTCTTTCTTATCTGTCAATCATGCAAGGCCTTCAAGTTTCAACGTAGCACATTTTACCAATAATGAGCCAACACGTACATTTTTTACCTAACAAAAGTAGTGATATATCTTAGGTTTCTGTAAACATAATTTACTTATGGAAATGACACTTACGTGCGTTGACATTTTTCTCTAAACTTCCGTATTCTTTATATTAAATATAACAACTCTCTGCTAATTGAATATAATTCAATGAAAAGGGGCATGGACTTACAGACCAGTTATCGTAACACATTGAAAGCGTGTGAGAGATATCATTTCCTAATTTTGACAACAACAAAGAAAGCAATAACTCTTCATACGTCAAATATACTCAATTTCCTTTCTAATCTCTACGTCACTATAACCTAGAGGGAGAAATCCACAAATTGAACCTTTTACTATAACATGATTCTCAAATATGTGTGGATATTTTTAATAATCGGTCCGCTGATTGGCAGTTTGATGCATATATACCCCAATCTGCAAATGTGATCGGTGTTGGCGTGATCGGTTCTATAAGAAGTTGGTTGTGTGGAAGGTTTGCATAGATGAAGTTGTTGTAGAGATTTTAGATTAGAGTAGACCATTTGGACGTGTTGATATCTGACCGTCCAAAACAGCTGGGTCCCACCCATCATTCGAGCAGCGCGTTTGACAAGTTTCATATATAATGAACGAGACATTCAACAAGCAGCGGCTCGACTTTTGTTGTATGCCGTTTTCCCTCTCTAAAGAAAGACCAGGGAAGGGACATTGCCGTCGATTCAAGAAAAAAGGTTCTCTCATTCAACGTCAGCACGCATTCAGCTAAAGCATTGTAATGTGTGAACGCTGAAAATGCCACCAAAAATTCTCCCCGCGGCAACAGCCACGTTTTCCCCAAATTACCCTCTGATGCCACATACACCCCCCCTTCCCGCTGAAAAGTCAACTCGGCAAGTGACAGCTCATTCAAGTTGTTCATTGAAGAAGGGCGTTTAAGTAATTTCCTAGTAACAGCCCTTGCAATAGTCCAAAAGTCACGCGTCAACCTAAAAACCGTCACGTGTCCGTCAAGCGAAATCCATGCTGTTCTCAACAGTAAACTCTAAACAGCTCCTGAAAACCCACACGTGTCCGTGACCCAACAACTTTACCGCTAGCCACCGGTAACCCTTATCACCCAAACAACCCGACCATATAAATACCGGTTCAAGCCAAACTCACTTAATCTTTTGCTGATTCAGCTAAAAAAGAAAGAAAACCGAATAGAAAGTGCGAGAAAAGTCTTAAGAAACCGCGAGAAAATAACAAAAATTATCTGATTCTCATCGTCGTCGTCGTTGTTGAAGTTTTCTTTGAGCTTAACAAAGTTTTGGGATCATTTTCTTAAAGGTGTTTGTTTGTGTGGTATGATTTGATAGAAAATGGTGGCAGAAGCTAAGATTGTGTGTCAGCAGAGCGTGCCCGTTTTGGAGGTTCAGTATTTTGGTAAAGGGACTAATGTTCATGAGGTTGAAGATGTAGTTGCAGTTTCACAGTCGATTTCGCCCAAGAGTTTTGACCGAAATCGTGCTTCGGAATCCGTCTCCGATGCTATAACGAGCTCTCAAGCCGTGAGTTTTCTGACCTTGATGCTCCGCTTTTTGGACCGTTTGATCTTCTAGTTGTCAATTGCGATGTGGTTTAATTTGGTTTTAGGTGATCATGAATCTGGGTTTTTTTTGTTATAGTTTTAGACCTTGAATTTGGTACTTGCGTTGAATTCTTATGGTTTCTGACTTTTAAAATATATAGGGTTTTGTGCTTACTGGGTAGCTGAATTTTGATGGAAGTTTTGCACATAAATATAAGAAATTAGATTGAATTACCTCGTTTTATAATTGAACTACGAAAGTTGGTTCTTACAAGGTAAAGGTTAGTTTTTGTTCTTGTTAGATAACTAATTATTATTTGGTTAATGTGATGATTAAATAAAGGACCCTTAAATAAAATATGCCCGCCTGCTATGGTACTCTGTTACCATGATTCATCAAAACATTAGTTGGGTTCGATGTGGATGAAAATAAATGTTGACTTTTTGCCCATGTGTGATGCCAATTTTCAAAGCTGGCAATTTGTAGATTTCTGGTTCCTTTCAGAACCTGGGCTGTATCAAGTTATCTGTTTGTTATTTTTGGTCTCAAAAAGTAGAGAAAACTGTATTCTTGACATAGAATTGTGATGTTGTGTGAGTGTTGGGTACTTGCAAGTCTGGACGGATGGTTTATATGATGATCTTAGCACTACATAATTATAATTGTGAACAACTATCCGCATTGTTAATGAACTTAAACAAATATGAATTGCATGGTGAATTGAAAATTTGACCTGATTTACATAGGTTTGGAAAATCTTAGGAATGGATACACATCATACATTCTCTTCGTGTCTTATGCCCTCAATTTCTACTGTATAGTTGCTGCTCATTAGAAATAATGCTACCAGGCAGTGTGGTAGTATTTTATATGTGTCAATGGAAAATCTTGGCATTTAATTCCTTATTCTTTACTTCTTTTCAGGATGATAAACCTGCGGATAAAATTCCTGATTTGGCTCCAGAATCGGCTGATCTTCAATTCTTCCCTAGGCTCCGTTCTGGTAGCTTTGCTGACATTGGACCCCGTAGATACATGGAAGATGAACATATACTAATAGATGATCTATCTTCACACTTGGGATCGCTCTTTAATTTTCCCACGCCAAGTGCCTTGTATGGGGTAATAATATCACTTTGGACTTCGAATTGCAATGACCTTGAATTTGGTGGTTTGCTAGTTTTGATGTTTACTGAGGTTGAAAATGTTATATAGGTATTTGATGGACATGGAGGACCAGAAGCAGCATCTTATGTCAGAAAAAATATGCTCAGATTTTTTTTTGAAGATGCCGATTTTCCTCAGATTTCTGAAGTTGATGAGATTTTCTCAGAGGAGCTTGAGAACTCCCTCCGTAAGGCATTTCATCTGGTTGACCTTGCATTGGCAGATGACCGCAGTGTAAGCAGTTCATCTGGGACAACAGCATTAACTGCTATGATATTTGGAAGGTATATCTATGCCTTAGAACTCTTTTTCCTCCCTTCCCGATGTGCCAAAATAACCTGTTTCCTTGGCCTACCTAGGGCTTCATTTCAAATATCTAATATTGATTTCACAAACATATGGTGTTATGTTACTATATCAAGTGTAGTTCGTTATCAAAACTAATATCCCATTTATGATTTGTCAACCTTTTATTTTGATTCAAGTTATGCTGAGTACGAAATTTTTTTTGCATACCTCTTGGCGATTATATATTTTTGTCCATTCTACTTTTTATTCTCTTCGATGGTGATTGACCTTATTATCTTCTTTTTCAGGCTTCTAATGGTAGCCAATGCTGGGGATTGCCGAGCTGTTCTCTGCCGGAAAGGAGAGGCAATCAATATGTCTCAAGACCACAGGCCCATTTATCCCTCAGAAAGGAAGCGAGTTGAAGAATTGGGTGGATATTTTGATGATGGGTATCTGAATGGCGTCTTATCAGTAACCCGAGCATTAGGCGACTGGGACATGAAGTTTCCTCGTGGTTCTTCATCACCCCTTATTGCCGATCCAGAGTTCCGGCAAGTGGTTTTAACAGAGGATGATGAGTTTCTCATTATAGGGTGTGATGGGATTTGGGATGTGATGTCAAGTCAGCATGCAGTTAGCCTTGTTCGACGTGGGCTACGGCGGCATGATGACCCGGAGCAGTGCGCAAGGGATCTTGTTATGGAGGCTCTTCGCCTCAACACGTTTGATAATCTCACTGTGATTGTGGTATGCTTCTCCCCTCTTGATCATCGAGAACCATCACCACAGCGGGAACGAAGATTTAGGTGCTGCAGCCTCTCTGCGGAGGCCCTATGTAGTTTGAGGAGCTTGTTGGACAGCAGTGCCAGCGGTTGATTGTAGATATAATTTTTCAAATAAATGTCTCCCTCATACATTGTTTTGGCTGCTTCAGTCATGAGATAAAACAGCAGCTATCAGTTTTGTAGGTGTTCAGTGAGCTCTGGGTTGATGTACATACATAAGAAGGGGGACGCGGATGGTGATTGTGTTGTAAAAAGATGTATGTTCATACATTTTTTAGTTTACAGTACAGAGTGATTGGTTCATCCGATATAGTCCATTTCTAATCCTCTCATGTGTATTTATTTTATGTATATTATTTGGATCTTCGTTTCTTTTTAGCTCTTCCTCTGCTTTTGTCCTTTTAGCACTTGGCTCTCAACAATGTAACCCCTAATATATGATTAGCATTTGACAAGCTACTAAGTGATTTTCTATAATTCAATGAATTATTTCTTTCTTTCTTTTTTCCCCGTGTCTTTTGGTGCTTGATTTTAAAAAGATGGGACAAATCTAACAGGGATTTTTTAGCCAACAGGAAAATCCTCACAGGGCTTTTATGTCTAATACCTGACTTCCATTAGTGTAACTTGCAGAAAGAGAGATAGTGAACCATCCATTTTCTTCCGTATCAAGGTTGATTGATACGATACATGGAAGGATAAACAAGTCAAGTAATCCATTCATAAACAAGTCAAGTAACAAAGATTATGTAGGCTCCAAGCCTAAAGGTATCATAATTTCTATAGTTCTTTTTCTTTTGGGGAGTGATATACAACAGAGAAAGCCGTTCGTTTAGGAGATGGCCATTGCCCCAAATGATCTCACAAAGATCTTCATTGTGCTGCTTTTGTTCTTCAGCAAGAAAATCATTGGTATTACAACTGATAACAAATTAAATGATAGCACATTGATATTATATTTCATTGGAAACATTTGCCACGTTAAAAGAATTCGTGACAATCAGGGTCGATTAACCTTTTGAACTGTTATACCGTCGAGTCTGATTTGTAGCTTTTTGAAAATGTTGCAAACCTTTCCAAGCCACGTCCAAGTAAACTTTCAAGAAAAGGTTGCAGTGCCTGGAGGACGTCATATCAGAAATCAGAATGATGGATTATTTCATCCCACGTCAATTAAACAACATTTTGTTATGTTCTGTAAGCAATGCTATCAAACAAAATCTTTATATTTGAACTGATTTTCAACTGTGTGGGGTCTCCCAACTAGAGAATGTATAATATCTAAACCATAGTTAGAACACTTACTGATGCCACTGGAGCCAGGATTGGAGGAACTTCATAAGACACGGTTAGCTGAGATTGAAAAACGATAAGAGCACTATGAGATATACAACATGGAAAAATCAGAAAGAAAGTTGCTCTTTTCCTAGTTTCCATTACTCAGAGAAACCTAGAACAGGAAACCATGTCAATGCATATTATTTTGTGTTATACCAATCCAATGAATGTCCGTCCAGGCCATTCAATTGATCGCCAAGGATGGAGCAAAAATTATAAATAATCTAATTGCAAATTATTGATCTCCCCAGCGTGGCATCAATTGCATGGCATTCTGATGCCTATAAGAGGCATTGAACGCTGTCAAACTGTCGCTGATCAGAGACAAGCGTGTAAAGAAGATTCATAACATAAAAAAAACCTACAACTGCAGAAATTCAAAGTCAATATTTGAAAGAGCAGCCTCACTTCTACTAGGCATGATGAAGGACCTTTTGGATAAAACCGGACAGCACCTCTGCCATGCAAGTAAAACAGTTTATCAAGATTCTCATATCAACATAGAAAGCAAAAGAAATAGCGTCTACTTCATTTGCATACAATATACAAACACAACATTTAACATTCCTCCCTCATTATTATATTTGCAACCTTAATAACATGAGCATCAATGTCTGTGCTGCACCAGACAGTGACTTCCAGATAATTTAATAAACCAGAAATCAAACAATTTACACTCTTTCATCAAGTATTCACTCCCTCTTATGAAACCTAAGATGTCATCTTTGAGCTTTTGCTAGAGATGGAACCAGGTAGCTTCTAGCTTACTTAGCTACACCAACCAAGAAACTACTTTCAACACTGAAATTTCATACGTATTTTTTTTCAATAGTCTGAGTTGAAGGAAGTTGAGGTTCCACCCCAAAACCAACTGGCAATGAGGGGAGTAGCCCAACTCCTTATAAGCCCTTGCTAGGTTTCTTAACTTTCCAATGTGGGACTCTTTACCTTCACATTCTCACACGCCCCCGCACGTGTGGCGAATTTTCAAGCCTAACACGTGGACAACACATATTGGGGGACGTGGAGCACGTGTGGCCATTGGGCTTTCACACGTGGGCTAACATGCTCTGATACCATGAAGGAAGTTGAGGTTCCAACCCAAAACCAATTGGCAATGAGGCGAGTAGCCCAAGTCCTTATAAGCCCTTGCTAGGTTTCTCAACTTTCCAATGTGGGACATTTCACCTTCACATTCTCACATGAGTTACCATATTTCCTTGGTAGATTTTAACCAAATAACTAAACGTGATTTGGTAATTTGTTTTATAAGCTCTAGGATGACACAATATACAAGCATCAACACTACATAAACCCCAATCAATTATGAGAAAAGTGCTTATAATGCATTCTTTCCAAATGTTTCATCTAAAGCCCTAAAAGACACATTTATAATATTGAGCAAAAAGGCTACTTAAGTACACAGTTTCAACTTTCTTCTAATATTTCTCTTCTTCTCACCTGTTAGGAAGACCTTCCAGAGATCTCCAGTGGATTTTCTGATTCGGTATAGGCTGCACAAAGGTATTTACACAACAGTGAGAAAGGGAATATTGTAAGGACACATCATTTCTCTTACAGTTGATGGAGGAGTTGTGGAAGGAAAAACAAATTTTAACTAAAACATAATTCTTACCTGCATATTTCGAGCAAGCCATGAGAACTCAATATCACGGCCAAAAGCTTTATACTTAAGTGACCATCGTGATAGGTTAGGCTTGTCTTCCAATATCTGTTTTTATAAAGCAGTATATCAAATATCAATCTTCTAAAAATGCGAAACTGAACCCATGATCAGCCAAGCTGAAAAATATTAGCTACAACATTTTACTCTTAAGGAATCAAACTATAGGACAATCAATTATTCCCTCACAATCAACAGACTCATCAACATTTCACTGCTTGACAATAAAATATAGGCTGTAAAAAACATTATTGGGTTGCAACAAGTATTGATACAAGTGGATATATGTTACATAGCACCGGAAAGAAAAAGCAAATTTGCTTCAAATATAATTAGAGATCATCTAAAGAGCATCGGGAGAGTTGTTTAGCACCTTCACAGTTGAAATAAAGGGCATCCAACGGGGAATTGCCTCACGATCAGAGTAGCAATCATAAGCAACTGAAATTGGCACATCAATTTCCATCTTTACTCTGCATTTTATCACATTATTAGTAAGGCTTTCATTTACTGCCCGAATTTAGAGCAGAAAGGTGCTAGACCTCACTCCAAGCACTCGTTTGATACTACTTATGATTTTTCATTGGGTTCTGAGAAAGGATTAAGCATCATAAGAAGCATCAACTTAATAAACAGGCAGGGCATTTTCCAGGTAAAATATATGTTGAATAAGAACCACTTACTAGTGGAAACATTTGATTACACAAACCTAATAAGACAGAAATAAGAATAATACTAATTTGAACTACGGTGACAACAGTTCTAATAATCAAAATTAAAATACAAACTAGAATATAAGAAGGGAAACCCTCCAATCAAAAGGGAAAGATACATACTAATTGATATTCAATTCTGAAGAGTATGGATTATCAGTAACTATTTTGTATTTTCTAATGTGGATTCAGTCTAAGCAATCATTGAAGCTCCATTATACTACCAATTAACTATTTCTTGATAGCCTGATTGTATGACTGATGAACAAGAAAAACAGAGACAGATAAAAAAAACTGGAGTATTATAAAAGCAAAGCAGAGGTGGCATTACGTGCAGTCCTGCCATTGCATAACAGGGGTGAGGGTTCTGAATCCAGTGAGGCTCGAGCTTCGCTTTAAAGACCCACATGGGATTTTGAAGGAGATGTCACTGAGAGAAGGTGGTGGTGGTCTCAGAGAAGAGCTTCTCCAAATGGGTATGTGGCTGAGACTGCTGGGACAGTTTGGGCTTGAAATGCAGGCTGCTAGAGCCGTTGCACAAGCAGAAGACATGGTCAAACAAAAAAAAAAAGAGCACGAATTATAAAGCAGAAGAAAAGCCGTGAGAGATACAAAACTGAAAAGCAAGTAACATGTCGAACTCAGAAGTCTCAAGACCACAAAATCACGATCACGGATTCACAGGGGCACGAGTCCGATTTGTCCACCTCTCTGGTTTGTTGCCACCGGACTCCATTTGGATATGGGCCTCATTCATGTCTTATTCTACTTGCACAAAAAGGCCGGATCCAGATTTTTGGTCACAAACAAACCTTCATCCTTCGTCCATTTAACCCAACGCATCAAAAGCCCTGAATTACTGGCAAACCTTGCGCCATTTTGTAATTTTGAGATACTGGCAATAAAATGTCGTTTGATGTATGGAAACGGGCTCACTATTCTAATAAAATTCTCGTATGTTGGTGTTTTAAAATTTTAAAAATTCATGCGTATTGGTTACGGAGATCGTTTTGCACTTAATTGTGATAAATCGACCTCATAGACCCTGATTGATCACCCATATATTTTTGTTTAATAATTGTGTTTTAATACTTGCTTTTGAGTTCATTCGAGTATGTTTGGGTATTAGTTTGGTTTGTGAAATTATGAATTTAGAATTCAGGATTTGTTTTAATTTTTTATTCATTTATAAGGATACATTTCTGTAACTGTGGTGCGGTAGTGCAATGACATGGCTATACCCAAATCTATCAACCCTCTATGCCGAGTGAAGGACAATAATCAAAGGCAACAAAAATATGTTGAAAGCTTTTGAATACGAAAAATATTAGTCATATTCATCCCCGTGACTGAGGCGATTGCCCCTAAAATTTGATCAAACGTGTAGACCACTGTGTACTTATGGTGCCACTGAATCTAGACTACTGTTAGCTGCACAATTTTCTCAAATCAAATCTTTATATTGGTTGGTAATTTGGTATGATCTGATAGTTGACATACACTGTTCCCAGTCCCCAAAATTCTCTGTTTTTTAAAAAACAGTTACTCAGTCGTGTGACGCTTGGGTGATTATAAGCCACCAATGCATCTGAATTATGCTATGCATCAATATCAGTCGGTCACGCACACGTGGATGACTGAGTTTAACTCTCCTCGTCTTTGAAAATTTGAGCAGCCTCTCAAATCAGATTCATGAATCATGATAATGGCGGTCGTTGCCGCTGTTAGCGTCTTTCTCATGACTTGAGAACCAAAAATAGGGGTTGACTGCGATTAGAGAATAGAGCAGATTGTTGGATAGGGTAGGGAAGCCACATGTAAGAGAATAATACATCTATCTGTATTCTATATAGATTGAAAGTTGTCTCTTTGAGTAGAGGGCACGTGTACAATGTGGTTCTCCTTATTTAGACAAAACATTTTCATTATTGTATACTGTTCGGATTTCTATTCTAAGAGGTAGATCATCAACTAATGATACATCAATGTCATATTAGTGAGAAGTGTGAGATAAGAACACTTCACTAGTGGCAAGTGCCCCATTTATATATTAGTGAGAAGTGTGAGATTAGAACATTTCACGAGCTAATCCTCATATTATTTCTTATTGATCTAAGTCCTTTAATTATTTTGTCACATAAGATTATCTTCCTTTTTAGTATATTGACTCAACCACTGCGTTGGCATTGTTTGTTAGTACCCTTTTGGTTGAAAACGGGAAAAACATATGATTTTAAGTCATTAATTTTCATATTGAAAACGGGAGAATCATTTCTTATTTGTTTTATATTATTCTTGTAAAATTCCCCCTCTATTTATCTCAAGTAAAAAAAAAAATACTCAATAATGCTATTTGTATCACCTTTATTAACTATCTTGCTTACGGTGTATATGGGACCCACTTATATTAAAGAGGTGGTCAACGATATGGTCAATAAAAGTAATACAAATAGCAATGCCCTGCTTCTATATGGCTTCTTTGTAGAATCTATTGTGAGGCTATCCAAAATATTCGTTGTAGAATGTTTGTATAATCACCATAACTACAACCTCATCGTTGTTGAAAAGACGTTCAAACAACAATATACATTTAAAAATCATCGTATGGATAACATCCCAACAATATTAAATCACATGCCAAAATTCTACATAACTATATTAGACAACGATTTTAGAATGTGTATCGTTATTTGAAATCAACGATGGTGCAAAATTGTCCTTAATTGGAGTGTGAAAATACGTCGGTCACAACTGTGACGGGTTTGAAGGAAGATTAATGCTATTTGGACACACAACATTGACACACACTTAGTTGACACCCGTTGATGTGTCAATGTATCATTTGCTGAATAGAAAACAAGGAGAAAAGAAGAGCAAATGATACATTGACACATCAGCGGGTGTCACTAAGTGTGTCAATATTGTGTGTCCAAATAGCATTACTCTTGAAGGAATAAAGACATTGTCTTTGCTATTTTTTGAGTAGTGTCGGCAAAATGTTTCACTTATATAGGTAAGAGGCATGCACTTGAGTCCATGTAGTCTGTCATCAATACAAGAAGAAACCAAATAACATGGCTGTCTATTTCAATTTTTGTAGTATAGTGTCGACAAAATGTTGGGCTAGTCTCTTGTCATTAATTCACGAAGAAACCAATCACATCAAAACTATTTAAATGATCCTTGAGTAATATTCATCAGTTTAAACAAGGTTTTTGTGGTGATTTCAAGCAGGAAAATTTCAAAACTACTATTTTTGTATGGCCAAATTGACAAAAATACAATCACAACGTCCAAAATTGAAAATGCATTTTACGCTTAACTGAAAGTGTATAATCATCATGGTTTAATTTGTACTTTACTTGGATGGAAGAAAGTAATATCCCAATTAATCACATCGTTTCACTTTTTCTTCTCAGACACACCCAATCAATGTTCAAGAAGAGAGAGACATGGTTGTTTTCTTCCTCCCCGTTCTCCAGGCAGGGTTAGAAACTATGATCTTCTCTGTTTTTGACTAAAATATGAAACCTAATATGAGAATATTTGTTTGTGAGAATTTTTTGTATATTCCTCTCCTTGTTGGAGGTCATATTTATAATACAACAGAGCTTTAGTGACCAAGTAAATAATAAATTCCTATTTCTATTTACAGTAGAAAATCATGAATTAAAGTAAATCAAATATAATTATAATGAGAATCCTTAGTGTGTAAGAAAAGAAAATCAATAATTCACAAGTCACGCCAACATTTTGTTCTTCCTCTCCTTTCTCTAGCTCTTTCTTCTTGTTTTCTTTAGGGTCCCCTTCTTCTAGAAGAATGCATGCAGCTGCGGTTTTTACTAAGATACGGTCAACTAAGCTAATGCTTCCAAGTGATTTGAAGCATCTAATCCCTTTTAGAGAATGTTTTCTTAATTGTTATTGTACCTGTGCCGTGCGTACAAGAATTTACACAACAAAGATTGAGATTATTTATTCATTTATTTTTGCGTTGATGCCACTAAATAAGAAAGTATTAAGCATATTTCCTAACATTTCAAGCAAAATATTAATATAAAAAAAATTGAAAGAAAAATGCTTGTACGGCAATATGATAAATCTATTAACCAAGGGAGGATGGCTTTGCAGGAGGAACCTTAGACTCATTTAAATAATTGCTCGTGGGAAAGCCATGAACCTTTCAGAAATTGGTCACAAAAAAGAAAGTATTAGATTACTTCCCACAAAAAAAGTAATGTTGCTTTTGTGGATTTATTCCACTTTTTATTCCTATACCTCCATGCTTTCCTTTGGTAAAATTCCACTTAATCCATTACAAGCATTTATCTAATAAAACTTTTGACTGTTCTTTTTTTTTTTTTCTTTTGGTCGGGGTTTTCTGTTATGTGGAATAATTTCACTATCTTTTTGTTTTCCTTTTCCTTAACAGGAACTTTAACATTTGATTTATGTGCCATGTACACTCAGTTAATTAGAAAAATAAAATAAATATAAGGCGATCTTGTTGATGCAAATGTGGATCAAGTTCGAATCCCTTCTCTAGAATAGAATAATTTTAATTGTCACTCACTTGCTAAAGTTCTCGGATTCAAATCTCATGGATGAGAGTTTGTTTGTGTTGTGAATAAAATAAGTAAGAATCTAGAAGCTGGTTGAATTATTAATTATTAAATGGGAATGGGATGATACTTTGGTTGATTATGTTAATATAAATGAAGCCATCTGCATGGTAAGTGGGTATTGGAAACTTGCTTTAGTTAATGACGAAGCATTTATTTATTTTTGTCTCGGGTAGTGCTTTGAAAGGTAAGAATCTGTGCTGGTCTTTGTTGGCCTTTCTTCCTTCTAGTCTCTTTTAAGGGAGTAGGCATATAACCAAAAGGAATATATATATATCGTTTTTATTTTATTTTATATATTTGTCAAAGTTCAATAGCTCTTGGCAGGCAGAGAATAATAATCCGAGGTACGTCTGGCTAATCTAATGCTGTGATCTGAAGTTGATCCACCCGAGGCAAGGCAATTTCAGTCCATCCATAAAATTTTACCATGGATCAAGATCTGTTTGGTAGTACTAATAGAAATGCTAAAAAAATTAGGTTATGAGATAAGCTCTAGGTAGCATAATTAAGCACTCGAATTTTCAATATATTTTATAATGTACTTATTTAACTGAAATATTTGTTTTCAATAAAAGTGTTTTTGAACAGAAGTGCTTATAAAAAAAATCTCTGCATAAATCTACATATTATATGATTGTTTTATCCAAATCTTAGAAGGCACGTAAACTTTATCGATAATTGTATATTTCTTTCATAACGTTCTTCGTTTCACAGTTTGAAACCCACAAGTTGCAAACCCAATTAATCCAATAAATAAAAAGAAAAATCCATGAAACTCAATTAAAGAACCTACCATGCCTTTTCTCTTGTTGCCCACACAACGTCTTCTTCTTCCTTTCTCACTCTCTCGTCACTCACACCATGTCTTCTTCTTCTTTTTCTTAGATTCTTGTTTTGTTTGTGTTGACCTCAAATCAACATCCGAAAATGTAATACTTAAATTTTCTTGAAAGTAAACTTGAATATCTAAATTTAGATTCAAACCCGCAAAGTCGGTTTCAGTAATGTACTTCATACTCGACTCAAAAAATGACCTTTATGCATCATATAATGAAGAGTCAATTTGGCCGTCAAACCCACCATTTTTGAAAGAATGTCAGCATTAACGCGTCTTCGACATGAAAAATTAATAGGCATTGCGCATCTGCGACATAAAAATCTTTTCACTCCAAAAAAGGGCTATGGTGCTGGGTGCATATCAATCTTTGTTATGTGATATATATAAAAGTTGTTGAGTTAATTATTGTACGCACAGGGACACAATCAAGAAAACATTCTCTTAAAGTGATTAGATGCTTCAAATCACTTAAAGCATTGGCGTAGTTTTGACCATATCTCAGTAAAAACCACAGCTTTGCATTCTTCTAGAAGGAGGGGGTAAAAAAACAAACAAGAGAAATATTGACTTTTCTTTTTTGTCAACTCGTTAGTACGAATGAATTGCATCTTCTGTAGCGTTTTGTTTTAATATTCTTCGAGGTCTCACAGAGTCAGAACTCTTTGCACTAAAATTTGAAGGACTTATCTAACTCACCTAACACGACCAATATAGAATCTTATGGTGAAAACACCTCTCTCTCTCTCTCTCTCTCTCTCTCTCTCTCTCTCTCTATATATATATATATATATAAAGTAAACAATGACCAAAATATTGGTGGTATCTGTTTGCAGGTTCTCTAAATCCAACAAACATATGCTGTTTACAAAGACATTTAAGCCACCACATACAAAAACAACCACATAATTCAAATCTCCATCAACGCCGGATTACCTTCACTAACCTCCATAAGTATATAGATGTTCTATTTGAGGATTGTAACCAGTAGTTTTTTAAGTTATGACCCGTCTGTAGTTGTCTCATTTCGTCTAACGAATAAAATCATATCGCTTTCTCTAAAAAAACCTAAAGAATTCAGTAATTTGTACTTTATCATTTAAACACACAATTATTCTTTGAAACCCTCTGAATTAACATCTAAGTCCACATGTACCAAATCGTCTTTTTTGGTCAACCTAAATCCATCTATAGTCAATAACTAAAACTTTTGGCTAACTATGGACCAATGACATGGGTTTATGGTGCATGCACCAAACCACACATCATAGTTTTTGAGAGCAAGAAGCTAATTGGTAGGTCATCCCTAGGTTTAATTTACTTTTAGCTCCCGTTGAACATTTGCGTCTACATGGTGTAAACCCATATACGCCTTCAAATAAAATAATATTAAGTTTTCACAAAACGACTGACGCGTGAGAATTTGATGGGTGCAAAGGTCAAAGGGTCAAACTACAGATTAACGCTCTATTAGAGAGTTGGTATCCCAAGTTGGTCTCCCAAGTTGGTCTCCCTAGCATGACCCTAAATATAATGGATGGAATTTTTGTATGCTTGCGCAAATGGAGGATGTCTCTCTCAGTAGAATAATAAATATGAATTGTTTATTAAGTAATTGAGTCTTGAGTCTTGACCGCGTTCTATCACACGCGCGGTAGAAATGCCACTGTTTTCTTCTTTAGTAATATAGTCAGTCCAAATCCTTCTCTCTCTCTCTCTCTCTCTCTCTTCTGTCTTACCTCTTTCTCTTTCTCTCTCTTCAGATTATCTTATATATAAACCCCTCATATCACATTCAAATCTATTCCCCGAAGGAAATCCGAACAAGTCCAATTAATTTCTGTATCCTACCCGCTCAACACAATCCAATCTGAATTCTTTGTAATCCAATTTCTATATCCTCAAATTAACTCAAACCAGATGGATATGGCCGATGTTCATGTTCATGATCACGTGAGAGCAGGTTATGGCTCATCAGCAGCATCAGCAGAAACTCATGATCAAATACCAAGTGAAGAAGAAGACGTCGACTTAAGAAAAGGACCATGGACAGTTGAGGAAGACTCCGTTCTCTTCGATTACATCAACATCCACGGCGAAGGGCGCTGGAATTCACTGGCTGGCCATGCAGGTAATCTTTCGACATGTTCTCTGAAGAAGAATATCACTAGACTAATAACGAGTCGAGTCCGATATATCAATTGTGGTGCCATACTTAACTAGCTAGCTTGCATTTTTCTTCCTTCAAGCCTTTGAAAATATATATAACTAGACGTCAATTATTATGCCTTGATATTCTCTTTGATCGACTCATGCCTTGGCTTATGATCAATACATATGTTCTTAACAAAGTTGTAAATAATAACCTGCAGGTCTTAAACGAACTGGTAAAAGCTGCAGATTAAGATGGTTAAATTACTTGCGGCCCAGTGTTCGACGAGGAAACATAACCCTCCAAGAACAGCTTTTAATTCTTCAACTTCATTCTCGCTGGGGAAACAGGTACATAATTATAAGCTAGCTCTCAGTTTTTCAATATATATTTTCATCTTTGATTAGATTCTTTCTATTAACTTTAATCCTTTGTATTAATTTTGTTTTTCATGGAAATCAAATTTAGGTGGTCCAAGATAGCCGAATACTTGCCTGGTAGAACAGACAATGAGATAAAGAACTATTGGAGAACAAGAGTCCAAAAGCAAGCAAAGCAGCTCAAATGTGACGTCAACAGCAAACAATTCCAAGACGCCATGCGTTACGTCTGGATTCCCCGCCTTATTGAGCGGATCCAGGCATTGCCTCAATCTTTACCAGGTCAATCCAGTCATGAGAGTACCGATCTCACCACTGCATCCGAATCTCAATACTGGATTGATTCGAATTTCATGCCCGAAACATCGGGCAGTTCATCATCAGAGTCATCGGATCAGCTTCAAGTTTGTTCAATTCCGGACCCTACTACTACTGATCAATTCATGAACTATCCATCTACGAATCAATATGGTTCAGACAACCAAAATGGTACAAATTCAGATTTTCTAGGTTTTGAGCAAAGCAATTATTGGTCATCAAGTGGTGGGGACTTATCAGTGGAGAATTTGTGGAATGAAGAGAATATATGGTTCCTGCAACAACAGCTTAGTGATGACCAGTGGAATTGATCGGGGTCTAATCACATCATACTAGTTTTCTTACGTGACGCATGGGTGATTCCATGACGTTATCATATCATACTAGAATAGAAAACAGCTGCATTATTCCAAATTTGACAAACTTTAGAAAGAGACTTTTTGTTGCGTTTAATTAAGCACAAATACAGACCATATTTTTATATTTTTAGGTTGATTTTGGGGAGACTCTAACTAGCTGCCCATTTTATGTAATTACTTATAAATAAAAATTGCTTTTTTTAGACACATTATGAATCAAAATCATAAATAATTATGTGAAATAATATTTAGTTCATATAACATGACAGTAATTTAATTTAATTTTAATCTAGTGCATCGATGGGGTTGGTGCTTGACTTTTGAGAATATATATATATATTGGGCCTGGGCTTGGACCATGCGGTGGAAGTGGGAAGAGGGGGATTGAGTGTGGGTACTTACTACTTAGGTACATCAAAATCACATCACAATAATTTCGAATTTTAAATGTTCTCAATATGCTATGTTATTCGGGTTAATAGTATACTTCGATACCATATTAGAATGTAAGCATCCAACCCAAAATTAATTGGCAATGAGCGGAAAGGTCCAAGATCATATAAACTATTATGCAAAACTTTAATTTTCCAATATGTGGGACACACGTCTTCAGCACTGACATACCTATGTTTTTCGGTCAATTATAAATATGTGTATAGAATAATCAAGAGATGTGTTACTTAATTTGTATATGAGGAGAATAAAACACACACTCAATGTAATTTAATATAGTTGCGTCTATGAGGAGAATAATAGATTTCAGAAAATTCCTGAAAATATCATTGTTCAAGTCATTACTGAAACGTGAAGAAAGGGCACAGAATGTAAAACGTGACAACACTTTGACGTTGGAATAGGGGGAAAAAAGAAGAGAAAATAAAAGAAGACTGGGGCACTTATTATTTGTCAGTAGTTTTGAGAGATGTGATTAATTCAATGGCTTCTTTGATGGGAGCAGGAGCACTAACGGCCGCAACCCTTGAAGATGAAGCAGGTCTATGTCAAAGATGAAGTAGAGGGGGTCAACTATATGAGATGAAGACGGTTCTAGATTACCACATTAATTAATTAATTAATTGGTGGTTAATACATTGCATGTATTTAAATTATGTAATGAGGCGACTAATTAAGCAGGCAACGAATAAAATAATACAAGTCATCATCATCACTCATGTTTCTTCATTCTAATTATCAAATGCTAGTCTTTTAGATTCACTGTTCTTGACCAAAACATCATCTGCCATCAAATTCAACACCGACGTGATCATTTGGGCTTCTTCGATTTATATTCAATGAACAATGTTAGTGGGAGAATAAAAAATCCAAAATTGTAATAAAGGAGATGATTACAATTAAGTAAAAGCCATTAGGAAATAGCCCAATTAAGTATTTAAATTCAATGCATGGATTGATCGATCATAGGGAGGCCAAGGCCAAGAATGGACCAATAAGTAAGTATTTTGACAAGGCCCAGAATGAAAACAGCAATACAAAGGAAATAGGATGATGAAGGACAGGCATCCTTTTAATATCTCAAACAGCCATGGTCATTCTCTGTAAATTCGAATGTGGACGAAGATGAGCAACAGCCATGGTCAATAATCATTGATGCCGGTCATGAATTATTCATATCAACAACGACCTCACGATACACCAACACCCAACAAAAAGGCAACACTATACTTGGACCACAGTTTTGTGATTTGTGGCCAACATCCATTGGCCACGGGCTGTCTATGACTAAGTCTAAGATCGGCCACGGGCGTATCCGTGGCTTATGTAGAGCTTTTCTAGTGGTGCATGTTGGTTCATTCGGAAAATTTACTCGAAACATAAAGGTGAAAAATGATGAAAAGGAAACATATTAGTAACAATAATTAATTAGTACTTTGAGTCATCAATCGACACATTTGAAAGGGTGATATATCCTGAGTTCTACCTTAACTCAATTTACAAGAAAGAATGAATTGTTATTGCTAAGACGAACTTTTTACATATCAAGCATAGCTTTGACACAATTAGCAGCCTGAACTAGGAGATGTAATCTTCCTAAGATGGATCAAGAAAGGTTATATAGTAAGTGTGCCTTATGCTTCAGTGGTTGGATGTTTCAAGTGTGTGTACTAGACTAGACATTGCTCATGCCGTCGGAGTTGTTAGTCAGTACATAGTAGTCCTGGAAAGCAACATTGGGAGGTGGTAAAGGGGATTTTCAAGTATCTTCGAGGTACTTTGTCTCTGTGTTTTATAGGTGATTGTGTCTGAGTTCAAAGGTTTTGTCGATGTAGACTTGGCAAGAGACATTGATAATACGAGGAGTATTATTTTTTTTTATGTTTGTAATGTGGGTAGTATTGTTGTGAGTTGGTCTCAAGATTACAAGGTGTTATAGTTTTTTCCGAGCATGGTGACCAGTGAGGCTGCAAGAGAGATGGTTTGGTTGAAAGTCTTCTTGGAGGAATTAATTAAGGAGGGTTGTGTTTTGTATAGTGATATAGTTAGAGTGCAATTCACTCGGATAAAATCATGTGTTTCATTCAAGGACCAAGCATATTGAACCAAACTAAAATTACATACGCTGACTTATGTTGATATTTTGACTAAGTTGGCGATTAACAAACTGAAGTTGTGATCGATTTCAGTTGGTCTCTTAGCATGATGATGGAGATGTTGGTTGCTTGAGATGCGGCCTTGTTATGTGTGAAGTGCTTGAAGCTTTGGCTGAGTTTCTTGGGAGGTATCAAGTTAGAGGCATGTCCAAAAACCGATTGGTCACACTACTAGAAAAGATCAAAGAGATGTTTGCAAGGTTGTATTAGAGCGACTAATCGCCCATCACAGCGGACCATTTGAAACCATACGAGCGTCTTTCCTGTTTTGTTTCCTACTCAAATTTTGCTTCGTATTCGGACTTAAATTCCTACCCATGTAACCGTAAGTCTTATAGACTATGAATATGACTTTTGGGGAGTTGTATTATGTTAGAGAGCTAACCCTAATTGCAAGGGAGTATGACGAAACACTTTAGTGCTTGTAATTGTCTTTCCTTCTTTAATAGTGAAAATCTCATAGCAACCCGGATACATAGCACATATGGAGTGAATCTCATTAACAAATTCTTGTGTTGTTGTATATAATTTGTTTGTTTTTGTGTTTCTCAATCGCGTTTATATTGTTTCACACATGTTTTTGTATAAGATGGGATCAAGGGCATAATTTCCTAACACCTTTCCAAATCACCTACTAGATATGGCCATGTTAATTTTTAGTAACTTCAATTGGGTTTCAAGATGAATAAGTTGCTAGCTATCTCCAATATCATAAAACTTATGGCTAGCACTAATTTTCTCTGAAATAATTAATGTAACTCTGCTAGCATAATATACCATTGTAATTTGTAAACAAGGAGGAAAGTAAGGAGGGGTAGTAGAAAATACATAACATTCACACGATAATGACATCTGGACGTATGCATAGGAGAATTTCTATATATATAATGAAGAGTATTGTACAAGTTACATCGAGGATATAATAACATTAACCAAGAGTCATGTACTCTGAATCAAGAATGTATCAGCTGCATGATATAAAGAGAGGTAAAATTTATATCGATGGAGATATGAGTTATGAGGAACAAAGTAGTGAATCTGGTTTCGTACTCAAGGCCAAATACCATACTCAGCTAACCTCCATGACCTGATTTCAAACTCTTTGTGGCTCAGAAAACTCCATGGGTGGTGGTAGTCAGAGGCGCACTCACTCCACCCATTATGATAATTGCTGTGCTTGGACTCCTCCGTTCCCTCATTCAGCACAACATGATCATTGTGGTGGGGTTGCATTATCGCTCCTAGTAACAAGAGTAGAGAAGCCATAAAAATATATGTGGGTTTGAGGGCTGAATTGCCACCTGAAGCCTTGAGCTTCCTCACCCTATATATATATATATATATATCCTGTTTTTCCCACCACATTTTTGACTACTTGAGAAAGAAATGCAGGTGTCAACAAGTAGTAGATAGATACTTCATGTTGCATTTACTTTTGGCACAAGAAATGCCTTTAACGTAAAAAATCTTTCATGCAAATCTTGCCATGCGATCAGTTTTGAAACGGAGTTGGCCATCTAAAGCCATGCCACTTTTTCATGACTCAATAAGCGTTGGACAACCCACAGAGAGAGAGAGAGAGAGAGAGAGAGAGAGAGAACATTTTGGGACCATGGTAATGAACTACGGTACATGACCACTAATCCGTCAAGTACTATTTGGATTTTCCTCAAATTATGTGAATATATTCTTTCATTCATTGATGCTCACGGTCCTGATGATGATTAATTAGATACCTTGATAATTACTCGAACAGGCGCATAATTAGGATATATATTCACCAAACAATCCAATTGTGGAATATGGAAACCCTACCTAAAGAAGTAAGAGCTAGATGGCCTCTGCTTTGAGCATCTTCACACTTTCATACCTACAATAATTATTCCAAAGGGTATCTCACAAGCAAAGCTGGCAGTCAGCTGGCTGATACAACAACCCTCCCTTTTATTCATTTTTGATAAAGTTGGCGAGACTAAAAATAGCTACGCAAAATCACACTCACAAGTTTTTCTTCCCCCCCATATCAAATCTTCAAATCAAGAACTCCTCTTTTCTACCCTCAACTCATCATTGTTGTTACTTGAGTGCTCTAAGTTTACGGGTCTCATAGTCTCTCTTTACGGTACAACCTTTTCATAGATACTCTCTTTCTTAGTTGTGTGTGTACAGTATTAATAAAGGGATCTCATTTTACCATTCATTAAAAGTGATCGAGAAACGCGAGTGCAACCATTAATGCAATCAGATGATTCAAACCATTCATTTTAAGGATCTTGTTCAAGAATTGTCCTTTTAAAAAAAAATACCGAAATTCAAAATTATTTGGTCTTCTAACAATAGCACAACAAATAGACAATGTTTCAACTAATACAACAAAATGTTCACGATATTCCTTTTAGAAAAAAGTAACAAGAACTCCAAGACTTTTGTCTAAAACGAAAATGGAGTTGAGGAACTATGGAAGCTGTTGACACCGTAACTAACCGAGCAACTAGCTAAGCAAGATTAGCCACGTGCCATGCTTTGAGAGGTCATCACCTTCGCCAAAGAAGCCTTGCCACATGTCACCACTAAGGGCAATGTCAAGAGTCCCACATTGGAAGACTACAAGAAGTGGAGACTCCCTTTCACCTATAAAAGAGGACTGCTCTCCTCTTAGAAAGGGATCCGATCCTATCGGACCCAATGCGATCCTATCCTAAGCTGGGCTCTCTCTCTCTCTCTCTCTTCAGGACTCTCCTACTAGCCTGGCCTTCGGGTCCTAGGTCTCCAGACCTGGGGACTCGACCCCTGGGCTCCAGACTCCTAGCTTTGTACTTTAGGCCCTAGGCCTTCTTCCACTTATCTTTGGGTCTAACCCACTTGTACAAATGTAAACACTATCATAATGAGAACATCTTCTCTGTGGACGTATCCCATTCATTAAGGGTGAACCACGTATATCTTGTCTTTCGTATATTTATCGCTTGGCCAAGTCCTCACATACATGCTGAAGGTCCTCTCCTTCACCCATCATCCATCACACCTCATCACTAAGTTGGACTCAATCTTGGCCCAACCATTTTGAGCATCAACAGAAGCCATTTTAAAAGTTAAAGGACTAAAGCTCAAGTCGATACAAAGTTCAAGAACGATAGCTCCTAAAATATTTAATGATTAATTGGGATACCTAAGTTGGGAAGATAGTTTTTTAGTTGAGATTTTGTGATTTTGTAAAGAAAGAAAAGTGAGTTTTATATGCATGCATATTTTTTGTGGACAAAATAATCGTCCTAGGAAAACTGTACATGTAACGTGACTGCACCGGAAAACTGTACATGTTTGATCATATATAGCTAGCTGTGTGCATACATATATGTCCCAATGTCTGCATCTAGTGGACCTAAAAGGCAAGCCAACATGATTGTGATATTGAAACAAATTAGTTGATCAACATGAGCTCACACGTTGGTATCATGTAATTTTCCTAGGTGTACCTAATATTAAACCGATGACCGTGGACCAACACGTGCTGCATTAACAAAAATAAAAAAAAAATTGGCTCATATATGAGTTTAATTATTCATCCAGTAAAATTAATTGACCAGATTAATTTATCCAGCCAACTAAATTGACCAAAGAAGACGTGCAAAAAAATGCTACAAAGAAACGTACAAGTAATCTCCCACATACAATACTAGATTTTTTTTGAAAGAGTTCAAACTGGGTTGCCATGGCGGAAGGGGGAAGCCACCACCATTGTGGTGCCATACTAGTTTTAATTTCAAACCTTCCTATACATATATATATTCAAACAAATCCACATGCAACTAGAAATAAATAAATAAATGGGGAAGTGCTTAAAAATATATCAAAAGCAAAAATTTCCCCATCAACCTTCAATTTCAACTACCATTGTGACCTAGCTAGCCATACATATATACGTACATTACAACTATATATATATATATTCTAATAATATTATTGTACAAGATTGTCCAAGCATGGACATGGAATTTGATCGTTGCAGGTGTGATTATTATTATTAATCTTGAAAAGGTCGAGACGTGAATCTCCCAATCGTGTAGTGTATGCTGCTTTCTTGTACTCGCCCCATGTGAAGGGCTTGTAGAGGCTGGGCTTCTCCGGCGACACCATCTCGGGAAGTGGAGACATCCATGCATTTAGGGGTGGTGCCCCAAAGTACACCATCGACATCCTTGGCTTCATAACTGAGTTTGCCAATGCCCTATGTCTCACACTTACGAACCTCCCATTCGTCAAAGCCTGGTGATTATAAACAAAATAACATTAATACATGCTTAATATTACGCTGCAGAAGTTTGAAATTTATGTATGACTTTCGAGTGATTACACGTATTTTGAATTTACTTTTGAAAATATCAAAAATTACATCGTCATCATTGAAGACAACATTTGTATTAGTGTTAAATTAGATTTTAATTTCGGCCCTTTGTTAAATACATTAATCTATCATTTTGATTGTCATTATCATTGAAGAAAATTATTTTTTTTATTAATATAAAATCAGATTTTAAGTTAGATGCTTTTGTATTTTAAAAAGAGGCAAAACCGTAGCAACATTCTCTCAAATAAGACCCTACTTTACTTTTCGTCCCTCAACTCAAAAAATTGTTATGGTCATCCTTCATTTAGATATCGCGTTGCACCACTCGTCCTTTTGTCAATTTTATTAATTTTTATGTCAAAATTAAAGGCAAATAAGACTTTTACCCAGTCACCACTTCATTCTAACCAAACCCGACGACAACTCTCTCTCTCTCTCTCTCTCTCATGATCCTTTTGGGTTTTGTTTAGATTGTTCGATTGATTGAGAGGAAGACCAATCGATGAAAAAGGTTGGGAGGAGGAGAGGGTTGATGAACAGAGGGAGGAAGAAAATGAGAGAAGGAGAGAGTGGGTCGAGGCCAGAGTGGATCTCTGGGGGGGGGTCGGCGGTGGATTTGTGGGGTTAGGTTTGTGAAGGGTGGCAGGAGGAGAGAGAAGGAGAGCGAGTTGTTGGGGCTAGGTTGTGCTTATTAAGCACATGAAAAGACAAATATAGCCCTATTTTTCACGGAAAAGTTGATGGAATTGACGGAAAGGACGAGTTCTGAAAGTCTAGGCATAGTTGAAGTACCATCATAATAATTTTTGGAGATGAGGAACTAAAATTAAAATAGGGTCTTATTTGAGGGACCATTACTATATTTTTGCTTTAAAAAGAAATGATTCTCATACCCAACGTGTGTGTGTGGTGTGAAAGAGAGAGATAGAGGGGGGTTTGACTTTCATTTTCTAGTGATAAAGAAATTTTACTTTTTCAACTCATAATTAATCTAAAATACACTAGTGAATAAAAAAAATTAAATCTTTTTTTTTCATGAAAAAAATTATAAACTTTTCCGAGTCATAATTCAGTTGAACTTTTGTTAAAGAGAGAGGTGGTTGTTGGGGCTAGGTTGTGCTTATTAAGCACATGAAAAGACAAATATAGCCCTATTTTTCACGGAAAAGTTGATGGAATTGACGGAAAGGACGAGTTCTGAAAGTCTAGGCATAGTTGAAGTACCATCATAACAATTTTTGGAGATGAGGAACTAAAATTAAAATAGGGTCTTATTTGAGGGACCATTACTATATTTTTGCTTTAAAAAGAAATGATTCTCATACCCAACGTGTGTGTGTGGTGTGAAAGAGAGAGATAGAGGGGGGTTTGACTTTCATTTTCTAGTGATAAAGAAATTTTACTTTTTCAAATCATAATTAATCTAAAATACACTAGTGAATAAAAAAAAATTATATCTTTTTTTTTCATGAAAAAAATTATAAACTTTTCCGAGTCATAATTCAGTTGAACTTTTGTTAATTTAAATATGATGGAAAATTGGTACATATATGTTGAGGAAATAAAAAGAAAGAATTGGTGTTACTGACCTGTAAGGCATCACCAACCATTACAAAGAAGTGATTGGGGTCAGGAGGGACGGGAACCCACAAGCCATCATGCAGTGAAATCTGAAGGCCCCCCACGCTGTTGGATCTTAGGATGGTTAAGATCTGAGGGTCAGAATGCTCTCCAAATCCAATCCTATTATTGTTACCATACGGATGAAGCTGTTGTTTTGGTGATGGGTCCTTGACCGCAGGATAGTGATTAAGCCTCAGAATTGAGTCACTCTGGACGTCTCTGATGAACCTACTGAACACAGATTTGTCTGAAACCCATAGTCCCTCACCCACCAGATCAAGAATCTCACATGCCAATTCCTTAACTGCTTCTGTGTAATCATTTACTGCACAGCTGGATTAATTCAAACAAAATTGATCATTATTCATTACTTCAAAATTAAAAATACACAGCAAACTCGTATACTATATTCTTTATCGAATAACATCACAGTGTTTGATTGAATGTAAACGTTATATATATTGATACATCATTTGGTGAATTGATTCTGCCCATTATACACTGAAAAATAAATCGAAATGTCATCTCAATGTCGTTCCCAAATTTAGCATTAGCAAAAGGGATGGATTGTGCAATTTAACTTTTCTTTTTATCTTTTGATGATTTGCAAAGCTATGTAGCTATCATAGAAAATGTATATATATATATATATATATGATTGATTGTTTAAATTTTCATGCAAATAATGGTATGGCCCTCCTGGCTACCGCGAAAAGTGGGAGTCCCACAGTTGAACATGGGGTAGTCCCATGCAAGCCTGCCTAAGCATATAAACTCTCTTGTTTTTGTATGCATGGTTGAAATGTTTTGCTCAAATGAAAAGGCCAATAAATTCAAGCTGTCTCATACTCGGCTCATGCAAGAAAAAAGAATATATAGAAGATCGATCCAAACAGTCATGTCAATTTGTAATCTCATGCACATGCTTCATTCACAGATTGGCTAGCATTCAGTACAAAAAGATGACCCCAGTTCTTCAAATGTATCAATGGAGAACGACTACTGTTCATCAAAATGTTGCAGAAACGAGAACAGGATAAGATGATGAGAAATCTAAGCTCATTGAGATGACGTTCAAATTTTCCAACTACTCAAGTCGGGCCCTAAAATGTTTAGCCTCAAATTATTGCAAAAAGCTTTGCCATCTATATTCAAGAGTGATTTATCTCTGTCGATTTTTAGAACAGTAATAATAACACGTGACATAGTGTGATTTATCTCTTTCGATTTTAAAATTAAATATTAATAACTGTATATGTATTATAATTTCGATAAATTTATAATTTTAGGTCAGCATATTATTACGGTCGAAAAACAGAATTTCTCAACCAAAAGAGTCGGGTATATGCATGACCCAAAAAAAAACTCTGTATGAAAGTCAAAGCTATTATATTATATATTTGGTGCCCTGCCATTAACAAACCATGAAAAGAATGCCGATCCAACTAATAATTTGAAGGTCTATTATGAGGTAGCTATGTCCGTGAAACAAAAATAATAATAATAAATTGAATAAATTGACAACAAAAGACTTATTAAATAAATATAGATTATGAAGTCTGGTTTTTTTAATCCTTTCTTTTTCCAATAAGGAAATATGTCGTTCTCTAGGATACCAAGCATTACTAAACAATCTTCTCCACCTATTCATCTGCAAAATCAATTCCCTCCCTCCTTTGTTGGCCAATAGTGCCATGATTTCTTTTTCCAATAATGTTTCTATATTTATAATGGCATTGTAATTATAATTCATCAAATTACAGAAATTAATTCAAACACGCCATAAACTTAATACCATGAACCCCGCGAACCTGCTCGAAGAAACAGAAACCGAAAACCCAGTTCTCTCAAGGCTTTATATATTGTTCTTCATTTTCTTTATCATTGTTTTCCAGAAATAAATATGTGACATGCATGTGTGTATACTAATTAATTAGAAGAAAAACATACTTGAATTTTGTAGGGTCGTTGGAGATGGCATTGGATCTCTCAGAAACAGAGAGAGGATCGGTTTGAAGGAGAAGGTATTCAAGCTCTCCCATGTCACCATTGCGGCCAATGTTTTTGCAGCCATAACCAAAAGGACAAGCCGGGCCAGCTCGTTGCTTCTCCATGGCGGGTTTGGCGAAAAAATCAGCACCTTGTGCTTCCATTCTCCCAATGACCTCTTTCGAGACGCCGTGGTTCACCACCTTGAAGAAACCATACTCTTCACAGGCCTCGACAATTTGTTCCGATAGCTTTGACCTATTGTAATTTGATAGATCGATTGTGGGAATTCCTACTGCCTTGGTTTTCTTGGTTCGTATTGGTGAAGGAGATGGTACAACCATTGCTTGTTTCTGTTTCAGCTGGAAGATTAAAAGAATTAATATTATGAAGAGAAAAACAAGGTGATCCAAAGATAGGGAATTTGAGTTTGAACTTTGTACTTTGGAGGTGTGATCGTGGTTGAGCTGGTGCTATTATATATACCAGAGAGAGAGAGAGAGAGAGAGAGAGAGAGCGAGAGGACAATTATTATTATTATTGTTTTTATTTATGCTAGGTAGGGGAAGTGGGTGATTGTTTATAATTTCGAACCAGGCAGCATAAGTTACAAGACATGGGAAGTCTGTATATATCGCATGGCACCTTGGAGTCTAAAATACGTATATATAAACATAAATATAAAATAATGCTGGACTTTTCGTTCCGTCGAGATTCTCTCAAAAAAATAAAATAATGCTAGACGGATCATTTTTTTAAGAGTGCATTAGTAGCAGGTGAGATTCACTTAGGACATGAATTATTGACCTTTTAGTAATTAACACATATACTTACTACATAATATACTTGTTAATTATTATTATTTTTGGTTTAACTTAGAGGGCTCAAAGATGTGAAGGAACGTTAGAGAGTTGCACAGTGTGCGTGTATGTGTGATGAGGAAGGAAGGAAGGAGGGAGGGGTTGGGGTACAGGCTGGTAGCGGCTGTTTGTCCCCTCTAATTGGGATTTTGTTAAAATCACTTTTCAAAAAGAGTTGGGGGCTTAAATTAAAAGCACCTGTCAGGCCATTGTTACGCGTATGTTTCTTTGATGATTGTTGACTTTTTCAGCTTTCACCCCCCACACGTGCCCCTTTTGTCTTCTCACTCAATTTTTTCTGCCATCAGATTATGAAATTTTCGAAAGTTCAAAATAAGACTGAATAAATTTATCAAACAGCAATGTCTAAGGGGTTACCTGCATGCTTTTGTGGGTACCGTATGCCTCCTCCCTCCAACTTTGATGGCCAGGCCATGTTCGATAATTGATGCTTCTCGTTTTCGGTAATGATTCCATTTTGGCTAATAAATTTATCTAATCTTCATCTTCATTTGTTTTAGTCTAATAAATCTATTGAAAACTAGAATATATAAGTTAAACCTAATACTAATCTTCACATCTTGATTCGATTTACCTTAATTACTACAAAGGATGTAGCATGTGCTTACTCTCAATTGTGCACTCAATCAAACAATTAGAAGGCAATCTATTGGTACAATTTTGCCTGCATTTTGTCTAACTCATTTTTTAATTTTTAATTTTTATCTAAAAGAAAGGAATTTTAACATAAGTAATTCGTTATTGAAGATATTTATGCTTTAAATAAACATTATAGTAATGTTTTCTGTTGATCGTTCAAGCATTCACATTTGGAGAAACAATAGTTGAGACCACTTGTGGGGCCATATAACGTTACACCCTCATGTGAGTTAGTGGGTTAATGTGAAAGGAGTGGGTTGAAATCTCTTATGTCCGGTAATTATTAGGTCAGGATACGATTAGTAAGTGAAAAAAATCCAAGTCCAAACCTCCTTAAGACTTGCCTATTTCACACCCCAAATCTACTTGGATTTGGAGTAGGACTTGAGTTAAGAGCCAGTACGGCTAAGGAGATCTTTATCCTTGGATTCTCACTTAGATTTAGAGTTACACCAAAGCTTGGTTTACAACTCATAAAAGGACCCTAAAGGACTACAATATAAAACATTGCCTTGAGCATATCAAAGTACGCACGCATCTATGCTCCAGACTGCTTTGAGTATGGTAATTGCAAGGTACATCACTAGTGCCCCTTTACTCGTCAGAGCTGTTTATTGTGTGTGTGAATTATGACGTTGTTCTTTTTGAAATGGCGAGTTATGGGCTTAAATTGGCGCCCTATCGCAGTTTACTGAATTTTTCCATGTGTGCGTCACTCCAATTCTTCTTTTATCATATCCGCTAACTTTTCTACATCAATTTATTTAGTGGTGTTGCATAAATGTGATGGTTGTTCACCACAATTTATGGAGAAGGTG
>NW_018921645.1:252516-278236 GCF_002207925.1 Prunus avium | reverse complement strand
AACAATAAATTAAGAAGATGAAAACATATAGAAATGGGTTTGTCGGTCTCCAGTGCCTGTGTTTTCCATGAAGCACGACCCTTAATTTAAGGCTCAAGGCCGGCTAGCTTGAAACATGTAGACCAGACAAAAAGGCATTAAAGAAATTCCATACGAGTGAAACACAGAGGAAATTCCATATGAGATGTGACAAAAGCTGGTGGGTTCTGCAGTTTTCCACGCTCGCCATATGGCAATCATGTATGTGATCTCTGAGTCCTTATCACTCATGGCTTCATCGATGGCCATGGAATAATTCTCATTTCATGTACATATCAATTAATTAATTATAATTAAGCCTTGTTAATTAGCAGTGCACTATGGATGACTGGGCTTATGTCATGAATACTAAATATTGCTGCTGTCCTCATGCACAGGTTTTTGGTATGTGTTATGGATCCCTTTGCGATCCTAAGAAATGCTCCATGTGTAATATGATTTAAGAGATATTGAGCTCTTCCTCATCTGAATTTGAAAAACAAAAATTAGGGTTTTGTTAGGGGATTTATATATAATTTTTTGCTAATAAGAAAACATATTCGGGGTGTGTTAAACTTTCCTCATTTTTCTGTAATTAGTCATTATTTCAAATGGGGAATTAGTTGATTTGTGCTCAACATACCTTGATAAGGATACTAATTCAGTGGCTTAACCAGAAAACAATTAATGGTTTATCAAACCATTTGTTTAAAGAGCTTCATGCGTTTTTGTTATAATATACACAATGTTTTTTTTTTTCCCGAAGTTACAGAGAGGAAGAGGAAACTCACACACACACACAAAGTACTATCAAGGCTTAAATGCAGAATCACTTGAGCACATCAAAAATCTTGACGAATCCAACTACCACCAAATTGATGATATAATATATACAATAACGTTTCGATTGAAGAAGTTTTGCTTTGTTAGGATAATTATTAGACAGCACCCTTCCAAGTTTGGATGCAAACCACTCCACTACATGCCATGGTTGGTTGGACTTACAATCTCATAATAACTGTCAATTAGTGGCTGAGCTTGGATCGTTTGGGAGGATTAGTGTACTAGTGAAAAAAATACCAACATGCAATAAAAAAAATGCTAACAATGAATATTAATGAATATAAAAAAGAACAATAAGTGATGATTTAATCGGTCTTGATAAATGACATTGACAAGCAATGATAGATAAATTAAAGTTGGAAGATCAGCCAAAAGAAAAGAACCAAGATTCGCTTCTTCAAATTTTACTACTTGTTTATCTTTAGTTTTCAAACTTATTAATGGTCCATGTCTTCTTTTTTAGATTATAAAATAATAATAATTGGGATGGCCGACGAAATAAATCACCAATTAACTCTTGGTCTAATAATGCTATAGAAAAGAAAAATCTCACTTAAAGTCTAGTGGTATTTGATTGTTGACAAATGTTCTAAACTATACCTCATTTTTTATAATTTCATAAACATAGTTGAGTTTCCTAGGTGTTTTTAGCAATCAGTTTTGTTATTGATATCATTGGACTAGATTGGAGAAAACTATGACGGTAGAAATGAGTTATGTTGTTTTCGATAGTTATTCTCTCCATATCGTTTCAGATTTTCGGATGGCTCAGGTCACTAAGGATGTTGTTACCCATATCTACCATATTGCTATTAGGATCACTCCCTTTACAGTCTCTGTCATTTGTATTAAATCTCAAAGAGACGGGTTAGTGGCCCTCTACTAGTAACACTGATATTGTCCCCAACTTAACCACCTGTTTAGCAGGTTTGTGGTTTTATTACAAAATGCCTCGATGATATTAGTAGTGGAACCATTCATAATACATTGTATTTTATTTAGTCAAGTTTCCGATGTGGGATTTATATTCTTCAACACAGGCCCTCACGTGGGACCACCACACAGTGGGCCACACGTGGAGCCAAGTCCACATCGGAGTTAATCATTTAAGCCTAACATGTAAACACCACATATTGAGTAAGGGTAAAGGCCCAATTCAGGCCCAATCAATCAACCCGCTCTGATACCATATTTAATTTCAGAGAGACGGGCCAGCAACCCTTTACTAGCAACACCGATATTATCTCTAACTTAACCACCTATTTAGTAGGTTTTGGGTTTTATTACAAAATGCCTCGATGATATTAGTAGTGAAACCATTCATAATATATTGTATTTTATTTAGTCAAGTTTCCAATGTGGGACTTATATTCTTCAACAATTTGTACTCTTTCTTCCTACTAATCTAATAAAATTCTATGGCCTTTTATTCACACACACAAAAAAAAACCCTAATGGCGAGGGAAGGTGAAGAATTAGAATAGATCTTTGGATCGACCATACTAATGTATCGAAGAGAAAAAAAAAGCCCAAATAAATGGGCCGCCTTCTGGATCAGCCGGCTTGGGCCGAAGCAATCTTAGTCCAATCCAATTGGAAGTTAAACAAGCATCAAGGACGCACCATGGGAGATCTAGAGCACGCTGTTAATCACCCGTGTGAGAAGGATTGAGGCCCCGCAGGTTCCTTCTAAGTCAAAACTTTCGCGCTCGAAAACGCAACGAACTTACCAATCCCCAAACCCATTTTTCGTCAACAATCCAAAACCCTAACTACATATCCACGCATTTCGAATCCAAAATTCCATCAAGGAAACAGTAGTTGTTTCACATGTGCTGTGAATTCGCATTCTTGGCGAACACGAACAAGTCCCACGGCAAGTAAGAAAACAAAACCCTAATTTTTGGGGAAAATCGAAATGGATGCCAAGGACATTTTGGGCTTGCCCAAAACCGCGCATCCCTTATCCCAGGAGAAGAAATCTCGGCCCCCGAAGGAATCTCAGCGAAAACCAGATGGCATTTCGCGCGAGGTAGGTTTGTGTGTTTAGGGTTTGTCGAATTCCGCTTAAATTTAACTAATTTCGATCATGATGCATGCTTTTTTTCTCCAACTTTGGGTTCACGGTCTTGAATGATTACAATTTGAACTGATAATGTGTTTCGGGCACGTGGAATTGTAGGTGTATGCGCTTATAGGTGGTGTGCCACCTCTTATGCCTGCAGTGGAGACATCGCAGCTGAAAAAACGGCCACCAACCGATGAGAAGGTTATTTAGTTCATCATTAGTCTATGTACTCACATTTTTAGGATCACCAAAAGTGTAAAAGATGGTGGATTTATAGACAGGAGACTATGGAATATATCACTGTGTTAGGTTTAAATTGCTTGTAGGTGTAGCCGATTTCAGATTTTATTTAGTGTTATTTTTATCCTATGTTTCTCTTCCACAATCAATAATGAGAAATCTTGTCATAATGCTTTCAGATCACTTGGCAGTGGCTTCCTTTTACAAGTTCTGCTCGGAAAGATAATTTACAGCTTTACCACTGGGTAAGTTTTTGTACCTTATGTAACGTGCCTCCAAACTCCGCGTTTGTTTGTTTTCAGTTGGGCTCTGAATATGTCTTTTTTTTCTTGTACTTTGCAGGTTAGAGTTGTAAATGGTGTCCCACCTACAGGTGACTACTCCTTTGCCAAGTATAACAAGGTATGCACAAGTATCCTTAACTGTGCTGGGAAAGGATTGTCCTTCTTCTTATGGGCACATGATTTTTCTTTGTTTCGTACTGTAAGTGAATGCTTATTTTAAATTATTATTTGTTTTTGTCAAATTCTTTGCAGTCCGTGGATGTTGTCAAGTACACAGATGAGGAGTATGAGAAGTATTTGACTGATCCTGTAGGTATCAAATCAAGATTTTGTTTGGATAATTATTTAATTTAATTCTGAGAATGTTTTTCATTGTGCGTCATTGCATCATGAATTCAGTGCCTCATTCTCTGTTAATATATTTTGTCTTCATTAGATGTGGACAAGGGAGGAGACGGATCAATTGTTTGACATGTGTCAGCGGTTTGATCTCCGCTTCATTGTGATAGCAGACAGGTTCCCGTCATCTCGTACTGTGGAGGAATTGAAGGATCGCTATTACAGTGGTATTTGTCTTTCTTTTTGCTTGACTAGAATGTTGTTGCTCACTGTTTGGTTCACTTTCATGATGTTCTTATTATGCTTTTCTATGCTTGGATTTTTGACTGATTCACTGTCTGAGGAAGATTATTGAACTTGGCTTATGATGATGATGATTCCCCCACTATTTGTTGTAGTATCTCGAGCTATATTAATTGCTAGAGCGGCATCCCCTGCAGATGTTTCAGGGCATCCTATTGTTAAGGTGTGTAGCTTTATCAAATGAAATTTTAGGTGAATATTCATTCCTTTTGGTTTGCGGAAACAATCTATCTGGGAACAGGGTTATGGCTGTGTATGCCTTGCCCTCTGTAGACCCCGCATTGGCAGCAGACTTGTTGACTGGCCTGCCCTTTTTAGTAGTTCATTGTTTTTCTTAAGTACCAGGATGTTTATGCTACACATGTTACATTAAATTATTGCTCTATTTTGGGTTTTTCTTATTTTCTCTTGGTTTAGGAACCTTATAAAGTTGCACAAGAGAGAGAGCGCAAGCGAGCACTATCCATGGTCCTCTCTCAAACAAAGCACCAAGAGAGAAAAGATGCTGAGGTTTAAATTTCATCTTGAATCTTTTAGTGATTGAATCTTATCTCTGGCCCTCTGACATTAATTTGAAGTTTGATTTTTCAAATGGATATATAATCATTAACTTGTTTGATCAATTTTATATTTTCTTAGGTTCTTGCTGAAGCCAAAAGAATAGCTGAGGCACGCATGGTTGCTAGGGTAAGTTTACAGTTAAATGTGCTAGTATGCTTTATTTTAATTTTATGGTGAGTTCATAACCATTTAGGAAACTGTAGTTGCTAGAGGCTCCTAGAGTGTGGGGAGTATGAAGCACGGTGCTTTTCCAAAGTATCATGCTCCATATTACACCATAACTATCCTTTTTATTTTGGTTTTGGATTTTCCTCTTTTCTTTTTGAATTTTGTGGTTAAATTTTTTCAATTTTCATCTAGTTCCAGCATAATTTGTATGAATGTTGTAAAATTAAAATTTGCTTCTGTAAGCAATAATAATTATCATTTGTTAACATTAATTAATATGGAAGGGTTGAGTTGTGGCTGGAATTTGTTAGCTAACTGTTTTAAGTATTTAAAGATTTTTAAAGCTTTTACAGATAGATACATTTTTATGTTATTTAGAATTAGATTCTAAGTGATATCAAGATATTTATTTTCACATGGGATATGTACACACTGTTTTCTGAATTTTGTTTCTTGAACTTAACAGGTTTTTCAGTATCCATTTAATAATCCTTGTTACTATTTACTTAAGTTCGTAAAAATATCTCTTAGTGGATTTCATCTTGTGGGAGGCTTATCGTGCCAATTTACTGGTGGTATAAAATGAGAATGAGCAATTTTGTGCATGCCTCTGAGTATTGTGCATATTGATATACTTCGTTTATCTGCCTTTCAGAGTGCTAAAGAGTTGGAGTTGCCTGTCACATTGAATGATGGCCTTGAAAATAATGAGAGGGCTCTCGTTCCTGGTGAGACTGTATCACCTTCATCCAACTCTCAATTCCCCTCTGGAACAGTTGCACCTTCAACTTTGATGGCAGATAATGCCTCTACTTTAGGTTCTCTCAAAATGGTATGTTCAACTGACTGACCAAATTTCATTCTATCTCCTTCCTGCTCTTGTGAAAGTTACTGCATGAATTTTTCTTTTTTCAGTCTTTTGCTTGTTAGCATTTTCTCTCGAAGGAAAGTTGTGAACTGCTTCTTGACTCACTCCAAAATATGACTACTCCTATGGTTATTTAGATAAATTTTTCATAGTCTTTGAAATATGCGAGCACAATATCCACTCTTGAGTGTATTGTCCGACTGATTTAGAAAATTTTCAGCTCCGGGTGTATCTTAGAACATATGCACTTGACCAAATGATCCAAGCCGCAAGCTCGTCTGCTGGACTTCGGACTATCAAGCGGGTTGAGCAAAGTTTGCAAGAACTTGGGGTCTGTATTAGTACTTGAACTTATGGCTTAGTGTATATGTTCATTTCATTGCCCCACTTGGTAGTATATTTTTATCTTGTGCTGGTTGTTTTTCAGAGTCATTATATGCTACCATGTATGTTCCCTGATGTTCAAAAAGTAGCTTTCAATTTTTCTTACCTTATCATGCTAGATGCTAAATCACTAGTAAATTCAGTTTCAGTGAAATGTGTGTCCCTATCACAAATCTTGGTCCTTATTAGAAATCTGGATGAATTTCTAGATAATTACTTTTGGTTGTAAAGTTTTTTAGAATTATCATTGAAGACATGCCTTGCAGTTTTTGGTGATTGAGCTCAGTGTATTAAATTTTATTTGAAGGTTAGATATCCTTGTTTGCTCATTTATGGTAATTTTTTTAGTGCATCTTAGTTAAGTTCAACTGGATCTTTTGGTTCTTGATAGGGTTTTTGGTGTTTGTGCTTAGATATCATTGTTTGCTCATTTTTAGTTTTTTTAAAAAGTGTTTCTTAACTAAGCTCAACTGGATCTTTTGGTTCTCGTTAATCATGGATATTGAGACATGTACTGATTTATATTCAGAGCATCAAATCATTTGAATGTCTTTATACTAAGAAAAGAGTTTAAAGTTTGGATTTATCTTTACAGGTTAATTTAAAGCCAAGAGTTCCAACTAAAGCTGTTTGTTCACATCATCTTGAATTAAGAAAAGAAATACTGACGCTACTGAATCTTCAGAAACAGGTATTGCTCAGCTATGATTTTTTTCTTTTTGAATTGCTGTTCGTATTCATTTGTAATTTAGAGTGTATCAATATCCCCTTCCACATATGGGTGTATCTCTAAATGTTGGGGTCTGTTTTCTAATTTCCATCATTAAGCTGCTTATATGGTCTCTTATGTACTGCCTTTTGCATAAAATTGAGCAACTGTGGCATTATTTGTCTGTTGCAACTTCATTTCTGTTTACTCGCAAACCATTGGCTGTTAAACTGCAGTTTGAAAATTAAAGAGTGCATCTTTCTTCAGTTATCTATTTATATGACATAAGTAAAACTTTTGGTTATCAGTTACAATATAAGGAGGCAGAAGGCTCATCTTATCGTGATAGTCCGTATGAAACCCCAGGCACACCCAAGGTCTGTTTTCTCCCTCGTGGTAGGCCTGTACTTCAAACAATGAGATTTTCTGACACTACTAACAAGTATTCATATTGTGGTGATCAGGATCGCACATTTGTTCCGGACTCGATGAGTTTCGGAGGTGATGTATTAGGTGATAATATAGGCAATTATATCTACTCCTGCATTGTGTGCCTATTAATTTGCTTTTTCTGCTCTTTTTTTTTTGTTCTTAGTCAATTTCGAGTACTTTTTAACTCATGTATATACATTGAATGTCAGGGGAAAGAGTTGTTAAACGAGACCAGAAACGAAAGGTACATTCCAATTCCTGTAAAAAAAATTTCCACCTTTCCTCTTACATATCAATTCATGTATATGCATTGAATGTGATATAGATTATTTACTATTGTGTCTCTCAAGGCCCCTGGCAGGGCAGAAGCTCCTTCATCACCTGCGCAGTCTAAAAGGCCTAGAAAGTTAAAGGCATCGGATCTGTAGCTCCAGAACAGAGTAAACAAATCAGCTCTGAGTTGACCCGGAATGCAGAATGCATATTTAAATTGGTGCAGCTTGTCCGACATGAAGCCATTATATTGAAGTTTCAAATGTAGGAGCAATCAAAATCGGAGAATATGTTGTATTTTCTATCTTTAATGTCATTGGTAGTTAGCAGTGATTGGCGATGCAGATCCACAGATTCCTCTATGATGGACTTAACCAGTAAGTAATTCCGTGGTTGCTCATCCTTTTTAACGGCACTGGATGATGTGCATGGCATAAGTGGAAGCCCCAATTTCTGTCTGCCTCGAGGAAACATCAGATTATGCACAATATATAGATAAAATCATAGGCGCTTATCACATTGGGCAGCTGATCATTGAAGGTTTTGCACTGTCTCACCCCTGGGATGTGGGGCGGTGGTTGAAGGATAGGATTAGGTTAAAACTATGTGAGATGCTAATTAAACAATGCTATATTTATGTAAATACATTATGTACTCAATTAGAATTCCAGTATTAGACTTGAATCCTTTGTATTGTTTCTTTCTCAATGCAAGAAGGGAACATGTCACACGCCCGCCCAAACTCATTTCAGACTTACGCTTTTGTTATTTTTTATATAAAAAAAAAATCTACTTTATGGCAATTGGTTAGATCAGTGAATTTGTTCCTTGTATTTAAGTTTGAGTTCTCTACATCGTAGTCTACATTATTGTTTGTATTATGCTTTTTCGAGTATTGGTGATTGGGGTATGTACTATTTAGATCATTGAGGGTAATTGTCCGTTTTGCCGCTGTGAAGTTTTACATTGAAACGAACAGTAGATTGACTAGATTCTCATTCTTATCTTTTTTGATAAGGATTCTCATTCTTATTTTGGCCAAACAAGTATGAGTTTACTGTTTTTGTCGGTGACGGTTTAACTATAAATCAGGGTGTCCCAATCCCCATATGAAATGATGGAAGGAAAGGACAAATGCCTACAAAATATCCACTGCCCCTTCTGGTCCAAAATTTAGTGAAGTACAAAATCCGAATATCTTAATCAGCTGAAACTAAAAAGGAAGAAGAAAAGAAAAAGAAAAAGAAATTATTGTTTGTGGTGGTTTCTGATTCCTAGATGCAAGCTCTCGTTGTCACGGGCACGGGCTCCTCCTGCTTTCTTCACAATTTCCCTAACAATAGCAATGCCAAGTGCAAACATGTTTTACCTGCTACTATCAGGCCTTCCTGCAATCTGAGAAATCAAAACACAACCAGAAGAAGCAGCCTTGGAACCACTTGGCCTTCCATCTCATTTGCACTTTTCGGGTCAGGTTTTTTCTTGGGTCCTTTGATCGATGGACTCCATTCAAGGGTAGAGCTTGTGGCATACCAAAACGGGTCTATCAATATTGGTCCTCTTCACACAAACATCTGGGTAAACTCAATAATTTCTCTCATTTTGGGAATTTTTTCTCTAAAAAATTAGTGAATATAGCTGTTGATTGATTCCATTTAATGTTGTTAGGTTCCTGTCTTGCTGGGTCTGTTCTACTGCACTGTTGGGTTGCTTCAACTCTTCTTGGATGAGAATGAGAGGGCCCCTTTAAACGGTCCAGAGGCCAACCAACAGAAAACGATTGCTTCTTTTCTGTGAGCATATATGTTTTGTGCTTCAAGCTCAATTTTTCTCACTTGTTACAATACAATTATGTGGTTTTTAAGTTGTGAGCATGTGCAACGTGTTGTTGCCTGTAATGTAACAGAGGACATTGTTGTTCTACGCAGAGCACTTGTGCTATTTATAGAGTTGAGCGCTGAACTCTACAAAGCCGGAACCGCAGATAATATTGAAGCTTACGTACTATTTGCAGCGGCAGAGTTCATATGGTATTCCGTGGACAGGACATGGTTCGGCTTCCTCCTCGCAAGCATCATCGGAATTGCCTGCCCGCTGGCTGAGATTCCATTAATGAAGTAATGGTTTTCTTCTTTCTTCCTTCCTCTTTCTCCTGATATCATTCAAATATTATATTATTGTTGATAAAACTGAACTCTTTGATGCTCACATTCAGGTTTTTCCACCTTTGGTATTATCCACAAGCAAATATTGAAATATTTGGGCAGGTGGGTAATTGAAAACCAACCCAACTGAAGGGTTTCTAATTTCTACTTGCAGTTGCAGAGGCCAAACCCAACCCTCATTTTTCTGATACATTGAGCTGTTGTTGTTTGCAGGGACTAGTTAGTTGGACACTCACTTGCTACTTTGTTTACACTCTGTTTTTGATCAATTTTTCACGTTGGCTTAAATCAGTGATCACTGCTGTCGCCGATTCAGAGGACAAGTCAGCTTAGTCATATTCAGTCGTTGGTCAAGACTTCCCCATATCTCAAGCCAATAAGATAAACAACTCAAGACAACCTTTAGCTTTTCATGTACTCATTCTTGGTTTCAGACATAGTATTCTGTACATATTTTCTTTTTCAATATTCCATTTTCTACTAACATGCACAAAATTCATTTTTGCTAAAGAAACAGAAACTTATTCAACAACATACACGAATTCGAAGTTGATTGAGCAAGCAACTATCCATTATGAATTAGAGGAGTCCTATACAATTATACATCAAAAGCTGAGCATAATGTGTTGAATCTTGATGAGCAACAACATGGAAATACAATGCAGAGAGAGAACATCTCCATTCAGAAAGCTACCCAGTGAACACAACATTGACAATATCTGGGAACTTCTCCTTAATGGCTGCTTTGATTCCTGATCCAATGGAGTCAGGCCCCACATAGTTTACATGGCAATCCCCACCTTCAACAGATAACACTTCCACACTTCCACCAAAGTTCTTTATGGCTGGTCTCAATATGTCAAGATGGCCATTCACTGCCTGCATTTCCAAATTTTGGCACACCATCAAAAGTCAAAACTTGGCACCATGCATGATGAATGCTGAATGAATTGTTTGAGCACTTTAGCTCCAATTCATAATCCATTTTACCATTTTCCGTTTACTGAACATCTATCGTCCATGAGATTTGAACTCATGAGCTTCTCCAAAAATGTGGAAACTGGGTGCCACTAGACTGAATGGTCATTGGCTCCATTTTATCGTTATTACGTGCATTCGTTTCCGAGTATCAAAATTAAGATTATGCAAATGCAATCCATCAAACACTCACCTCAACAGTGGTCTCTTTGTTTTCTTCATCATAGACTTGTTGAATATCCTTGAGCGCATCTCCAAACTTTTCTTTAAGCACTCTTTCAATTCCCATTTTCATGGTGGTGGTTGAGCTAGGGCAGCTCCCACAAGCCCCTGTTTATCATTTCAATTCTTCAAGAAAATGGAATTTCAATTGCCTAATTGCAAAACAAAACATTGATTCTAACTAATTGCCCACTGTTTCACAATCAAATTATAGGTTGACAATGAGTAAATCATTCAAATTCACAAAACCCAAAATTCCTGACAGAAAAAAGAAACCATATTTCAAATGAAAAAAAGAGACAGAAATAAGAGATTAGCCAAACCCACCTTGGAGCTTGAGTGAAACGACGCCGTCCTCAACGGACACAACGTCGACGTTACCGCCATCAGCGATGAGATAAGGGCGGACGTCCTCAAGAACCAAGTCGACGTTAGGAACGGTGAGCTCGTACTTCTTGGCGGAGTAGAGTCCAGGTGATGAAGACTCAGCGGCTGCGCTCGGGTTCGAAGCTCTAATGGTGGTTTTCACAAAGATCGATCCTTGAGAGGTTAACCGGTGCCGTTTTACAAATACAGATTGTGGGTATTGGTGGGACGTGGCTGGAATTTTCGAAAATAGCGTTGGGGTTTTGGGCAACCTGGTGGCTGTGAGAGACGCCATGATTGAATGAAGCAAGACCGTGCAAGTGTCTGTTTCTGGAAGATGGGGGGTGGGTTGAGTTTATGATTTCGAGAAGTTTAGGGGCGCTTGTGTGAGTTCTACGAAGAGAGTTTTTTTGCTCACCACTTTAACCGAATGTGTACCATCATCATTATTCTCAACACATATGTCCATGGGTATAACCATAGTTACACAAATACAAAGCAAATAGTTAATTATGATTATGCCAATGAAGCATATTAAATATTGAGAAGACTGGTGAGCAAATATATTTCAAGTCGACCTTAAACATAAGCCTTGTTACAATGGGTCATCAAAATTTGCGTAAATGTCTTAACTCAATTAAAATTCTATTACAATGTAATATTTATAGTCTAATTTCTTATATTGCAAAGTACTAAAAAGAATCTTCTTATATTGCAAATAGCATTTAACGTCTCAAAATATTGTTACATGTTGTAAAAGGATCACATACGGACGGAGTACATGCAACTTTTTAAATGAAAAAAATAGCAGAATTTCATCATATATTATTGGAACAAAATTTTATTTGAGCTAACACATTGCTTCATTCATTTTCTTCAAGTGACAACTTCGGCCTAAAGTCTAGACGGCATTAGTAGAATTCTCTATAATAAAAAATAGTAATAATCTTGCTTTTCGTCTTTTGTATAAGTTTCCCCACATGTTTAAGAAGTTTAATAAAAAAATCTACTAAATATTTAATTAAATAGTTACCAATTTTTAGTCATAATTAATTAATTAGCATTTTTTAATTAATTTTTAATTGATAATGTTTCAATTTTTTTTCAAAGGGCCAAGTTTTTTTCTGTTTTTTTAATAGAGTTAATTAATTAGTTTTTTTTTTTTTTTTTTTGTGTGTGTGTGTTACAAATGCTACTTGAGGGATTATTTTCTTTTTCTTTTTTAAGTTGCTTGTACGAGTGATTATAGAATACTACATTAGTACGGTCATGTGATATATCTTGTACACGTGTTATAATATAAGTGGATATTTATCAATACAATTTTTTAAAATGGGGAAAATAAATCATGGTGGCCATTCATATTATAATACGTATACAAGATATACCACGTTACCATACTGCCGTAATATTCTATAATTTCTTCATATTATAGCAACAAAAAAAACACCTTTTCAGGCGGATGTTTATTATTGATTTATTTTTGGTACAAATGAAAGCTAAATTGAAGGAAGCTTCCTACGCTGGCATTGAATGGGAATAAATATTCTAACCACAAAATTTCCTACTCCTAAATCGGATTACAAGAAAAGGATAACTTAAGAGAGTTCGATCACATGTGAGTGGATAACTTTCAATTGATTGACCTACGAATTCCATATATTTGTATCAGATTAGGATGTTGCTGTAACATTTGAAAGTAACTTTCTTGAACCTGATTTACAATTGAGAAAAGCTCATGAGAAGTCTGCCTATGCTCAGGTGTGTGACTTCATCCTCAAATCCATATGAAACTTGAGTCAAATTTCTAAAAGAGAAAAACTAGGAAATTTCACCAGCGCGTTAATACATGACGTTTGTCAATAATTACATATGAAACTCACCACATGATGTACATGCATATAACGGTTGAAACTTCAGTTAAATTTCAAAAAGTGAAAAACTTAGGAGAATCCCCCTATGTGTAAGAACATGACTTTTAATTATAAATATATACGAAACTCACAATACGACATGTATGCATCTAACGGTTAGAAATCGCTACGCGCAAGCGAGAAATGATGTGCTTAACATTTTCTTTCAAAAAAAAAGAGTGTCGAGAGAGTTAAAAACAGAACACCCTCTCTTAATATTTTTTTTTTGGACGAAACACCCTCTCTTAATCAGTCTCTGTCTAAAGGGAAAACTAAAAGCACTCTTCTTTTTTCTGTGTTAAAACAGAGCTACTGTTTGTTGGGAGAGGTCCCCGTTTTGCGCCCGACAGTACCTCGAGGGTTAGTCCCCGCAATCGCGCGGGGATACCTTGGTTTTCACAAAAAAAAAAAACAGAGCTACTGTAAATCTTGGTAACAGTGTCTCTCACAATTACAGGTTTGACCGCGTAGATTGGTATAGAAAGTAGTTATACTACCGAAAGTACCCAGTACCCATTTTAGGGTTTTTGCTATTCAACAACAATGGCAGGCTTGGAGGGCAACGAACACCAGCAGCAGCTCCAATTATTCAGCGTAGGCTCAGCCGTAGAAGTGAGGAGCGACGAGGAAGGGTTCAAAGGCGCCTGGTTCAGAGCCACCATCGTCACAAGTCCCACAAACTTAGCCTCAAAGAAGAGGAACAGGGCCTTGGTGGAGTACAAGAGCTTGGTCACCGAAGATGGCTCTCAGCAGCTCAAAGAGTACATTGATTTGGCTCTCTTGAGGCCTGTGCCGCCTCCATTGGGTGACCAAAACTTTGAGGAGGGTGATGTGGTCGATGCGGATTATAAAGATGGATGGTGGACTGGAGTTGTAAAAAAGGTTCTTGACAACAATTCCAAGTACACAGTGGTGTTTGAATTCCCTCCAGATTTGATTGAATTTGAGAGAGAGCGTCTCAGATTGCATCAAGATTGGGATGCTGGCAAATGGGTTCGGCCCAATAAGCGGGTATGCTATCTTGGTGGTGATCTGGGCTTTTTTTTTTCTTTCCCTCTTAAAGATTGTTTCTTTCATTTTTTCTTTGTGGGTTTTTTTTCTTTTCTTTTCTTTTCTTGCGGTTAATTAGTCTCTTAATCATGAGTATTCATGCATGTAAGGGATGCACATTACTGTGAAGTCCGAAATGGTAATTTTTTCTCTGCAAATAGTGCTAATGAATTACAGCTGTAGCTTTGATGGAAGTTATTAGTGCTAATGAATTAAATCTGTAGCTTTGATGGAAGTTATTCTTAGGTTTAATATATTGTTGAATCAGAAACTACATTTTGCTACTGAAATGTGATATGATATTGATGGGTTGTGTTGATTTGTGTACTGTGTGGACTTAGTGGGTGGTATATGTGGGTTTAATTGATTTTATGAATTATCTTGAAATCTGATCTTTTATGAAATTAAATGGCTCCGTTGGATGTTTTATTACCACATGTTCTTCCTAGCGTAATAACATGTTTAAACTTATAAATGTGAAAATTAATGGATCTATGCAAATGCGATTATCCGAATGGAAAGTAACTGCATTGCTCTAGCTTCTTGCTTATTCTATTCAGTTCATTTTTAGGTTTCATAGCTCGATTAACAAATAAATGCAATTACTTGGGGGTTGCATAGGCTTTGTGTATTTATGAATTTGTCCTTTGCAGCTAGAATTGAAAATATATGTTATGGTTAATTTTTTGGGATTCAACTGATCTGATATTTCAATGGAAAGCAAATGGAAGGGTCCATTTTCAGCTCAGGATCAGATGTAGGAGTTAGGTTTGACAAAGAAAATTTATTTGATGATTGGTTCCCTGCAATTGTTCTAAAAGAAATCGAGGATAAGACCTTTCTGGTGAAGTATGAGAATTCAGATGCTAGGGTTCAGAAAGATACTGTAGATTTCCATCCTATCCCCCCTCCCCTTTCTCATTATACAAATAGAAGTTATGAGTTGCTCAAGAAGGTAGATGCTTTCTAGATATTTCTTGGCGGGCCGGTGTTATTTCCAATGTTCTAGCTGAGAGGCTGTATACCATCATTTCAAGCACGGGATTTAGGGTAAGGAACTTAGTTTCTCAGTCATAAGACCCATTCTGGAATGGAAAGATGGTAAATGAGTTGATGGATCGAAGATATCTATTTTTCCGAGTTTAAGAGAGAGAGGAAGGGGAGAGGGGGGGAGAAGAGTGTCTTGGAATACAGTGAGGTTTCATATTTTTTGTAGCATTAGCTGCTTGCTTGAGTTGAAGTTTAGCTAGTGTCTCTTAGGGATTATATTTATTCATCAGTAACTAATCAGACTTCCTTCCAGGAGGTATTGGCCGTTTCAGATTCTCCACAGAATAAAGATCATGTCTTGCATGCTCAAAACGATTCCAACCATGTTGAAGTGGCTACTCAACTAGAAAATTTGGGTGCCGTAGAGGATAACCCTGAATCAAAAAATTCAGGGGAGAGTCTTTTGGAGCAGCCAAGTTATCCCCGGAGCATCAAGGGCAAAAAGATGTTAGCCCGTAATGTTACTGCTACAGACTCGGGTCCTTCAAAAAAGTTAAAGAACGACAAAGCTGCAGAGGCCACATTATCCATTACAGCACGTCATTTGAGGAAAATGCCTGACAATAAAGAAATGCTCCATGAATTAGCCACAGTGAGTAGAGGAGTTAGAGGAACAAGACGATCAAGAAAACCTGTTGTTAGCCATGAACATCTTAAAACAGAGAGCTTGCTTGAGGAAAATAATGTTGTGAGTTGAAATGTCTTTTCTTAACGTTTATTTTCTTGTGTTGATCATGTGACGCAATGTGTCATTGATGCCACGATGTTTGTTGTTTCCATGAAACCGGTCACACACACATAGCGGGTGCACACGTATTTCTTGTGCCTAAATGATTGGTTACAGTGGTTAGTAGCAGTGCTATGTCTTAAGTATGTAGTAGAAAAAATTGATCTGGAGTAAATGGTGTGTTGGCCTATTTCCCCTTCCTTGACAGGCAATGATAATCTAGTCACTACTTCCTTATTTTTGTTTTCTGTGACCTCATGTTTATGATCAACATATTCGTTATGTGTAGAAGACTAAGGAAGAGAGAGACGGTGAAGTGGATAGCCAATGGGTACATCCTGTAACAAGTAAAGGAAGACGTACAAAGTCTCCATTTGGAAGCCGATTGACCCAAGCAGGTAAATATGTGTACTGCATAGCCAAAAGACAGAAAAATAAAAAGGTATATATGTTCATCAGTAGACCCTGCACTGGTTAGGTTTCTTGTTTGAAAGAAATTTTGTTCTTTATGCTTTTCAGGGTATATCTGTGCACTGCCTAGCCAAAAGAGAGAAAAAGAAAAGGGTATATATGTTCGTCAATAGATCCTGCGCTGATTAGGTTTCTTATTTGAGAGACATTTGGTTCTTAATAATTTGCAGGTAAGGAAGAGTACGCAAGTGTTAATTCTGCTGGAAAAATAGTTCAGAAGGAGGGGATAAGTAAGGAAGCTGAAGTGCCTCTCACTATCAGGTCAAAAGCTAAGGAAAAGGATGGTTCACTGGCTGAAAATCCATGCCAGCTTCCTAATGATCCTGCACAAGAAAAGAGCATGGTAGGCAATATACTACAAAAAAGGACCCATAACCAAAGGAGTAATAAATAATTTTAAATTAAACTGCTTTGTGGGTTCTCCCAGAGAGAGCTAGAACTATGCTGTTCTCTAAGGAAAGAAAAAAATGGAATTCGTTTGGATCATTTGAGAAGTGATTAGCCATGTCACTTCTTGTAGGCATAGTAGATTGTTGTTTGGGTGTTAGTCGTCCTGAGCCAGAACTTGATTTCAAATCGCAAATTACTAAAGAGAAAAATATATAAATCATGTAAAATAAAAAACGAAAGGCGGCCTCATTTTACATGGTTTAAGTTTCTATTTAATTATTTATCTATTCTATGGACTAGGCCCTTTTATTCAAGTATGTCGAAAGAGTAGGAACATGAAACATTAGGGATTTAAGCTATCAACAATGACAACATTGGATATTATCTAAAATAAGCTATTAACACTCAGGTTATGTCAGCTGAACTTGGCAGTGATTCAATTTTCGCTAACCTGCTCCGTAGCCTGGTTCTTTTTCCAGACATGGTATAATCATGGAGTGAGAGGTCCACAGTAAAAATTATATTTTATGTACTTATGTTTGTTTTTCTACTCAATGCTTTTGCCTATGGATGTTTATCTGTATTTGAGCAGGAGTTTAAGCAGCAACCAGCTGGTGGAAGTACTCATAAAAGAAAGAGGGGCAGACCTCGAAAATATGTGGATGTAGGCCCGCAAGCTTCAGAGGGAGGTAAAAGGCCTTCAAAGTAAAATCATCTTTTTATATTTTGGATTCAGTAAAAGTACATTTTAAACCCTCTAGTTTGCTAAGTTTTAGATTGAACAATGTGAACTATCTAATTTTCTTATTTGTGTGAATTTGGTCCCTCTAGTTACCGTTTGACTGTTAATTGACATTGTTCAAATTGAAGCTATTAGCAACCTATAGGGGGTAACACGTGTACTTTGGCCAACTTATCTCAAAAGAAAAGATCTGTTACTTTGGGCAATGAATTTTTTGTTAAACATCTATGCTTTTGGATTGTAGTCAAGGGGCAGAATGGATTGGGACAAATTGCTGATGGAAATGTTGCAGAAGATCAGACGCTTGAGGAAGTTGCTTTGCATGTGCTCAGAGGGAAGGACTCTACAGGTTTGAGATTGTGCAACTTGGTTTCATTTTTCAGCCTATCAGTGAGGAACTCTTAACTTTATCAGTGATTAGAACAACATATAAGCAGCACAATTAGACTTTTCCTGACAAGGATAAACTGAGAATGTTGTAAAAGTGTTGGGTACACAACATGAGAAGCATTCATAGAAGAGAGGAAGGACATGAAGCAAACAATACTTCTGAAAAGTTACTGGATACACGAAAATTTGAAAAGAATTAACTATTTTCACCATTTGCACACAATTAGATTGCTCCAAAAGGTGGTCTAGCTAAACACTTCCTTCCTGTCTAACAACTCTTCTCAAAGAAAAAAAAAATTAGAGTCAAAGGGAGTATTTCTTAGTATTCAATTGACCTTGTGTTTTCTGGAACTGGAATCATATCTGGAATTTTTGTAGATTCACAAGATGCCTCTAGAAGAAAAACATCTGAGTTTCCTGGAACAAGGTGCATGACAAATGAACCTGCAAGGACCTGTGTTGGAGCAGATGATGATGACAGACCTCTATCCATGTGGTTTGGAGGGATGCAGCATCCTGCAAGCCTGGGTGAAGCAAGTAAGCTACTTCCTATATTAATTATTTCCCTGTGGTAGTAGTTCATTTGATTGTATCTGTTTTCTTTATAGGATCATCCCCTGATGGGAATTTCAGAGAACCAGTTGAGGTAGCAAGGAGGGAATCTCTTGCAGTTGATGCAGTCAGTGGCAGTGGGCAAGATGAGAAAGGAGGCTTGCCTTTTGTTAAAAGCTCTCCTGTGTGGAAGGCAATTGAAACATTAGAAGTATTCAGAATGATACCACAAACTCCGCACTTCCGTCCTTTGGGTCAATGCAAAGAAGAATATCGTGAGGGGTCAGCAATTGGCAATATGATAACCTTTTCCAGACTGGTGGAGAAAATATCCAGGCTGCAGTTTGATGAGCCCAAAGATGCTTTCAATAGCATTTTGGAGAGTCTTCTCGACCTGGAAAAGTATGGATTTAATGTTACAGTTCTACGTGAGCGCGTGAATAATTTGTTGTCTGTTAAAGACAGGCAAGGGCAGTTTCAGGTTGAGTCAAAAGATGCTGAAAGTAAGATCAGGGAGCATTCTCATGAAAAGACAAAGCTTGTAGAAGAGGCCGACTGTATTGCAAAGAAAATAATTGAGTTAGAGGAGAAACATGCATCAGTGAAGTTAGAAGTAGTGGCGAAAGATCTTGAGATTGCTAGATTGCAAAAGCTTGCGGATGCCATGAGTGAAACCATTCAGAGTGCTCGGTCGGATTTTGAAAAGCTAGCTTCAGCTCCCTTGAAATAGGCCTTTGCCTAACACCCCTGAAGGGTGGCGCACAGCGTATAATGAAAGTTGTAACAATTTGTTCCTCTTAGTAGGGATGTCAAATCTTAGGTATCAGTTTGGTTGTTCCTAGTACTAATTTTCAATTTTAAGTAGCTAGTCTTCACTACTTGATTGTTTCCTGAACTCTGTTGGTTTTCTTCCTTATGCACTTTGATTTTCATTTGTCAAATATTTACTTTGGAGTCTGGGAGGATAAGAGCAAATTGGCCCAATCATATCATTAGCCTGTTAACAAAATAGAAACACAAAAGTTCTTTTTCCTTTCTTCTTCTCAGACCAAATAAAACACTCCTTCTGTATATCTCTTTTCTGGGAGTCCACTGAAGGCTCATGGAGCTCATTAATTCGACTTTATAGCTTAAGGTAATTTATGATCTTGCTCGAGCATTGGAATTGTGGTACTTAGAGATGCTGTTTTCATTTACTGTCATTTGATTGAGGCTTATGCACAAATAAAGCATTGGAATTACGTAAATTTTCTTTCTTTATTTGATGGCCGTAGCAATTCCATTAGTGAAGGGGCAAATAGAGGATATACAACGAGATGAAGAACATAGCCCCAAAAAGATGGTGAAATTTTCCCAATCATTCATTAGGCTAGGAATTAACGTCCCTGAGGGGACCGAGTTGATGGGGAAAATTACCATTCCTAATTATTAGTTAGGAAGCCATACGGATTAATATACGGTAACCTTGAAGTTGATAGTATTTGTGATTAAGAATCATGAGTGATTTCTTTTATTGTTTTTGCATAATTATATACAAGTGTACAGAAGAGAAAATGAGTCAGTCTGTTAGTTGTCACGTCATAAATTTCATTTCAAATTTGAAGATATATAAAGGGTATTGATTTTTCCACTTTTTTTTTTTCCACTTATACTTCATCTTTTTAAAATTGTATATTCTCATTCCTCTTTAGTTCACTTACACTTCACCGCCCCATATAAAACCAAGCTCCAAATATTAAAAGCATGCACCTAACCAAGTCAAAATCTTGGCGGTACCATGAATGTATAACAATATCTTATCTCACGTCTTCTAAGTTTAAAGGAGAGAATTAATTCCTCAACCAAATGAAAAGTATAGCAACGTTGGGTTATGGTTCAGAAAGTATACCAAGACAGGCTGCTCTTCTGGTTCACTTGGTAGTTGGCACGGGTGGGAAGGGCTTTTCCTCTTTTTGTTCCTCTTTTGTTTGGTGCCCGAATAAATTCTTCTCCCTCTCTCTCTAACAAATTTTCATAACTCTTCGTATTTCTTTCTTCTTTTAGGACTATTGACATTTTACTCTTGCCATATCGAAATGAACCCTAAAGTTTCAATTTCATCAATTTGGTAACGTTTTTAAATTTGACCAAATTACACCATCCATCAACTTCACCGTTAAATTTTCTGTTAAATTGATGATGTGGCAAGCTTGGTGGGTACCACACTTGCCACATCATCAAGTGTGGTACTCACTGAGATTTTTTTTGTATTTTTCCACCAAGCTATATTTCTTGATCCACCAAGCTGTTATATTTTTCCACCAACCTTACCTTAAAAAATTTAAAGATAAATTTATCCCTCTGTAAAATGACTTCTAAAACCCTAAAAATAAAACAAATTTTAAAAAGAAAATAAATTTTTTCCTTTAACTCTCCATATTCTTTCCATCTTCTTGACCTCAATAAATCCAGCGAGCGATGATCTACCCATCCCAATCCTTTGAAAAGTGAAAAAAATAAGAAAAATCAAATTCTCAACTCCACCTTTAATATTGTGTCGGGTTGGTGGGTGTTGATAATAAAGGCTAAATTGTCCTTCAATTTTATTCAATTTTAAAAAAGATTCAATCTGATTAACCCACATGTGGGTCCTTATTCCATATAACATCACTTCAATTAAAATCCATGGCAGTCTTGTTGGTCGTAGCCGTATTGTTGTGGTGGTGGTGTCGTGGTGATGAAGCCACCAGTACTAGGGGTTGATGAGAATATTAATATGGTAGGATAAGGTCGTGAAGTTGAAAAGACATGAAGAAGATGAAGAGTTTTTTTTTTTTTTGTTTAAAATTTTTATGTTTTTAACTTGGAGTTGATGGTGTTTGGTTGAATTAATAATTAAAGGGTATTTATGAATAATGGTGGGTGGAAAGGTAGGATTTTATTTTTTCAAATTTACATAGTAGGTGAGAAGATAAAGTGGGTGAGGAAATAGGACAGGTGGGTGGAAATAGTAGCACTTTTAATGAAATACCATCTTTTTTAAAATAAAAATAAAAATGGAACAATCATGTTTGATCCGAACCATTAATCCCAAGTATTATAAACATATCAAACTCATAAAGTTATAATTGAAGACAAGAAAACATGTTTCAACTTTGCAATAGAAAATTTCTGTGCATATACAAAGAATCCTGTAAGCAATTGAAAGCCAAAATAAGTAGATGTGATTTTGACCAATTGCAAGTTCGATTTTGACCACTATCTTTCAAGAGAATGACAGTTTTCCAGCTACTTAATTAAGGTGCATAATGAGCCTTTGTCTTTACCCGTGCAACTACCGCCTGAGTTCCATTACTTCAATGGCAGAAGAAATCATAAAGCTGTTGGGTAGGTTTTTGAATTTTGTTTTGGAGACCATATATATGCAGGGGTAGCACTGTGAGATCCTCCGTCACTTAGTAACAAAGAGAATGGGTGGTTGAGATCTTCAGTTCCGCTGTCAGTAGTTCTTATTGGTGCACAATCTGTAATTTTCTACATAAATTCATATCGGTGGCAGATGGCAGTTTTGCCATGCGTAAGTCCTTCCAGCTTGAGGTTGTGAATATGTCCTGGTATTGGTGGTGAGAGTAACCAATCTCCCCCTAAACTTTTTTTTCATAAAAAAAAGAAGGGAAAAAAAAATGGAAGAGAGTAGTTGGTTATTATTGGTTAAGAAGATAAAGACGTTACAGAAATTGTGGCAGGGTCATTTATAACTACTATAACTTATAGTATCACAGGTTTCACTGAAAACTATTATAACAAAAATGTATCTAAGCATTATAGAATATAGTTTATTATTGTAAACATTACTATAATTAAGCTATAATATCATCCCTCCCTAACCCCGAATTCTTAATGAAGTCCTGTTTTTTCTAGTGCACATGGCCGGTTTCACTTTATTTGTCCGTTTAGTACAAATGATGTAGGATGAAAAAGAAAAGATAAGTTTCGTGGAGGACTTATATATGTAAATCGTCATAAATGATTGTCAAAATGATCCAAGTTAGGGAGGCTGGTTGATGTGAATAATTGAATGACCTATGTCCTTCCCACCCATTATTTTAGCCAAATAACTATTACCATTGTCCATATCCTTCTCCTGTTTCTCACTCCATAAATATTTGAAGCTGCACCACCACCACCACCATTTGCATGACCTCACTTCCAAGCTCCATTCCAATATTCATTCCTCTGTAAGTTGTAATAATTCTCTCTCTCTCTCTCTCTCTCTCTCTCTCTCTCACACACACACACACACAGAGAAAGACGCAAATGCATGCAGGTATACTATACTTATTATAGTCCAAGATTTGTATATGTTTGTACTAAGTATGTGTTTGGATTCACAAGGATTTTGTATGCATATAATGGTGAGTATTTAAATATAGTAATGGGTTTAGGATTTTTTTTCTTTTTTTCTGAACATCCGTAAGGGTGTCAAATGTGGTTGTGTTGTATATGTCAGCCTTGTTCTCTGTATGGATGCTTTGGTGGCGTCATGTTTGGTTGGATCGATACCAATTCTAGTTGTCAGGGACTTGAGATTATAAATTACTTCTCTTAAAGACTCTCATCTACTCTGCACCCGCCCGCCCCCCGCCACACTTCCCCCTTCTGCATGTTGTTTTCAGGGTACTTCTTCTTCTGTTATATATTTTCCTCTTTTTTTACTGTTCAGTGGCTTTTTGTTATAAAATAAATTCCTTTCTCCCTTGTAGATTCAAGTACCTCAGACGGTTTGCTAAAATTTTGCTGCACTAATCAGTGATTAGTGTGTACTAATTAATGTGGGTTGGCTATTCCGCCCATAGGTTGATCAGTAATTTATTTATTTTTGTTAAAACAATTTGACATTAATATGGTTTTACAGATTTGCAACTTAATTAATTCTACTTTTCAGTTTAAACTATTTAATTTAGTGGAAACCCATGGATATGGTGGTACCAGAATTTCAGAGGGCTTGCCCAATGAAAGCTGATAGCGCTCGTGGTTTACGTTACAGTGTTATTTTCTGACCAGTTCAAACTTTTGGGTTTGCTTTACATTGGCCGGTGATTTTGACAATATATAGGTAGGAGTAGGAGGAGGTGCTTCAATCTTCATTAATTCTGTCTTACCTTCTAGTCAATTGTTCACACATAAACTTCTGAATACTTCATATATAAGTCTAAGTGTTTGTGTGTGTTCCCATGACTCTATTTTGTACATCCAGGTTTCATAACAAAAACCAATGAAGATTTTCTCATTTCCAGTTGAGGAAGGAAGGGAAGGCCAGGATGGCAAGCCTTCAGTTGGTCCAGTGTACCGTAATTTACTATCCGAAAATGATTTTCCCCCACCTGATCGCCGAATAAGTTCATCTTGGGATGTTTTCAGGTAATTAAATAATGTTTAGTAATGACAACTATCAGATGTAATTGAATGTACTTCTACCGAGCTACCTAGTGCCTCAATGACAGGGGTTTGAAACCTGTTGGAAGCACTTTGTGGCCAAGGGCAAGCCGAACCCCAAGCGGGGATTAATCCCACCCTTCGGGTGTGGCAACACCTCGTGGTATTTACCCAAAAAAAAAGAATTAGACTTCTACTGTTTACATTTGTCATTAATTCCTATGAAGATAATTAGCTGTTTACAGTAGAAGCAGATCCTTGTACACAGTTCATTTCTTTGACAGTTTAAAAATGTTGATGCGCAGTCAATCTGTTCGGCAGTATCCTGGAAATCGGATGCTTGGATGGCGTAAAATTGTTGATGGGAAGGTGAAGTATATTTAAGTAATGCAGAGATAATATACCAACACATCTAGTAGATTTGGAAATTGATTTTTGACTTCAGTACTATTATATGATCTATAGCCAGGGCCTTACATTTGGAAAACATACAAGGAGGTTTATGAGGAAGTTCTGCATGTTGGTTCTGCGTTACGATTATCCGGTGTTGAACCAGTAAGCATAATACATAGTTGTGGATTTTGGCAGCTGAAACTAGTCTCTTTCCTGGCTTTGATGATTATCTTGTAACAGGGCTCCCGTATTGGGATTTATGGCTCAAATTGCCCCCAATGGATTATGGCAATGGAGGTTGGTTTGGGCATGCTCTTTAATCCCGTTTTGCATTTTGCTAATTTTCTTTTTCTCTTTTCTTATTATGATTCTGTTGTATAAATCAATCATGTGATGAACAACTTGTTTAAAATTTATGCAGGCTTGCAATGCTCACAGTTTGATTTGTGTGCCTCTCTACGATACCCTTGGTAAAACAATATTCTTTCTTTTGAGAAGAGTTCCTGCCTTCAGGCTCTCTTTCTCTCTCTCTCTCTCTCTCTCTCTCACACACACACACACACACAAAAGTAAAGATTTAAACTTTTTTGTCCTCAATTGTCCAATTGATTTTATGCAAAGGGTGGATCAAGATATTATAATATGCACAATGTACTTATTAGCTTTGCCAAGAATACCACCTTTATGACAGGCCGATTCCTTTTTCCTTGCGATTAAGGCTCAATATTCATTTGGAGTTTGTGTAGTATATCTGCCTTTCTAAATGAGAAGCAAGACAACTATAATGTACATTACCCTATTCGTTGGCATTTTGCTTGAGGCTATCTAGCCTGCCAGTCTTGAATCAATAACTTTCCTATCTTCTGTAGAACTTAGGAAAGCTTGGAATTCTGTTTTCGGTAACTTTTCATTCTTGAAACTATGAGATGTATCCTTTTAGTTTCGTATTTGAAGTGGTCCATTGATGCCAAGAATTTATTTGAAGTCTTAGTTGTTGTGTTCTTATAATGCAGGTCCGGGAGCTGTAAATTATATTGTAGATCATGCAGAGGTTGAGGTTGTTTTCATCCAAGATAAGAAAGTGAAAGAAGTGAGAAATAAATATCTCAACCTGCATTTTAATCAAATCATATACATGATCAGTTTTGTTGTGAAAATGGACAAACACTTTCACTCACTCCCCTAATGATCTTGTTGTTGATGGACTTTGTGACACACACAAGAATGGATGAATCACACACACACACTTGAGAAACCAACCAAGCACAAAGTGACACAAGAATTTATAGAGGTTCAGCAATTGCCTACATCCTCTTGGTGATCCCCTTGAGAAATTCACTAATGAAAGAATAAGTTACAACTTTGGTTTACAAAGAAACCCCCTTAGAACTCTATTCTCTCCCAAG
>NW_018921645.1:236852-252428 GCF_002207925.1 Prunus avium | reverse complement strand
TCTTCTTTTCTTTTGTAGGCAGACCTTTGGACTTAGTAGAGGGCTGCAATTACTCCTTCACGTTCTTGCTTTCAGCTACCCGCCTAAACACAAGGTTAGGCAAACCAGAAAACAAGCCATAAAGCATATACCCTTTGTCTCCTTGTCTCTCACCTAGAAAACCCTTTGGTACAAGACAACAAACAACATTTAAATGGTGTTCCAGCTTCTAAGACATGTTGCCAAACTTCCTAGAACCCATAAAACTCTTTGGAGGCACTTGGAGTTAGGTAGGGAACAAGCACATGTGAAAGGCACCTTGAAAAACGCATGGAAAAACGACACAGCGCGTCTGGCGACCGGTCGCACGTTCCTAGCGACCGGTCGCATTGCAATCTGTCTGAAAGAGACCGGTCGCTTTCACCTTGCGACCGGTCGCTGGTCACGATTTCCGGCTTCTCCTCCAGACTTCGAATCTGCTTCAAAACGACCGGTCGCTTTTCCCTAGCGACCGGTCGCTTCCTCCTTCACTTGCATACTAAATGTGAGCCAATTTTACAACAAGTTTCACAAGCACTAGATGGTTCTGATTGGAAACAATTACTTTTCTTTGCAGCTATTGAACCCGGATTGTAGATCTATTCAACGACTAAAAGGTGAGGAAGACAATATAATCTATGTTCCCAGCAGCTGCTAGAAAGCCTTGTACTGATCTTGCTTGTGTTTTGCAGTTATGGTTTGCTTCACTTCATTGACAGAGGAAGAGAAGGAAAAAGCAGTGCAGCTTGGGATAAAACCATACTCATGGAACGAGTTCATCAAGATGGTTAGTTTCTCTCTTTTGATCAAAAGAACCAGCACAACTTTATATTGCTTTGAAATAGACAAGTACTAGTAATGCTCTGTATTTAAAGTTTAAACCTTTAGAATCCCAGTTTTCCTCGGTGTAAATTGTAACTGTAAAATGTATGGCCATGACTGTCTTTATTGCATATCACTACTACCCCTTTTGCTTCTTCTTTTCCCCTAGTCGTGAGTGGAATTTTTTGTTCTCAGGGTAAACAAAATCCGTCAGAGATTCTTCCACCCCGGACTGAAAATATCTGCGCAATTATGTACACAAGCGGTACCAGTGGAGATCCTAAAGGTGTTGTGATAACACATGAAAATGTTGCATATGGTGTGAGAGGGATTGACCTTTTTATGGAACAATTTGAAGACAAGGTAAGCATAAAATATGATCCTCTGAAGGCTCTGATACGTTGTTTTCTATACCATACATGTGTTTCCCTTTTCCATGTTTTCAAGTAGTACCTGAATACCTTGTTAGCTAAACAAATTAATTTTGTTCTACTGACATGTGCATTAATTTATGATGTTGAGTAGATGACAGAGGATGATGTGTATCTATCTTTCCTTCCCCTGGCTCATATCCTGGATCGCGTGATTGAGGAGTATTTTTTCCGAAATGGTGCTTCTGTTGGCTACTATCATGGGGTATGCTACCAGAACTTTTTATATCTTGAATGCAATAAGTTAAATCTTTCATATACTTCCCAAACTGTCCTAGAATCCAAATGATATCAGGGAGGATGGAGCTCTCAATTCACCTTCTGATGTTCCATTTCACTCAAGACTCTTTAAGTACCTTTCATCCCCTCTGTTAATCATAATTGCATTGATTCTCTTATTTGAAGGATCTTAATGCATTGAAGGATGATATGATGGAGTTAAAGCCAACACTTCTTGCTGGGGTGCCTAGAGTTTTTGAAAAAATACACGAAGGCAAGAAATTTTTTGCCTGTGATCTGTCTGAAAAATAAAACTATATAGTTTTATTGATTTGAGCTAGATGTGCTAATTCAAACTCACCTGTACTTCAGGTATAAAGAAAGCAGTGTTAGAGCTCAATCCCAGAAGAAGGAAGATTTTTGATATTCTCTACAGATAGTAAGTAGGCATTTATTAATTCTACAGTATTAACTTCTATATGAAGCTAACCCTTCTTTTGGTATACAGCAAACTTGCTTGGATGAATATGGGGTATAAGAACAAAAATGCATCACCATTAGCAGATCTGTTAGCCTTCAGGAAGGTTGTATTTTTCTCCTCTGATTTGATATTTTTACTTTAAAAAAAAGAAAAAAGAAATCTTCCCACAAAAGGAGCTTTCAAGCTACTTATATGTGATCTTATGGATTTCAACACAAAAATGGAAGTTCAAGTCTCAGGGGATTAATCCTTCTAATTTGTTAAATCAGACATAATATTCCTTGGCCATAAACCCATAACTGTTAAAAATATAAAATCTCACATTGGAAATTTGAAGATTTTGGATCACAATAGATAGTATCTTGGGCCTCTACTCTAGTTCTAACATAGAACTTTAAAATCATTAACCTACTTGAATGAAATGGGTCAAGTCTTCCCATATTATGGTCTTACTTTTCATTTTCAATTTTTTAAGGTCAAAGCTAGGCTGGGCGGTCGGCTTCGACTTATAATTTCTGGAGGTGCACCCTTGAGCTCTGAGATCGAAGAATTCTTGCGGGTTACTTGCTGTGCTTTTGTAGTCCAAGGCTATGGTAAACAACTCTGTTTTCAGCAGTAAACATATGTATATGTATATAAGTACAGACCATCATAGCATTCTGGCCTATGGATGATTTTGAATCATGGAATTCTTAGACAGCTTGTATATTCATAATTGAAGTGGTCAGATAGTTGTGGATAATTCTTTCAGGGTTGACCGAAACTTGTGGACCGACTACTCTTGGCTTTCCGGATGAAATGTGCATGATTGGAGCTGTTGGTTCTGTAAGTGTATACAATGAGCTGCGCCTGGATGAGGTTCCAGAAATGGGCTACAATCCACTTGGGAATCCTCCTTGTGGTGAGATATGTCTGAGAGGGAAGACTGTTTTTTCCGGCTACTACAAAAGTCCTGAATTGACAAGAGAAGCCATAAAAGATGGCTGGTTCCATACAGGTTCATCATGATCAGCATATCTTTACAGCCATTGATTTCCAGTAATTATTGAAAATAGTAAATATATATCGTCAATATTCCTCAGGGGACATAGGTGAAATACTTCCAAATGGAACCATGAAGGTGATTGATAGGAAAAAGAATCTCATTAAGCTATCCCAAGGAGAGTATGTTGCACTTGAGTATTTGGAAAATGTTTATGGCATTGCTTCTATTATTGAAGATGTGAGCTTCTCTTCCCTACATCCTGGTTAAATTTAAAGTCATATACAAGATCTGTGTACTCATGTTTCCATTATTTGTACTCCACGAGCTTCTGTTAACTAACGCGCTGTTCGGTGCTGCTGTGTTCCTTTCTTTTTATTTCGAAGATCTGGGTTTACGGGAACAGCTTCAAGTCTATGCTTGTTGCAGTGGTGGTACCAGAAGAAGAGACTACCAAGAAATGGGCTTATTTAAATGGTCACATAGGTTCATTTTCTGATATTTGTTCTCTTGATCAGCTAAAGAATCATATCATGGCCGAGCTTAAGTTAACAGCTGAGAGAAACAAGGTAAGTAGTGTCTCTAGTTTTAATACCTTACTGCATGAATTGCAATCTTTTGTTGAGATGGAAAAATATTGATTAGTTTCTATTTATTTGTGGTTTCAACCAGCTGCGTGGCTTTGAACGTATCAAAGGAGTCATTGTAGAACCTCGCCCCCTTGACATGGAAAGAGACTTGGTGACTGCAACTATGAAAAAGAAAAGACATCAACTGCTCAAGTATTACAAGGTAAATTGGCATTCCTAATTGTGAAATTCCTGTTTTTTTTTGGGGGTCAACACATTACTGTTAATTGTTAAACAACTGTAAAGCAACTGACAATTTGGCATTTTACAGGTTGAAATTGATCAACTCTACCAAACTCTGGATGGACGAAAATGCTCTTGAGCCATCACCAGCATAAGATGTTAAATTGTATAAGGAAGCTCCATTAAGTTTATGCATTATATATGTATGTATACCAAACTGATAGCACTTTACTAAATCGCTGATAGTAATCGGGTTGTGTTGTAGCAATATTTGAATTCCCAGTTACAATATTCAGTTTTTAAGCTGCCAATGAGCATTGAACAGAATGCATGAAATGAAATATGCGTTCGTTTAGTTTAGGGTTTCGGGGTGGGGAAAAAGTCATCCAAACGGTTCACACCCGTCAAATCAAAACAATACGAACAGTTTGGTTCGGTTTTTCCACTCAAAAAGTGTAGTGTTAGACTGAATTGAACCAACTTATCGATTTTCATCCCACATACAGATTGATATCAACCATTTAAAATGAAAAACTAAATCCGTAGAACCATTCGAATTTAAAATCATCTCTCTCTCAAAATTTCTCCATCTTCGACGGTAAGAAAATATAACATATTTGATTAATTTTTTAAGAAGGAAATAACCCAACCAAATCGGTTACCAAAGAATTAGTTTTGTTCGATTACGCTACTAGTTTGAGGCCTAAACTAAACCCAACCAAATCGTGATGTTAACATCAAATCTACATGAGATATGTTGTCTCAGTTTGGAGCTGCGCCTTTCTTCTCCACATTTCTTTTGACAGCTCGCAGCATCTTTTCTCTTCTTCTTCATAACTTGCATTGCACCCTAATTTTAAACATGTGCTCGTGCAAACCCACTTTGTTTAACTTTCAAATTAACACTTTCTCTTTTCCTTCACAAATTTAATAGGATTTGAATTTAGGACTTAGCTGCATTAAAAATCAGTTAATCAGGATATTAGTTGACTATACGTCATGCGCAGGTTAGAGAGAACCCTGCTCCTAAAAAATTACCGCCAGCTTTGTACACTTTCAAAAGCCAGTTTCAGTCCCATGCTTGACACTCAAGGCTCAGACCAAGCGCGTCTGTATTTTGATGGAAATCCTCCATCCCGGAACATTTTGTCATGCAACAGAATGCTTGCAGCGCATGTGAGAAATGATCAGACGCCAATTGCACAGGACCTGTTCGATCAAATGCTCGTGAAAGACGTCGTTTCGTGGAACACCATGTTGACGGGTTTGCAGAAAGCCAAAAACCCACACGGAGTTAATCGATGCTTCTTGCAAATGAGAAGAGATGGCTTTAGACCAAGTGAGTATACCATCTCGACGGTACTCAATGCCTTTCTGGGCACAGCGTTTAATGTTTTGGTATCGCAGATTCACGCCCTTGTAGTCCGTTTGGCGCTCAGCTCAAGCGTGTTTGTTGGGTCAGCGCTGATCAAAGGGTATGCAAATACAGGGGATCAGATTGCTTTAAGCAGAGTGTTTGATGAGATTCCAATGAAGGATGTCTCGTCTTCGAATGCATTGGTTTCGAGTTACATGGAACTGGGGTGCACGCACGAGGCTCAAAGAGTTTTTGATGTCATGCTGGAGAGGAATATAGTTTCTTGGACTAGTTTGGTAAGCGGGTATATCAACAATAAGAGGATCAACAAAGCTCGCTCTGTTTTCGACAAAATGAGAGAAAGGAATGTGGTTTCATGGACTGTTATGATCAGTGGGTATGTGAAAAATCAGAAATTTATGGATGCTCTGGATCTTTTCCTCTTGATGTTGAAATCCGGGGCTCTGCCAAATCACTTTACATTTTCAAGTGTGTTAGATGCATGTGCTGGTTGTTCTTCACTTATAATGGGGCAGCAAGTTCATTCGAGCATCTTAAAGCTTGGTACGCCGGAGGATGTCATCATGTCAACCTCGCTTGTTGATATGTACGCAAAATGCGGGGACATTGAAGCGGCTTTTTGTGTTTTCGGATTCATGCCGAGAAAAAATTTGGTGACATGGAATTCAATCATTGGAGGTTCTGCGAGGCATGGACTCGCAACAAGAGCATTGGACAAGTTTGAGAGAATGATCAAGTGTGGTGTAAGGCCAGATGAAGTTACATTTGTAAATGTGTTATCGGCTTGTGGGCATGGTGGGATGGTTGAGAAGGGTGAAAAACTATTTAACTCCATGAAGGCAAAGTTTGGAATCGAACCAAACGTCGAGCACTACGCATGCATGGTCGACCTCTATGCGAGAGCAGGCAACCTAGAGGAAGCGGAGAAATTGATACAGTGGATGCCATTTCAGCCGGATGTTGTGATTTGGGTTGCATTGCTTGGTGCATGTGGCTTGCATTCAAGTCTTCAACTTGGTGAGTTTGCTGCTAAAGAAATTGAGAAACTGAGAAACGACCATCCCGCAATATATTCAACGCTTTCAAAGATCCATGGCGAAAGAGGGGTATGGGACAGTGTACTAGAGTTTAGGAAAATTATGAAAGAGAAACACATTCAAAAGCAGATTGCAGGTAGCTGGGTCGAGTCTCAGTATAGAATAAGATGAACCACCAATTGAGGGTTGCAGATTTTTATGTCCACCAAGAATCCAACACAAGTCTTTCATTTTTTTCATTTTTGATGCTACTTTTCTTTTTCTTTCTTCTGCTAGCACTTTGGTAGTAGGGAGAAAAGACTTCCATTGATAAAAAAATCATAATATAAAGCTGCGTAAGCCTTTATGTCAAATTTTAAACTGCTTCTTAATCTTGAATACCAGCAAGATCATCACATCCAAGATTAAATAACAATAGTGGATACGATACAAAACTATAGACTAGGGAAACTAATACTCCAAGAAAATGTTACAGAAACATTGAAGGCCTTTCCCCAGCTACAATGACAAATGAGCAGCTGAGAGACGCAAAATGCTTAAATATGATGAAGAATCTTAGACCAGCTCTCACTGATTGCGCTTTGTTACTCAGACAAGAATCCGCAGATTCTGAAGATCCGTGGGTATCAACTTCATTTTCTGTTTTTGTTTTCATCCCTGTCCTCCCGCTTCTTGTAAAGCTTCTCAAGAACACGCTTGGCCTCACACTGGGGAAAATTCGCCAAATCATAGTAGTGGGGTGCTATATCAACAAGCCTGTAGAAATGTAAAATTTGAGAGATTACAAACAGGATAACGACACAAAAATTTAGATTCACCTTAACAAATGACTCTAACCATTACTCAACAGCTATACAAAAAATAAATAAAAATATAAAACCTTGAGAGAGAGAGAGAGAGACTAACCACTCCCCACGAATATCTGTCACTGTACGGATAAAATTCCTGCTTGTCAAGACATATTCGTTGTAAATCACCCATTCTGGTTTATGATCCAAGCAATTTGACGGATGCAAATGTACCACCTGCCAATAAGATCATACATATTAGGAGCAAACACAAACACTGATAAGGGAAAAAAGGGATGCCAGACGGTCCAAATGGAAAGATAAAAGCGAAGAATAATTTCACATACCTGGTTATCTTTCACTGTCAGGTAGTGCCCAGTGCGTTCCAGGTGAGCCACCTGCATGAAATATCCAGCTAGCATGGCTTTTCTTATGTTTATGTAGTAGTCACGACTATTGAAATCAGTACTGCATAACTTCAGGTTAAACCGGGCCATTATGCGCACTAGTTGCTGCCTGACGTTGTCTGCAGACTTCAATGCCCTCTGATTGACAAAGTTCTCATAGCACCACGACGGATCCTCATCTACAACCCATTCAAAAATAAGAATTTTATACCAAGACACTGAAGAAAATAACTTCAAATCAGTATTGAAAGAAGAAACAGATAGATGTACTTACTGTTTTGCTTGTATGCATGATACACGTTCAGAAGCGTGAGATGATCTCCATCAATGTGTCCAAATCTAGCTTTTGCCTCGTCTGCAGCTTTTTGAGCCTCCCTAGGCCGGACAAAGCAATTGGGTACTAAGAAATAAATTGGTTATCACAGACGAGGCCCATGGAACGTTAGCAGATGCATAGAGGCGAGACGACACCATTTGCTTCATGAGATAATACTGAGAAACTGCAACTATCTGCATCAGCACTTACTTAAAAATCCATAGGTACATGCCAACCGGGGGCATGGAACCCAGACAAGACAGTTGCTGATGACAACCTAATTTGACACAGTACCACTTCAACCACATGCATATGCATTTGCATGCAGTTGTAGCAGTCAGGACAACACGTGCACAAAAAAATGTATGTACACATAACAGATCAATCAGCATGCAACCAAGAATGATGCAGCCTGACCTGAACCAAGACAGACACAACTGAGAAAGCGGAAAGAATAAAGAAATAAGTACCTGAAAGCATTGCAGATATTGACAAAATTTCATTTGAGCAGTTGAACTCGGGGCTAACAACCAGCATTTTTGACATCTGAGGATCTAACGGGAACTCACTCATAATCTCCCCCAGCTTCGTCAAGTTACCATCATCATCCAATGCCCCCAAATAATTCAAAACCTCTAATGCTCTCATCAATGTCTCAGGAGCAGGAGGATCCATAAAATCAAAATGAACCAAATCATCTATTCCTAGTTTCTTCAAAGTAAGAACTGTATTTGCAAGGTTTGATCTCAATATTTCTGGATATGTCTGTGGTTGAAGATCATTATGGAAACTTTTCTCAGTATATAGTCTGAAACATTTTCCTGGCTGAGTTCTTCCAGCACGCCCTGACCTCTGATGTGCACTTGCCTTTGAAATTGGAGATACCAACAAGGATTCAACACGCACTCGTGGGTTATAAACTTTTTGTTTAGCAAATCCAGGATCAATAACATAAACAATTCCATCTATAGTGAGAGAAGTTTCTGCAATGTTTGTTGACACTACAATCTTCCTTCCAGGAATTCCACCTTCGTTTATGGGAGGAGGAGCAGGATCAAATATTTTCTGTTGCATAGCTGGAGGAAGAGTTGAATACAGAGGGACCACTTTCACAGGACCAACCTGGTCACCCAGGTTTCCAACTTCCTTGTTAATTTTGCGGCATGCATCTTCTATCTCTTCCTCTCCCGTTAGAAAAACAAGTATATCTCCTGGGGTCTCATACATATGAATCTGCACGACTGTTCGAATTGCTGCCTCCAGATAATCCCTTTCAGGTTCCTCAGTGTAAAAAATTTCCACTGGATGAAGCCTTCCAGGAACTTTCATGAGTGGTGCACCACTGAAATAACCCTGAAATTTTTCAGCCTCAAGTGTAGCACTCATCACAACCAGCTTCAAGTCAGGTCTGTTTCTCAATACTTCCTTCAGAAGCCCAAATAGAACATCTGTTGCTAAAGTTCTTTCATGAGCCTCATCAAGAATTATCACACTGTATCGCTCTAATAGTGGGTCTGTCATTGCTTCTCTTAAAAGCATTCCATCCGTTAGATACCTGCCACAAAAAAAAATGTAAATATGTAAATTATGTATCCCTTGGCTCTCAGCTAAAAGATTCCGTAAAGAAAACAAAAACAAAAATGTTGAGCTTACTTCAGCACTGTTCTGGCACTGCTGCAGTCCTCAAAACGGATGCTATAACCAACCTCTTCTCCTATGGTTACATCCATCTCTTCTGCAACACGACGGGACACTGACATTGCAGCCACTCTACGGGGCTGGGTACATGCAATCATCATCTTCCTACGTTTATCTGGAGTTTCCGAATCAACAGCTTCCAAAACAAATTGAGGGATCTGCAATAGAGAAGTACATACTGAATTTAGTGAACTTCCAGTAGGTAATATTCTTAGTTGTGTTGGGAAAGTGGCACACATTATAACATTCAGCCAAAAAGAGAACTATATATAACAGGGCCTTTGGAAAACCAAGACTTCTACATTCAAATAACACAACAGCCACTGGTCTTTGGGTAAAAGGGCACCCTCTGCCAAGGGTGAAAAATTTAGTTCAGTAAGCAGTTAGGCGAATCAGTAAATTCTACCAAGCTAAAAAAAATGAAGGAACGAAACCAAAAGCTACTTGCAATATATAATTAAATCATTACCATGCAAAACATAAGTCCACTGCATATCATATAAGTTTCACAACTCGGCGTTAAAAAAGCAATGCACAACATGGTGGACGACTACAAGAAGTTTTAAACATTCCACTTTCTTTTCTCTCAGTTTACCTTCCTAAACAACACAATATTTACTATGATTTTCAAACTAACAGCAATGGTAATGCAACTACCATTAAGTTTAAGGGTCATTTTTCATCGAGTTTCTCAGCAACCAAAGAAGAAACGTAATCTTAGCACATTTTACGAATAAATATTCATTACCAAGTGCAAAATTTTAATTCACTTTGCATTAAGTTTTCAATGTTACTATAGAGACCAAATTAAAGTAAAAAGCCTTGCAGAAACAAACCTGGGTGGTTTTACCACTACCAGTCTCACCAACCAAAATAAGAGACTGGCTGGCCTTGAGGGCTTGCAAGAACTCCTCTTTCTGGTGCCAAACGGGCAAAGTCTTCCTCTTCTCAAGAATCTCATAATACCTCTGCGAGTAAGGCTTGCCGGTCCACCTATTGATCAGATTGCTCACCGCGTTATGATTCGCTGTTGCTCCTGCACCACCGTTCGATTTACTCATCTTCGCCGATGAGACTGAGGTCTCGTCCACCACGTCGAACAGGCTCACCTTCCTCTTCCTCTCCGTACCCATCAATCAAAAACCTTAACAGCGCAGAAACCCAAAAGGCTATCAGTTGGATCCTAACGAAGTCGGATAGGATCCGAATCGAGGGTTTCTCTCCCTTTTCCTATTTACTATTTAGCCCTAAAATTAGCAAACCCTAGAAGATAGAAGAAGATTGAGAATTTCAGGAAAGAGAGGCTAGGGCTTTTGCGTTGTGCAATTAATATTATTATTAATAGGGAGGTGAAATTTCAAGAATTACATTTTAGTCCCTCTTTTGTTAACTTTTTTCTTTTCGGGAACTTGCTGAACCCACAATTTCAATCTAGTCCGGCCCTGAGGGGAGGCCCAATAATGATCTGATTTAGTCGGCAAATGGGAAGGGGCCGGCTTAGTGTTTCTCAAATTCTACTGGGCTTCTATGGAATGAAAATTTTCCAAAAATAGCATTTATGATATGTTTACTTACTATGAATAGGTTGAATAGGTATGAGAAGAAAACTATTCCAATTTAGAATTCTTTGACGTTTATTAACACATAAAAAATATGTGTGTCTCACCCTAAAATTGGTTATCTAATATCTTTCAAAATCAGAAATTGGACCAACTACTAGTCGATAGTTGATCCAATTCGAATTCCTTACTTACTCTAGTCTTTAAGTTCCCGATTCTTTACTTCCTAATTCGAAATAAATAAACATGTCAAATTGAAAATGTTTCTTAGTCTTCTCCAATAATGAAAACCATCGAAAAGTTTTGACATCCATAAAATCTCTATTCAACAACTCTTTTACGAAATGCACTTCTATCATCAAATCATGATATTGGGCTTTCTTTTTCTCTCCTCTTGTTATAAAACTTTCTAATGCTACTAAACCCACAGTTCTTTTATTCATGGCCCATATATCTTAATTACTAACTACTAATATAACAAAATTAATTTATCTACTAACCTCATAGTTTTTTTTTATTCTACATAAATTGTATAACCAAGTTAAGGTATTTACTCAAATGAATATTAGTAAATGTTGGTTTTGTATATGGATTAAAAGAATCAAAATTACAAAATATGGATTATAACAAATTTGGTTTAGCTTGCCATTGCCTTAGCTTGACTAGCTTTGCCTTTGCTTTGCCTTTCCTGACAATGACTTTGCCTTGCCTTTGTTAAGCAATGTCTTCCCTTTGCCTTGGTTTGCCTTTCCTTGCCTTGCTAAGGCATGCGCCTTGCTTTTACCATGTTTTGTCTCTTTTGCCTTGCCTTGCCTTTGTGTTGTGGTGCCTTGTGTTGGCCTTGCCTTGCATTACCTTGACATTACTTTTCCTTGACTTGCCTTGCCTTTCTTTGACTTGCCTTGCCTTGCCTTGTTTTGTGTTGCCTTTGCCTTCCCTTCCCTTTCCTTGCCCTCCCTTGCCTTTGCCATGACTTGTCTTCCCTTGCCTTACCTTTCATTTGCTTTGCCTTGCCTTGGGTTACCTTGCAATTGCCTTACCTTGACTTTGCTTTGTCTTACCTTGACTTTCCTTGTCTTGTCTTGCCTTGCCTTGCCTTGACTTTCTTTGCCTTTGTCTTCCCATTGCCTTGCCTTTCCTTAACTTTCCTTGCCTTCGCTTGCTTTGTGTTGTGTTGCCTTTGCCTTGCCTTGCCTTGCCTTTGCTTTGGCTTTCCCTTATCATTCCTTTGCCTTTCCTTTGATTTGCCTCGACTTGCCTAGCCTTGTCTTGCCTAGCCACGTCTTCTCATTGCCTTGCCTTGCTTTGCCTTAACTTTTCCATGTCTTGGCCTTTCCTTTGAGTTGCATGGACTTGTCATGCCTTGCCTTACCTTTACCTTTGTCTTTGTCTTTGCCTTTGCCTTTTCCTTGCCTGAACTTGCCATGTCTTGCCTTTTTCATTTCCCCTTGCCTTGTCTTCCCTTGCTTTGCCTTGCCTTATCTTGTCTTATTGTTGCCTTGCCATTTTCATTCGCCTTTGCCTTTGTCATACATTGTCTTCCCTCGTCGTGCCTTGCCTCTGCCTTTTCCAATTTTGTCGCCTTTGTCATACATTGTCTTCCCTCGTCGTGCCTTGCCTCTGCCTTTTCCAATTTTGTCCAAAAATAGCCCAACGATTCCTTAATAACATGTATGGAGTCAAGTAATATCCATTAATAACATTAATGAACTACCCGCCCCTAGTGTTCCGGAGAGAAACACATGAATGTCAAGGGCTTGTAGTTCAAGTGAATAAAAACATTTACCCTTGCATCCTAGTTGGTGTGCGCAACTACTAGGTACGTAAATCCTAGATGCAATCTAACATTAATTAAGGTTTAGATTTTGGGTCGAAGTGAGCGCAAAGGTTCAAGGTGGAGGATAATGGTATTTGGAAATTTTCATATATTATTCTTGTCCATATTGAGGCAAATATATATGTAATTAAGGCTAAATTGAATTATGCTACAAGAAAAATAATCAAAACCTAATTACACTGGAATAGGTCAACTCAATAAAAAAATGTAATAACAAATCTCCTACTTACAACTCACACCAACAATAAGCACAAAGAATAATTAGACATAAATTGGAGTAAGTCAACTCAATAAAAGAAAAATGTAATAACAAATCTCCTACTTACAACTCACGCCAACAATAAGCACAAAGAATAATTAGACATAAATTGCGTTGTCATGTCAAGGTGTTTTACTCTTCAGAAACGCAAGATTTGGAGAAAGAGCATCCCTATTACAGTTTGGTGACTAGCTGTTAGAAGATGTTTATGTACAAAGACCGCAGTATTACTCATAAATACAGAGAAGTAAATTGCCTTGTGGATATATAGCTGGGCAGCTCTAGGCTCAAAACTAGAATTGGTGTGTAGAATTTGGGAGGGTGTGCGTAAAGGGTTTGGACATTATCTACTGAAAGATTTGAGTGGGGTTGCTAGACCCAGAAATTTGTTTGTGTAGTTTTTTTTAAACTTCGGCTCCCTTAGAACTTTTTTGTTTGTTTTGTACATGAGTGTTTGGGCCCAACTTTTGAAGCCTTAACATCAAGCACTTGGAGGGCAATCCAAGTGGTCTTACAGCCAGCTTAGGTGGACCTCCAAGCCTATTTCCATGGCTTTCGTGAGGTCGTTTGACCTCAATGACTCCAGTGTAGGTCCGTCCCTAGATGCCACTGTATTCCTCTTGGTATTTTTTTTTACTTATGAATGAAATCCTATTTTCCAAAAAAATGATTTTTAAAAAAAAAGTTAAAATCGTCACCAATTTTTGAAATTAAATTTGTGTTTAAAAACTAAAAGTAGAAATAAATATAAATAAAAGGGAGCTCAATGTGGATGGCTCTCGACAGGCTGCTTCTGGATGTATTGGTGCTGGAGGGGTCCTTCGAAATTCACTTGGAGAGTGGAATGGTGGTTTTGCTATTAATTTAGGGATAGGCCAGGTGCTGGAGGCTGAACTTTGGGGTCTTCTCTTTGGTTTGAAGCTTGCTGCTGATAGTAGAATGTCTAAACTCATTATTGAGATGGATTCTGCTATTGCAGTTCAACTAATCCAACAACACAATCTTCTCCTCCTTCATCCTCTTGCTACTTTGGTGTCCAGTTGCGTGGGGATCCTAAATAAGTTTGAGAGCTATGAGATTTACCATATTTATAGGGAGAAGAACACTGTTGCGGACAGATTGGCTAGTTGGAGTCATAACCTGGATTTGGGTTTGTATCTGCTTCATGAGGCTCCTGATTGGCTTGGCTCTGTGTTGGTGGATGACCTACTGGGGTTGTCTAAACCTCGTATGTTTTATGTTGTTTAGTTTCTTTGGCTGTTGGGGGTTCTTACCCCTCCCTTGTTCAACAAAAAAAAAAAAAAGGGGTGAAAGCTTGAAATATAATAGATAAAAATCAAAATATACAAGCATATATAGAATTAAATTAAATAAGAAATTGAATTATTAAGAATGCGTATCACAAATCATTGTGAGAAGACGACATGCAAACTCAGTGAGTTTCAATGTAAAAATAAATTAATGTTAACCAGAAGATACTAAAATGATATTGTATCAGGATTAGTTTTTGGCTACGAGATAATATTTATAGTTGCTGATATTTTCTTTTAAAGTGAATGATAATAAAATATCTATATGTATTTATTTGTCTATTGTATAACAATTCTTATTTCTAAAATCACTACTAAAAAAAACCCCTTGCGCGACCAAACGTTGCGCGACGAAACAAAATTCGTCGCGCAAAGTGACTTTGCGCGACAAATATAAATCATCGTCGCTCAAAGTCTTAAGCGACTCAATTTTGCGCAACAAAAAACAAATCGTCGCACAAAGTCACTTTGCGCGACGGCAAAGAATCGTCGCGAATAATAACTTTGCGTGACGAATACTAGAATTCGGTGCACAGAGTTTTGCGCGACGAATAGTGATTCGTCTCGCAAAATATTTACAAAAATAAATAAATAAAAAAATATTTTTAAAAAATTTGGATGCCTTTGCGCGACGAAATAATAATCTTCGTCTCGCAAAGTATTTACAAAAATAAATAAATAAAAAATTATTTTTAAAAAATTTGGATGCCTTTGCGCGACGAAATAATAATCTTCGTCTCGCAAAGTATTTACAAAAATAAATAAATAAAAAATTATTTTTAAAAAATTTGGATGCCTTTGCGCGACGAAATAATAATCTTCGTCTCGCAAAGTATTTACAAAAATAAATAAATAAAAAATTATTTTTAAAAAATTTGGATGCCTTTGCGCGACGAAATAATAATCTTCGTCTCGCAAAGTATTTACAAAAATAAATAAATAAAAAATTATTTTTAAAAAATTTGGATGCCTTTGCGCGACGAAATAATAATCTTCGTCTCGCAAAGTATTTACAAAAATAAATAAATAAAAAATTATTTTTAAAAAATTTGGATGCCTTTGCGCGACGAAATAATAATCTTCGTCTCGCAAAGTATTTACAAAAATAAATAAATAAAAAATTATTTTTAAAAATTTTTGGATGCCTTTGCGCGACGAAATAATAATCTTCGTCTCGCAAAGTATTTACAAAAATAAATAAATAAAAAATTATTTTTAAAAA
>NW_018921645.1:146049-229585 GCF_002207925.1 Prunus avium | reverse complement strand
GATGGTTTTATTGGAAAAACTGTCGTCTGTGCATATAATTAATGACCGTTTTCAACACAATACCATCATCTTTACCCATAAATTACGACGGTTTTAAACAAAAACCGTCGTCTTTACCCATAAATAACGACGGTTTTTAACAAAAAAGGGTCGTCTTTAGTAAGAACAACGACGGTTTTAGTAAAAACCGTCGTCTTTACACATAAACAACGACGGTGAAAAGCCGTCGTAGTTTGATACTCCAAAAGATGACGGTCGATTTAACGACGGTTTTCAAAGTATTACAACGACGGTGAATCCCCATCGTCTATTTCGTTTTTTGTAGTAGTGCCTTGATGTAACTGACTTGATCTAGGACAATTTAGACAGTAGATAGAGGTTTTTAGAAAAGTTCTTTGCGATTTATTCTTTCCGGATTGTTTCAGCTCTAGAGCGCTGACTCTGTCATTGGGGAAGCTTTACCCATATTCATCGTATTACTAATTAAGATGGCTCTCTGTGTACTTTTTCAATTGATCTAATAAAATACTATTGCTTGTTTGGTAAAATAACTTTCTTGTGATTTCCCTTTCAGCTTCAATATCTTTCAAGTCTCTGAACTTCAGCTTTCCTCTGTATCTTAGAGATCCACAAAAATAAAAATAAAAACCTACTTTTTAAAATGAAATGAAAAGTTAGTAATTTTCTTTAGGAGATAGAGAGAGATTGATTGCTGATAGGCTTTGTGTTTCTTTTGTTTTTGAGCATATATGGGTTTTATCGGTTTAGGGATCCACGCAAAAATCTTAGGGGTTTTTGCAGCCTGAGAGAGAATTTTATCGGTTTTGTGTGTTTTGTTTAAAACTAGGTCTACAGAGAACTAGAAAAGCATGGGCCAAGGTGAATGCCTTGTTTGCCTCTCGTTTAGGCTGATCATAGATGCATGTATACACACACATGGTACACCATATAAATATATATATTTTGATCAGATTAGACCTAATTGATGATGGGCACATATCCAGAGGCTAGCAACATAAAGAGGGATAAAGAGAGATTAAGGGGCGGACAAGGTGCCAACACGTAGGCCGCTCGACTGGTGTTATTATCACCTACCAAGTTCCAAGTGTGGTGCTTCTTCGATCGACACGACAACTATCTTTCAATTATTTACTTTTCATATATATAGCACAAGAAGAGTACTGCAAAGGCACACCTTTATAATTACAAATTAGGGAGAAAAGGATTGGAGCTTACAATTCACAGGAAATATACCAAAGAGAGATACATCACTTTGATTCAAACCTTCACCAACGACATTTATTCAGACTTATCGTATAACAACGCTGTGCGAAAATGATATAGCTAGGATTAATATAATATTAAAGGATCATATCAGTAGACTAGATTAATGAATCATATTATGTGACTGACATGCGATGTATTACTTATAATTAGTCATAATAATTAATGTAACAAGTGAATTTCACCTATCACATATAATATAATTTCATTAATATAGTTTTGAAATAATAGGATCTCTTTCCCATTACTCGAATTTTAAAGGCTGATTACTTTTACAAGCAATACCTTCATTCCCGGCCAAAATCAAGTATTTATCTCTCCTTGTGAACTTGGTGCATTCAAACCCCAATGCCCTACCAACTTCACCTTGCACATAATTAGCCACATCAATGCTTGATCTACTCCCATCACGACAGCAAGACAGCCCAGATACCGTATCCAGTAACTGAACAGTGTAGATTGCTGAGGGGTTCATCATGAAGAAAAGTGGATCCAAGCACTTGAGCCCACCAGCAGTCGTACCATGGAACATGGTGACATGTGCGTCAACTGCAACAGGTACTATTTCATCACTGATTTCTGAAAACAAAGGGCTAAACCTAAGGAGGTAGGGTTCACGACATGTCGTTCCTTCGGGGCAAACAACCACGTCCCCTTGATTCATCAGCCTTTCCATCATCTCGGCATCTTGATGTCGGTTCCTTGTCAATCTAACAGTCTTGATTGGTGAGAGAATCTCAGACATTTTGCTTAGGCTGTACGTTACTGCGTGGAGATTTTTCTTCAATGCGAAGCAAATGTATAGAGGGTCTAGGAGTGTTCTGTGGTTACAAACGTAAAGGACACCTTTGGGCTTGTCGTTTGGAAGTGAACAATAAGAATTAATGCTTTGGCTCTCGCGTTTTGTATTATCATTCACAGTCAGCCGCAGACCACTGAAATGTAGTATAGGGAACGACACGCCGTAAGGCAGTGATATGCCGACTATGATTCTGAAGATTGCTAGGGCAATTCCAAGTGGAACCCACATCAATATGGCGATTGTATCCAGTGGGATCGGTTTGAGAGCTAACCTACCATCGTGGAACACGAGTTTCTTTGGGTATCTGTCTCTTGGCAGCTTCTTCGAGCTCCTCTTATCTGAGTTCCCCACCAAGTAAACATCCTGTATTTGCAAGTTGCAAAAAACATTTAAGGCCACAAAAAGATATACCTATAACAATTTTAATGCATTCCATTTGAAGTTTCCAACTGGTGTACCAATATTTTATTTCTATACATCTGAGTTTTCAATAACATACTATCATACAATTTTTCATATCACTTTATAGTTAAAATATAGAGAAAAAAAAAATTAACGATACCTCACGACATTAACCCAATGTGTATCCTTATCGCCCTTCTCAATACTCGATACGTGTCTATATGCATAATCATGGTTCCATAAATACAAAATAAAAAGTTAACCATGATTATGCATATGTGAACACGTTTCAAGTATGAAGAAGGTACGTAGTGATGATATACCTTCGATTAATAAAGTAGTGCTAGTGAGAAAAAAGATTTCCATATAAATGTCATTTGACCTTATTGTTTTGAAAAAGAGCATAAAAAAAATATGGAAAGTAGGTACCTTGCAATAATAGAATAATTGGTGGTCATGAAATTTGTTGGAGGCAGTGATGCCAATTATGTCAAAACCAATGTCCTCCCCATCATGTTCTTCCAAAACAGGCAAAACATTGTTCTCCTTTTCTTCCATGAGACCCAAAAAGTATCCACAAAAGACCTTTAGCTCCTTCCCAACTACCACATCTATCTCTAAATAGTCTTTCAAGAAGCTCTCAATCATTACTCGTGGAAGATTACTAACACCAACTTTCTTCCCAGCTCTCTGTAAAACCTCAAAGGCTTCCAACCCAACGTCTTCAAAGAAGAACTTAGGCAACACAGCCGTCCCAACTCTGAAGCTATCTTTCTTGAGCCCAAAGAAGCAGACCATGACCATTATCTTCAACCCAGTTTCTTCACTCACCAAACATATAAGAGGGTACAGAAGAAAGAGAACAAGTGACCTTAACAAGCCTCCGGCTTCAAACGCCACGAGCATGAAGTAATCAAACAAAGAAGAGGATTTCAGCAAAGCTCCTTCGAAATTGAAGATGATCATGGTTTGGTTTGAGAGGTCTGATCTGCGGGAGTAAAGAGAACCGAAGAACTTATCATTTTTAGACTGGCTTGAGCTTGCATGATGGCTGCTGCTCACACTCCTAGGGAAACCTTTGAGTTTCCGAAAGAAAATCCGATATAAAAAGAAAAATGGTTTGAAGAAAAAGGACTTGGGCATTTTGAGTAATGTTTCTCCAATGCTAGAAGTCGTACAAGTTAGGTTATGTGTAGTATTAGAGCCAATATGTTGTTTATATACAGTTTCAGATATATTGATACCCTCCTACTTCACTTTTATTACACTCACATCCAAGGGAACAAAAAATAATAAAATAAGAGCAGCCTGTCGGCTTCCATGCAGCCTCCTTTTTAACATGGTCCATATGATCCTTTCAAAGCAGTAAAACTGGTATGAAACTTGAATAACACTGTTTAGTTATTTCTTATTAATTCCAGAATATCACGTAAAAAAGTTATCACACGTGTCATATTGTGATTGGCCGGTGATAACAAAATAGCCCATTTCATGTAAGTGTTTCTCCTTTAAAAGATAAATAATACAAAAAGTCTGGATTTTCGTTCTTTAATCAAAATATATTTTAAAAAATTTGAAATTATTCATGAGATTTATTGAAATGAGTTGATCTAACTTGTGGTGTTGCGCTTGTCGCTAGTCTTTTCTTAGGCTGAATTATTTGTGGCTGGCTGATATTTTAATTGTTATAAATATAAAATCATATCCTCCCCTTTATGCACACGTCAAAATTGTAAAAATGTTGGGGGTTTCGATGATTTATGGATACAAATAACTATGCACTGCAACCACAATTTTATAAGAGAGTTTGGAGTTTAGACTATTAGAATAAGGTTTTAAAATTAGGGTTTAGGTTCTATAGTTGGCAGACACATATAAGATTTTCATATGCAGTATTTGTGGCCAATTGATTTTCAGTTATGAATTTGCATATTTAATTGTAGTACTCTGTTAAAAGATCCGGATTTCATAAAATCTCTTCCTAGGCGTTGTTGAGAGTCAGTAATCCCAAATCAAAGGAGGGAGAGAGGGAGAGAGAGATAGAGAAATAGCGAGAGAGGCAGCCATGGCTGTCCTTGGGGGTAGGGTGCTGCGGTACTATTATTTATTTCAAAGTTATTGGATAGTTATGATAAGGTGCAAATGGTTATTTTTGGTTTAATACAATTATGATGATGTGGACTTATTTAAATTCATTAGATTAATCTAATGGTTAATATTCTCTTAAATGCGTGTAAATGTATGAATGCTAAATGCATGAATGTGGACTTACAAATACCATAAAATGACGAAATAAACACATCAAGAAAATGCTTCCCTAATGCTTGTGTTCTTGTGGTTGACTAGTTATCACTATCTGTTGTGTGTTGTTTATTTGATTATGATGTGTTCTTGATAGTTGATTAGTCATCGCATGATATTCATGCATTTCTGGGTTTGTGTTCTTGCAATTGACTAGTCATCACTATCTATTGTGTGCTGTTTATTTGATTATGATGTTTATTTGATTATGATGTTTTCTCACACTTTCACCATAGTTGTTGCTAGCACTTCATGCATTTCTGGGTTTGTGTTCTTGCAATTGACTAGTCATCACTATCTATTGTGTGCTGTTTATTTGATTATGATGTTTTCTCACACTTTCACCATAGTTGTTGCTAGCAAAATAGATGCCTAGATTGACGAATCCTTCTGAGTGCCTAGGTTCTCACTAGTAATCTTCTAGGCTTGCAGGTACAGATTGTTAAGCTCTGTGTGTGTGTTCTTCGTTATGGTTTCTCATGACTAGCAGTTGACTAGTCATAAGTATATTTGGGCAAGAATTAAAGTGTGTGAAGATCACTGTGTCTACTTGAATAGCATTTAAATTTACCCCTCTTCACCTGTGTTCCGATTTCATAGAAATATATTGACTTAATGCATGTCTACCAGTGTGTAATATGTATTTTTTTTCTTTCAAAAAAATAGTATATACGTACGTACATAATGTATATATACTTACATATATGCATATGTTATTTTCTTTCATCATGAAATTTTTGTTATTAGGCCACCGACTAAAGCATGGTAGGCTAAGCTTGCATACCTATATATTGCAATTATGAACCAATTATGAAAGCAAGGAGTGAATTATTAGTCATGTTCGCATTCTAAGAACCTGTTTAAATGAGGTCTATTTACTAATAATAACGTATCAGAATAAATGACTACCCACCAAAGGATTTAGTTTTATTTTTTTGGTTGTTGAAAATTCATATTTATTATAAGAGCAAAAGGAACAGCCCAAACTAACAAGTACATAGAGGTCCAGAGACCAAAAGGAAAAAAGAATACATATAGGCATGTCAGATGACAAAACAAACAGCAGACAATATCCATTTCAAGAATCCCCAACCCAACCCTACATTATCTGCAGTCATTGCCACTATATGGCTAACCGTGTGTTGTATTTTCGTTTTTGGTCAATAGGCTAAACGTGTGTTGTTAGGGTTTTGATAGTTTCACACGAGGTGTGCCCCACGAGCTAGGTCTACCCATTGATGAAGTCATCACATGCATGATTTGCAGAGGAGAAGAGAGAGGAGAGAGGAGAGAGGAGAAAAGAGAGAAGAAGGCAAACCAGAGAAGATATCCCAGCCCTTGATGCAATTAAGCTCACCCAAATGTTAGGACCTATGTTCTATATCCAGATCCAATCGGGTTGCCAAAAGGGTTAAGGTCCTTCCTTTTTGAAGCCCTATCCCTCATAGCTAAAATAACAAATAGTTAGTGATCGAAAAGGGGGCTCTCTTGATTCCTTCATCTGTTTGTTTGGGCCTGCAATGGCTCCTCACTACTCCTTTCTTTAGTACCCATCTTTTTCTCATATCATTTTCCTTCAATTCTCCACCATTTTTCTCCTATATTTTTCCATATTTATTTATTAAAAGATTTCAAACAAAAAACGAATATGTCACAAGGGCTTTTAGACCTCGTTTGTCAGGGAGGACTAGATTAGACTAGACTAACAAAATACCTATATTTTATGTTCAATCAAGGCATAATATGAATATTGTTGTCTAACTTGGAGAATGAAAGAGAACTATTCATAAGAGGTTGATGACTAAAACTTATCCCTTATAATTCCACCAATTTCAATGTGATTATAGGGGGCATAAGTTTTAGTCATCAACCTCTTATAGATAGTCCCCATTCTTCCTCCAAGTTAGACAACATATTTATATTATGCATTCAATGCACATGAAATGTAAGACATTTTTCTAGTCTAGTCTTTTCCTCCCCACCAAACAAGCCTTTAATTAGTTATTAATTCATGAGCCATGTTTTCATTTCATTTATATTTTAAATATGCATTCCTACTGGACAATTATGGTTTAAAATAAAGAAACATGTATCAATTAGCTGTAGACTTAGTGCCATTTCTCTTCCTAATGTTTGAAGAGTTTGAATATCCCAATTCTAACAATTAATTGTCCTCACATTCTTAGCATATACAAGTATAATACTCTAGAACATTCATTGGAAGTAATTCTATGGTGGTAGGACATTCATTCTGGTGGCGGAGTGGAAAGCAAGATAATATCTTCTTCTTCTTTTTTTAGTGAAATGGGGGGCAATTAACCAGTAAACACACAAAAACTAAATGATTAAGACAGTACGAGTTCTTGGAACTCTTAACAAATCATCATCAAAAATAGCCTCAACCCAACTAAGAATCTCAGCAAGATATTATCTTTTGGTTTGCCTCTGGCCCCTATATATTGATCTTCCTCTATGGACATTCATTTCTTCACCGCCCAAAATGAACATGTGGAACTTTTGACATTACTTCTTCAAGAAACAAACTCAGCAGCAGATGTTTTAACATGAATGGGCCATTTTGTTTAGAGGTATCATTCACTCAAGCTTTGTATGATAACTTCGCGCACAAATTCGCTTCCTAGCTATAGGCTGTGTGGAAGGCTCCTTGTTTTTTTCTTTTCTTTTTGGGGATTTTTTTTTTCTGAATTGTGAAAGTGTCGTGGTACCCTAATTTTGTCAACAAATGGAAAAATAAAAAAAAATAAAAAAATAAACATAGTAATCAAACCCTAGCACCTAACAAAAATTAGACCATCAACCAACCTTGTTCTTCCCCTATGCGTGGAAATCAAACCAACTCCAAGTGCCTTATCAGTCAATAGTAAACGAGTTAGCCTACCTACCCTCCAATACATCATTTGTGGTTCACTTGTGTATCACTTTTTATCTTTATTATGATTATTTTGAAGAAATTGAAAGCAATGACATGTTAGATCTTTGAGTATATATGCCCTTGCCATAATTTCATGTAGTCTACTCAATTAGCTATAATAGCTAGTCTTCAGTTATCATCTACTTATATATACATGGGTCCCATCTTTTCAGAAAATGTGTGATTTAATTATTTCTTAACAAAACCTTCATAATGGCCAAGGGGTCTAACTCAGTGAAAAAGGGTCTTGACTTGCAGACAAGAGGTCTCAGGTTTGAATCCCCACAACATCATAATTGTGTGTGTGTGTTAGAAATCCCCCTCCCCTGTAATTTAGACTATCGCTTATACTGAAAAAAAAACATAAACGCCATAATCAAAGCCCATAATTTAACTGATATTAGCTAGTCATCGAATAGGTGGCCAACAAGGGTGTTATATATATATAACAATGTCAAAACCCCGTAGCCCTTGTGACAAAAGAGATTAAAGCGTGTGAGCTAGAGACTTCCTCTCCATACATAAATCCCAATCTCTCGCTCATAAAATTGTTGCTGCCTTGCATACATTCATCAATCGAGTTTCATTTTCCTCAAGAGAGACGCAAGACCAGGCATTATTAGCCGCGACGCAATGCTGATATCTCAACCTCCTCTCACGCTCACCAAGTTGGTATGTCTTTCAGTTTATTGATTAATTTACTCCAACAGACAAAACGCAAATTAAGCTCTCCATTATAGGTTGTCTTCCTCAATACTAATCCCTCCATCTTCTTCTCTTAAATCCTTCTCACATTCTCACTAGCTAGCTAGCTCATTTATATCTTTTCGCTAAGATTATGGGTTCGGGTTCAGTCTTTCCATTGTCAAGTGTGCTATTAATATTAACCCTAGGAGCTCTTCTGGTTGCATTCTTTGTTAACCCGGCATGCTCCACTTCAAGACGTGCTCTCGATCTCCATGACCACCACCACCAAACCATGCAAAATGGGTTCAAGGTGACTCTCAAACATATTGATTCTGATAAAAACTTTACCAGACTCGAGCGTCTTCAACGCAGAATCAAGCGTGGCCGGAAAAGGTTGCAAAGGCTCAACGTTTTATCCACCTCATCATCAGATCATAATTTGGGTGCCACCTCCCCTGTCCACGCCGGGCAAGGAGAGTTCTTAATGAAGTTATCAATTGGCACTCCAGCTGAAACCTACAACGCTATCTTGGACACCGGGAGCGATCTCATCTGGACTCAATGCAAGCCTTGTAAGGACTGTTACGATCAGCCAACCCCGATTTTCGACCCCAAAAAGTCCTCAACATTCTCAAAGCTATCATGTGAAAGCGAGTTTTGTGAAGCACTACCCTCACAAACATGCACCAACAACTCCTGTGAGTACTACTACGCTTATGGTGATTTTTCCTCCACAGATGGGATTCTCGCAACCGAAACGTTCACATTCGGAGACGTTTCCATCCCGAAAATAGGGTTTGGATGTGGGAAAGACAATCAAGGTGGTGGGTTCAATCAAGGTGCTGGTCTTGTGGGGTTAGGGCGTGGAACATTGTCGTTGGTTTCGCAGCTCAAGGAGCCCAAGTTCTCTTATTGCTTGACCTCCGTGGACGACACAAAAAGTAGTAGCACACTTTTGATGGGGTCTGTAGCAAACTTGGCCAACACTACATCAAAGCACGCAGATATCAAAACAACCCCTTTGATCAAAAACCCAAACCCAGACCAATCAACTTTTTACTATCTTGGCCTTGAAGGCATCTCCGTGGGTGACACTCGGTTGCCTATAGAAAAAGACACATTTGCCCTCGGAGATGATGGCAATGGTGGGCTAATCATAGACTCGGGGACAACTCTTACGTACATAGAAGAAGGTGCTTTTGATTTACTCAAGACGGAGTTCACTTCCCAGATCAAGCTTGCAGAGGCAGACGCGACTGATACCGTGGGGCTTGAGGTGTGCTTCAAATTGCCGGAGGACGACGGCTCTGGAAAAGTAGAGGTGCCAAAGTTGGTGTTTCATTTCAAGAATGCGGATTTGGAATTGCCTGCTGAAAATTATATTATTGCTGATACCGACGTTGGAGTACTTTGTTTGGCCATGGGGTCTGCCAGCGCTATGTCTGTGTTTGGGAATTATCAGCAGCAGAATTTTCTGGTTTATCATGATCTTGTCAAGGAGACGATTTCATTTGTTCCTACAAAATGCGACCAATTGTGATTGGGTCGGCTATTATTCTTGGTGTACCCACGTACGCTTAGTTTGTCATGATATCATATTTTTTTTTCTCTTTCTTATAACAAAAACAATTAAAGTCATGATTTGTTTACCTAGCTAATCTACTCTAAACGAATCAAATTAAAAAAATAAAAGATTAGTCTATATATAATTAAGTATTAATAATATAGCCATATTGTGTGGTACTGTCAAAACTCTTTGTATAATATATGTTTTTGGGTAAAACATACTTTTCGTCCCTTATTTTCTTATTGTTAATATTTTGGTTTCCTTCTCGAATTTGAATAAAATAGAGACGAAATGTCGCTAGACTAAACGGTCATGACACTTACTTACTTCTATAATTAAATGTATGAGTTAATAAACAAGACTATATATAACCTCAATCAAAATCAATTAAAATAGTTGAAATTGCAATTTGATTTCTTATGTTATTTAATGATAACCCAATACAGATAATATACTATCTCATACATCATCAGTTATGATCAAGCCATAAACATAGCTTACAATTACAACAATCAACCAAGAATGGCGATTATCTCTCCAGTAAATTTAGCAAACCTAACATTGACATTATTCCTCTCACTCAATGGTGATTGTCGCCATCGTCCTCCTCTGGAAAATGACTCTTCACAAGTGTTTACCTCATCAGCAACATCTGCAACATCATTCCTCGCGTCCACGAAGTGACTCAATATCACATTTTTAGTGGCCTCCGTAGTCTTTCCAACACCCAAATCATACTCATCCTTGCAAGTTCCAAGACCTTTCCGAATATACTCATCACTCGTTTCATTAAACAACCTCACAATTCGAGCTTGAGTGTCCACAGAATTGGTCAGCGTTTGGTCAAGCGCAATACGAGCCAGTCCTTTAACATCAGCTGTAGAACTACGAGGGTCAAATTTTAACGATGACACACATAAACCGTACGTAATTGGTGGTTTTGCGGCACGTCTCTTCTACTAAATCTGCACTCACTGATATTCGAGATTGGCTTACAACAAAGAGTGTGAGACATGCAATGATCCATTTGAGAGATCTCATTCTTCTTGTTTTTGTATTTCAAATTTCAATATCTCAAGGCTCTTACTGAGAGAATGTATAATTGTTACTTGTACAATTCCAGGTAATCTGATTTATCTCTTTTCCACAAATGCAAATACGGTTTTGGAAAATAATAGAATGTTGTATATACAACGCACGCAATGCAACAAAAATGGAATATAATATCTATAGAAATCGAGGGATTGTCATTCTCTACATTTATCATATGTTAAGGACTATAAATATCATAAACAACGTATGAGGATACAAAGGAGAACTTATAGAATGGTACTTGAATATGACGACGTGATATAACTTGTACACGTGTTATAATATAGGTGAACGACAAGGTTAATATTTCTTCATTTTAGGAAACAGTATCGATAAAATATCCACTTATATTGTAACACGTGAACAAGTCATACCATGTGACTTATTTGAGGAGAAATAATAGTGGTATGGAATGGATAGATATAAGAAATTAACTATTATTTTCTATTTTTAAGAAAGACTCCCCCACAACATTGAATACTCACTACTTTTTTTTTCCTACTTTTTAGTGTAGATGATTCTCCTAGCATTTTTTTTTCCTTGGTTACTTTTGGGCCGAGGCTTGCCAAAATCCAAATGAAAATGTAAATGAATTCATAGCAATATCGAGAGTCTTAACCTCCAATGCTTTGAAAAATTGACCGAGCAATCTGCTGTACAAATATGCTCAAATAATCTCCTACCCGAGATAGCTACATTTGTCATCATTGCCGAACCGCAAACGTTTGACGCGCTAATCTCAAAGGCATGCAATGTTGAATGACAAGTAGCTCGACAAATAGTGACTCAAATTCTCTCCGAGCTCTTGACAGTTAGGGTGATCGAGCTTCCTGAGCTTAAAAGACAAGCTGAAGTCAACAACAACATGACTCCAATTATTTGTCTGCACCATCGGATTCTCAGTCATCTGACAAAGGATTGTTATGTCCTCAAGGATATGATTGACCATGTCAGTCATCGAAATTGATTGAACAAAAAAAAATTGCTTGTTGGATTGAAAACCGAAAGGACTATTCAAGAAAAAGTTAGAGCCACCCAAAAAATAAAAAGCTTAGTGGGTTGAAAATCCAAAAGGGCTGCCAAATAAAAAAGAACTACGGTCGACTTAATTTCTCAAAAGGGGTATGTAAACAATCCAGTCTTTAAAAAGCTAGATTTAGTCACAAGGAACAAAAATTCACCAGGTCAAAGACCCAAGTAGTACAAAATCAAGTTAAAGGCCCAAGTGATACAAAACCACACAAATTAAACAATCTTTTTTGGAACTACGTCAGTTTGATCTCGCCAAGGGTACGTAAGCAGTCTAACATCCCACTAGACACAACCACAACCAAATTTGAATCCCTAGTTTCCCTTACCAAGTGCAATGAGTCATTCACTCATTACAATTTTGAACTACGTTGGTTTGATTTCATTAAGGATATGTAGGCAGTCTAGAGACTAGATGCAACGCCCAAATTTCAAATTTAAACAGAATCACTCGTTTATTCTAAATAAAATCCCTCCACCCCCCACCAAATTTCCTCACACAAATCATCAAATTTCCCTCACCAAATCATTATTTTAGTGGGTCATTCACTCATTGAAAATTTTGAACTACGAGTGGCTTGATTCTCAAAAGGGATTGCAACTTAAATTAATTAAGAGACATTTTATCTCAAATGGGTCGAACCTGAAACAAATAATAAAATCTCATTATTTAGACAGTGGTTGTGAAATTATGTTGGAGCTCACATTTTTCCTCCACAATACTTGAAATATCTTATCATTGCTTTTTTTCTTCTTCTTTTTTTACGACAATTTATTTTAACTCTGATTCACCCACGATTTGAACCAAAACGTACTCTACATAACATTATACCATCAGCCAAATCATTTGGAGAGGAAATAATAAAAAAGATGTTTACCTTTATTTAACCTTAATAGTAAAAATTGAGGGTTACATTATACTTAAAATTAACCTAGAATATGAATAATTTGCGAACCAATTACAGCTAAATCCTTTACATCATTGTTATTTTTCGTTAATGGCGATGGTCGAACTGGTTCCTCATGGAACGACTCTTCACAAGTGTCTGCGTCAACATAGACGCCCGAAAGACCTTCCCTTGCATTCCTATAACTTTTAGATTTCAGATTTGCAAGGACACCATTCATGTACTGAATAGCTACACCGTACTCCTCGGAGCATATTTGGAAGCATTCTTTTATAACTCGCTCAGTTGCCTCCTTATATAATTTGCTGGCTTTGGAAAATGTATCCTGCAGATTGATTTGTATCTGATCAGCCACGATCTGAGCAAGCCCTTGAACATCTGCAGTAGCACTACCAGGCTTTGATCTTAAAAAGGACACACAAAATTTGAAGTTAGAGGTTTTGTTGCATGTGTCCTCTATCAAATCAGCACTCACCGATGTAAAGGATTGATAAAAAATAAGGAGAGCAATAACAATTGTAACCCATCTCAGTAATTTCATCTCCATTTTCTCAAGACGAGAGCAATGTATATAACTTGCAGGCGCACACACACACACATTTATACACAAAACTTCATTAGGTCAAATAATTTTGATTTAGGAAGGAAATCCAGAACTTAATGGAATTGTTTAAATAGGATGGATTTGGATTAGGTCAAATAATTTAGATTTAGGAAGGAAATCCAGAACTTAATGGAATTGTTTAAATAGGATGGATTTGGCCATGGCCTCCAAACAAGGTATAAAATAATTTCTGAAGCAAAATCCCAAAATTTGTGGTTGAACGATTGTACCATGTTTGTGGATCCTTATATAGTGGAATTGTTTTCTTCAAAATATTGATCTTTAGTTTTAAATGTCAAATAAATCCTTAGCTCTAAGCAATATAAACATAATAAGAAAAAAGATTTATTATTCTTTTTTGGGGTTCTTAGATCTAGGTCCAAAACGATTAGCTGTCATTGGGTTTAGTCCACGTGTTTTTTTATTTTAGATGTAGGTCCTTTGATTTTTTTTTTTTGTGTGTCGATTTTACCCATTCGGGTAAATAAGGAAAACACATTGAAAATCTAAATTTAATGCATTATTTCCTCATAATTGAATTTCAGATTTTAAATTTTGAATTATTTCCTTGATAATATTTACCTAATATATGGATAAAATACAATTTAATTAATGAAAGTAAAAACCCACATATTATACCAATTATTTAGGCAATCACCCGCATGAAATTATGTACCTAACATACATGTAAGTTGTGTTATTATTAGCAATGGAAAAACTTAGTGATAAATCGTGTTACCCAGAAGTCTGGAACATAAATTAAAAGACTACATATAAGTTAGGAACATAAATTAGAAGACTACATATAAGTTAGATACAAAAATAGACAAATAAAATATGTATGTTACCTATAAAAAAAATTAAAAAAAAGGTACATAAGATACTATTATACATTGTTGAAAATATGAAATATATATATTATATAGATATTTATAAATAAACCCAATCCTAGACATGTATTTATAAAAAAACCCAAACACTATTTAAACATAGAAACACACCCAAAATCAACCCCACAATCAACAATTGTATATTTTTTGGGTATGTTTATAAATGAGTTTTGAATGTGTGTAATGATGAGTTTTGGGTGTGTTTATAAAGTGTTTTAGGTGTTGGGTTTTTTTATAATTTCAGCCCCCATTTTGGGTGTTTTAGTGAAACTCCCTATATTATACCTATGCAATAGGCAATAGAACAATATACCTACACCATAGGATTATCCACAAGAGTATGTAATATACCTCTACTATAGAGGGTGAACAAAAATAAAAATTGTTACCTATAACTCATGTGCTAAACGATGTGCTACTGTATTTGCTTCCCTAAAAACACTTGAACAATCAGTAATTCCATCGCCTAAAGGCAAGAGAAGCAGGATGAAACTTACCCAAAGGATGGTCAACAACTTCTGTGCAAGCATTAGCACATCCAACGACCATTGATGGACCACCCTTTCTGGGATGAATGAGATTGGAGTGTGAGTCACCATCCATAAGAGCACGGATTCGGGTCAGCCCAACGGTGTGGTTCTTAGTGTAGCCACGACCATTTGGCTATCAGTATCTCCACAAAATGTGTTCAATTTTTTCAAGGATGAAAGAACTCAATTTGGAATATGTTTTTGATATTTTCCTTTTTTATTCAATGACAAACGTTATAAATGGTTAATTATTATCACATAAATTACTATTACCCGATTCAATGCATAAAGGGCAACATTGGAACAAAAAATGATTACATCGTAAAATATTTAAATCTAACTTCTTAATGGAAATTTGGATCTATATCAACTTTTCTATTCTAAGTACAAGTGATAGTCTAAACTAGAGGGAAGATGGATTTCTCACACACATGCATACAACTAAGATGCTATGGGGGTTCGAACCTGAGACCTCTAGTAAGTCAAGGTCCTTTTCCATTGGGCTAGACTCCATTGACAAATAATACCCCGTTGGCAAGTAACAGATCTAATTCTTTATTAGTATCTTCTATATATAAAACGGGAGAAGTAGGGATTGGTGAAACTTTTAAAATAGTGATGCTATTTTCACCCCATGTCCTATTTCCCCACCCACCATGTAAATTTTAAAAAATACAATCCTATATTTCTACCCACCATTATTCCTAAAATTAATTGAGTACACCCTACTACCAAAGTATTTATTGAATTACCAATTTACCCTAATATAAAATGACCAAATAGGATATATTGAATTGTGAAACAAATATAATTTTAATAAGTACACCCTACTCATCATATTCAATCCTAATCAAACGTAGAGAAGTTTTCGTATTGTTTGGTGCCCACGCAAAATCTTATGTTTTTGAGAGGAGAGAAAGAATTTACACTCCCAACATTTTAGATATATGTGAGAGCTTCACCAAGACCACAAATCGGGGAGACAAACTTTTCCAAATACCAGAGGTGGCATGCATATGAAATGCGGCTGTATATTATCCGATCTTTGTAGCTCAGATATTTTGTATGGGTCAGAATCATCAGATAATGGGCTCATCTTGGCTTGGCAATTTCATTTTACCGAGATTTTAGTGGAAATAATATTATGAAGATTCTTATTTCAAATCCTGAAATGAAAGATAGATAACAGAGTCTTACAATGGAGATGGAATGCCAAAGATTGTGCATTAATATAAGTTGATATTAGGATTGGTAAAAAGAGAAATTTGAAAAGAGAGCATGAATTCATGTAAAAAGCGAAACCTGGTTTGAGGATTGGTCTTGGGATTTTGTGTGATAGAGTGCATTAGAGTGTACTAGGGGTGTTTTTGGTAGTTAAATAAGGTGTACTTAATTAATTTTACATTTTGGTTAAAATATTATGGTGTACTTAGATCATAGGGTGTACTCAGTTATTTATTTATTTATTATTTTTATTTTTATCAAAGAGAAGAATTTCATTGAACTTGCATTAACACTTACAATAGAATCAATTGGCAAAACGGAGGGCTAAGAGTGGCCTTATTAAAACCTTGCCATATAAAACCCCAAAAGAGGAAAATCTGGTCAAGGAAAAAGAGTACCACAACACCTCCAAATAAACAACAGAGGAAAACAAAAAAGCACCGTTAAGTCTGCATCCTATCGCTCTCTAGTACCTGCTCCAACCAAGGAAGGGCAATATCTTTCCAAAAAAACTACAGACCCTTCTTCAATCCAAACTGGGCCAGTACATGTACATCAACCACCCTATGATCTGCCATTAATCGTCTAATATCCTCCACCATATTACCCAAATTACTCCACCACTCCAAAGCTCCCTTGAGCATCGCCACTGCTTCTTTGGAGTCAGTTGCAAGCACAAACTGAGTATATCCTTTAAACCCCATCATCAATAACCTATACCCTTAATGCCACCAACTCAGTGCCTAATACATTCAGCCTAGGCGGACCGAAAGTAGCAAACCCATATATGAATCTCCCTGCATTATCTCTACAACAGCCCCCTAAACCTCTCACTCCTCCTTCCCAGTCCAAAGCACCATCACAATTAAGAATAATGGTATGCAGAGGCGGTCGATCCCATTTGATTTACTGAGACACCCCAGACAGCTGGGGCCGCACCAAATAGGATTTATAACTTCCATATAGCTCCATAGTTCTCTCGACTAAATCTTCTACTCGAGGAACAGATTTTCCATGCAACATATCATTACGTGTCTGCCATAGCTTCCAAACACAACAAACAAACCTCTCCAAGTCAACCTATGAGCAAGCTCTAATAACCGTATCAAATAAATCTGCAAAAGAGCCCTCACTAATTTTAAAACACCCAGCAAAAGTCGTACACCTCCAAAACTGCTTGCTGAACTTACAACTCCACGAAGCATGACAGGCATCCTCGTAATATTTGCCTCATCTGAAGCAAACTTGGGACTGAACTACTTTCCTCTTATACAAATTAATGACAGTGGAGAAGATCTATGAACACGCCCTACACACCAGATTCTTAATCTTACTTGGCACCTCAAGCTTCCAGAGTTTCTTCCAAAAAGATTGTCTTGTCGAGGAATCTGAGCTACCAATATCAAAGTTCTCGTCACATTGGGATAAAGCCACTCGATATCCAGTTTTAACTGAGTACTTTCCGATTTTTTCGAAGTACCAGTATTGGTTGTCACCCAATTGTGCGACTGACCCTAGAGCTATGCTTGCTATTGCCTCTTTATCCTCCACACAGAAGTGGTTTGTTAGCAAAGCCATATCCCATGCTCCAAAATCAGTGATTAAATCAGCCACCTTAGCATTCCAATCCAATTCTGCATTCCATAACGATTTAAAAGCACACAGTTTAAGAATCCACTTGTCATGAAAAATCCTAATTGAATTCCCATTCCCAACTCGCCAAACCAGCCCTTCCTCAATAACCTCTCGTCCCCACAAAATAGATTGCCATATCAAAGACGGTGAATGACCCAGAGGGGCCCCCATGAAGTCTCCATGTGGAAAATATCGAGCCTTCAAAATCTTTGCCACCAGAGAGTTGGGTTTCTCCAAAATACGTCATAGGGTGTACTCAGTTAATTTTAGGGTTCGTTTAGCAATACTCAATATGAAAGTTAACCAATTACAGCACATGGGCCGCTTATTTACAATATTTAAGACTAGAAAGTGCCTCGCTCCACCACATTGCTCCCCACTGATCAACTTGGAGTTCAAACATGCATTATCTTCTTGTTTTTTTATTGCTTAATGGTAGCATAGCCCCACGATCACTTGTCAGTTTTTACTGAAGCCTTTGAAGCATATAAATAGAGGAGGAAAGCTCATGATTAAAGACAACCAATCTTAACAACAAACAATCGATTTGAAAAATATTCAAATTCAACTACTCTCGATAACCTCGAAGTATCGACTCAAATACCTTGTCAAAGTGTCTCACTGCAGACCAAAGCCAAGACTTGAATCAAAGCCCTTCTCATTCTCTAAGTTCCCAGTTGACAACTCATGATTGGAATTCTATTCTTCTCCTAAACACATACACTGTCTAATTCCCAGTTGACAACTCCGGATTGGAATTACATTGCTATTGTTTGTAGTTAACGCTCTGCCAACTTAATTGCTTGTTATGATTTTATAGTTGGTCTCTATTTCCAGCTCATTAAAATCAAACTCATATATGTGGTTCGGACAAGTTCCAAGCTACAGATATCTCTTGCAGCTTTTCATCAGACAACAATTGCACTATCTCGAGTAGATTGCAGTTTTGTCCGATAAGGGTTGTTTCTGTCCAATAAGGCTTCTCTTTGCTTCATCTCACCTTTTACTGCTGTTGAGGCCCAATAAATCCATGGTCGGGCCTGAATAAATCACCGGCCCAATACGACACCTTATTAAGAAAAGACCCAATTTGGGAGCGCACGAAAGTCTGTCATACACGATTCACAGTCCACATGCCATGCCGAATAAATAATCTGTAATGCTAGGAATTGAGATAAAGCTTATAAAATGCACTAGCTCTACGAGCCCATGCTAATTACCCTGTCAATCTCTATTTCCAGCTCATTAAAATCAAACTCATATATGTGGTTCGGACAAGTTCCAAGCTACAGATATCTCTTGCAGCTTTTCATCAGACAACAATTGCACTATCTCGAGTAGATTGCAGTTTTGTCCGATAAGGGTTGTTTCTGTCCAATAAGGCTTCTCTTTGCTTCATCTCACCTTTTACTGCTGTTGAGGCCCAATAAATCCATGGTCGGGCCTGAATAAATCACCGGCCCAATACGACACCTTATTAAGAAAAGACCCAATTTGGGAGCGCACAAAAGTCTGTCATACACGATTCACAGTCCACATGCCATGCCGAATAAATAATCTGTCATGCTAGGAATTGAGATAAAGCTTATAAAATGCACTAGCTCTACGAGCCCATGCTAATTACCCTGTCAAGCATCATGTCTCTTTTCAAGGACGATAAAATTAAAGCACGCCAAGTGACATGCCATGCCAAGTAGAAAATCGTTATTGCACGCTCAACCACGCTACAAGCTTAAGTGGGCCCAAGCCACGCAAATGCCCGGGGCTTGCTGAGTGGGTTGTGGTATGGATAGTAAAGAGTTCTCATAGGGCCTATTGATGAGTCGAGAAATGGAAGTTTTGGGCTGCTTGAGAGCTCCAAAACTCAAGCCCATTTCTTAAGCCCAAATATATGGGTAAGCATAAAGGAGAAAGAAAAAAAAAAGGGAGCCCAATACTCTAGGAAAATCAGCCTATCATCTCAATAAAATAGCCCATCACTTGAAAAGATTAGTCCATTCCCTTAATTGGCTAGACCATCACCTTAGAAAAGCCCACACAGCCAAGATAAATATCCGCAATCTCCAGCACATGGCTGGAGACAAAAGCCACAACAAAAGCCAAAGCTGCCCTTGTATGTGAGCTGCTATGAGGCTCCAGCACGTGGGCAAAGAACAAACCTCAAGAAACGACATTCAAAGGACCATAGGATATAGGCGCGCATAGGAGAAAAGGCAACCTTCAAACTAGCCAAAGCTACCCATCTCCTTCCTTTACCAGAACTTTTCACAAAATATAGGAGGAAAGAAGGAGAGGTGATAACCAAGGATAGGAAATCACCACTAGAATGGCTGCGGGAAGGCTTCTGAAATCCCAAAAATCTAGTCTCTGTGTATTGGGCAGAGGGGGATTTCATAAAATGGGATGGATCGAAGGGAGATGAGAGAAAGGAACAAGGAGACTGAGGAAAATTAGGAAGAAACCATTAAGGTTTCTTGGAAAAAGGGAGCTTCAAGAGGCTATAAAAAGGGTCATCTTCTACCCATAAAAAACAACCCACATCCAGAGAGCAAGCATCATCTCTCATCTTTGAAACATAGCAATTTCGTGCCCTATTCCTCAATCTCCTCCCATTTTCTCCTATGGCAAGCTGTTCCAGAGCTTGACAGAGTTTTCTCAAGCTGCCGGAAATTACTTTAAGTCACCCATTTTTCTTCTCTCTTTGTCTCTCAACAAGTCCTCTTCATATCCTTTCCCCCTTTACTTTATAACCCTGTTTCTCATAGGAAGCCACATCCCTTCCTCTCTCTTTAAGTGCTAAACTCATGACTACTTTACTTCCATGCCACAAGCTCCTCATGCCAAGCTAAGAATCTACCTGTAAGCAATTGTCATTTTTGTTGGTGAAGACAACCAGGGTGTTTCCTAAGGTTCCACTACCCTTTCGAAACATTCTTGGGGCCTAGTTCTTGAACTCAGACACAAGAGGTATTTTCACAAATTGGGCTCTTTGCAGCAACCTAGCCCAATCTGCAGCTGCCGGAACGAAAAAGCCCCTACAACTGCTTTCATTTAAGTTTATCTAGGTCCATTTGGACTTGTGTTTACTTTCCTATAACTGCCCTATGTCCATCAGACACTTTTATATTCAAGGCTTTTATTGTAATTTATGTTCGATAATAATCTAAAACCATTATCCATCTGGAGTTAATTTCATAACAAGTGAAATATTGAAGTCCTCTTAGTTGAGGCATAGAAAAGAATCTAACTAAAGCCAAATTCCCCTTTTTAGAGCACAGTGGCTTTGATTAATTAGAGGTTAAGATCATATGAGTGCAAAACATTCACAACACTATCACCACTTTATCACCTCTTTCTACTTCCTATCCATAGTTCAATTCGAATTAAAGTATGGTGTCTACTCTTAATTCAAACCAAGATAGGTAACATGCAAGCCTAAATGGTGATCAATCATTCAAACTAGCTTATTAACTTATAAGCATAATGAATAAGAACAAAAACCATAATTGAAACTTGGAAATTAATTAAACTTGAATACTTAAGAAAGAATGTACATTACAAATAAAACTGAAGTAGAACTTGAAAACTTGAAGGAAAATTTAGTAAACTCATTTTGTTACAACAATTTACAACTTGAAAGGAAACTAAGAGAATTTGAGGGAGATAAGGGAATGGAGCTCTAGAGAAGTGTTTGAGAGCTCCCCCCCTTGGGGTGTGATTTGAATCTTGAAGGCTTCTCTATTTATAGGGCTAAGAGGGAGGAACAACATGATGAAATCCAACACCACAATTCCTCTTTTAATTCAACCCATAACTCACACTTCATCTTGTCTATGTTAGTGTGGTTGGAATCAATCTTATCCCATACTTCTTTTGCTGCACCTCAAGCTTTCTTCACATGGGATCAAAGGTGATCAATTGTGGCTGCCTTTTGCTGCCAACCCATGTGGGTTTTCTTCACCTTTGCTGGAAAAAACGGTTCTTCTGCACCAGGTTTGGTGTAGGAAGGCCTGAGCTTTCAATATGTATCCAATAGGGCTGACATTTGGATATGTTATACTAGACACCCATTGGAACAACTTCTATGGAGAAAGTATTCCCATCGGAGCAGTAGAAGTGTGCGTTTTGGGCCTTGTAAGTTGGCTGCCGAACAGAGACTGGAATTGACTTCATTTCATTTCTTTGCTTTACATGCATGCACATGCTTTCTCTATAATAACTCCAGCATGTACCAACTTGCTCCTTTAGAATTTCATAGCTGGAATGCCTCCCCACTTCACTCATTATGTTGGATCCAAAGTCAGTTGCAGCATGGGTGAGGCACATGGCTTAAAGGAGGAGCCAAGGCTCAAAGCTGGCAGCTGCAAATCCTCCTGCGCATGGTTCAGTGTTGGACGGGCTAAGGACTCCAGACATGTTCAATTGGGCTGAAATTTGGATATGTTATACTAGACACCCATTGGAACAACTTCTATGGAGAAAGTATTCCCATCGGAGCAGTAGAAGTGTGCGTTTTGGGCCTTGCAAGTTGGCTGCCGAACAGAGACTGGAATTGACTTCATTTCATTTCTTTGCTTTACATGCATGCACATGCTTTCTCTATAATAACTCCAGCATGTACCAACTTGCTCCTTTAGAATTTCATAGCTGGAATGCCTCCCCACTTCACTCATTATGTTGGATCCAAAGTCAGTTGCAGCATGGGTGAGGCACATGGCTTAAAGGAGGAGACAAGGCTCAAAGCTGGCAGCTGCAAATCCTCCTGAGCATGGTTCAGTATTGGACGGGCTAAGGACTCCACATATGTTCAATTGGGCTGAAATTTGGATATGTTATAGTACACACCCAATGGAACAATCTCCTCATCCGAGTTGTGCAGATTGCTGAAATGAGACCTGCAAGGTGACTTACGAAACTGGACTGACAAGAAGTATGGCCCAACTTTGGTTTTGTCTTTAAGCTCTTGCTCTTTGCCAATCAGCCCTTAACATGCATGGATTGCATCAAATGTGATCTCTTGCTATCTTAACCTACAAAACACACAAATAGAGGTAAGTGACTCAAAATAAAGAGAAACTAAGCAAAATCACTAAGTAAAGAAGGCAAGCAAGTGTATGAAATTATGGACTTATCAAAACAGAAAATGGATTAAAAGCACAAGTTTAACTCAATAACATAACCAAATCATAAGCTAGAAGGGTACAAAATGATATACAATTATGAACCGATCAAGGAGTAAAACACTAGTAGTGGCACACTTATCGCAATTCATAAAGAGCAGCTTTTGAGCCCACTCTAGGGCTTAGATATCTCTTCTCTTCACTTTCTTCACTAGCAAGTAACTATAGCAGCCAAAGTATAGCCTGCTAGAAACCAGGGGCATCGTAGTGTTCAAAACATGAACACTTATGCAATTATCACTCTTTCCCGCCAATTGAAACTTTGACTTTTGTTCTCATTGCAAAACTAATTGGTGGTGGCCACAACTTTATTTTGATCAATATTGGTGAGTAATATCCTTTATATGTTTCGCCCATAATCTGTTTTTTGGTTCTCATCAAGAGTTGGGTTTAGAGTACATACTTGAGACATAGAGCTTGACATACGGGTAATTGTTTGCGAAACTGCACATTGGGGATTGGATTTCCAAGGATTGGCTGGAATTGGTTTTGATAAGAAATTGGCAAGCACTGGTTTTGATATAGGATTTGCAACCCTTAAAGTCCCGGTTCTGATATCTGATTTGCAACCCTTAGCGTCTTGGTTTTGCCAAGAACTAATTTTGATGGGGGAAAAGAAATTGTGAGGTGAGAAAGAAATAATGTATCTATCTTCAGATTTTCGGAGATGCTTCATTGAAAGAAATAAGAAAGAATAAAAAAAAGGATGTATAAACGTTGAATTTAGTCTCTCTAGGCAAAAAAAAAAATTCAAGTATATAAGATTTTTTTTTGTCAAAAAAAGTACTTAAGCCGTAGTATTTGATTTAAATGAGATGGCACATTGGAGAATAAAAGTACAGCAAATCCTAGCAGAGAAATCCAAGGAGAGGATTCGGATCCTTTATGTTATCAATTAGACCTATAACACGACACAAATTGGCATGAAAAAATCAATATTCGGGTTGGCGCTTAATGGGTCGTGTTAAAAATGGGTGGATCCGTTAGTACATGTTAAGCTAACGAGTCGTGTCATTTGAATTCGCGAATAGCTGTTATCACCCGTTGCAAGTAAGTAGTTTTGCAATTTTATATTTCTTTTTATTTTTCTTTTTTCTCCTTTATTATCTTCCTTCTCCCCTCCCTAACTCTTCTATGAGTTTTTTTATTATTTATTTTTTCAGTTTTCTTTTTTTAATTACTTTCTTTATTTTTTTTTTAATTCTTAACGGGTGCGGGTCTTGTTGTGTCATTTGTTATGTTAACGGATTGTGTTCGTATTTTTTATTTTCCACCCGTTAATGTAATGGATCATGTCGTATTAACCCATTAAGAAAAGAGGATTGATACAAACACGACAAACACGACCTGTTTACTAGGCCTATTGTCAATCAATCCTTGTGTTGGGATTAATGAGTAAAATTGGGAAGAGAATAATCAATTATTTATGTTCAAATTACTTATGTCCATGTGGCGCCCACCGGGCATACATGTAAGAATACATTGGACCTCACTGATCATTCCATGTCAACATATTTTTTAGTTAAATTGACCGCCGGGGGAGGGGGAAGGCACTACTACAAAAACCACTTTGCGCGACGAATGATTTTTGGTCACGCAAAGGAAAATTTCGTCGCGCAAAGTTTGCGCGACGAAATTTTGGTCGCGCAAATTCTGTCGCGCAAAACTCGTGGAGAAAAGGTTCTCTGACCCGCCCCATTATGGAAGAAAAAACCAATAATAACTATTTTGTTGAACGAGAAAAAAAAAACACTACAAGCAAAACATATGTATCAATTCAATTTTTATTAACTAACTTTTTTATATAAAAAAATTAATGCATGTCAAAACTACCCTAGATGTCGACTGTAAGATTTATAAACAATAGGATTAGGTCAAGATAATGAATATATATAATATATAAGAATGTTTACATATTGATTGGAGGTTAAGTAGGGTGGCTAAAGATTCATATAAATTAAATAAATATATAAAATTTGGTCGGCACAATCACTTTAATAATATCTTTGTATAATATATATATATATATATATATATATATATATATATTATAAACAGGGCGGGTTCAGGTTCAAGATTAAAATATCATCCACGCCCCTCCCCGAACACCTTATCATAAAAATTCCCCGAACCTGTCCGCATACTCATTTTTTAACATTCATACTCGACCCATTAGGATCGAAGCCCCACGAAGACTCTTAGCCGTGAATAAAATTACCATCCTTATTCGATCTTGGGTGCCATGGGGAACGGGGAAGACCTCACCACTAAGGTGGGAACCATTGGCCATTCCATGTCAACATATTTAATGGATTAATTAATAGGTTTGTCATCAAGAGGTTGAGTGACAGATGTATGTAATCTCACAGAGTAATAATGTAAGTCAAGATTATTTTCACGAGTCAAAGTGAGATTCGGACTATATTATGCGGAAATGTATTTGCCCTAATTATTCCAAGAAAATAGTATGGTATTGGTGCTCACCATGCAATTAAGGTGGAGAGCATTTGTTCTCGTCAAGTTAATAGATTCCACCACATTGTCTACCAAATTGGGTTTTCTAAAATTGGGTTTTCTTGTTCTTTGTTACAGCATAGTTTCACATTTGAAAAAGGCATGGTACATGTGTATTTTTCACATTTGAAAATGGCATGGTACATATGAGTACTTTTCACATTCGCAAGGTTGCTTCATTACCATTTAAATACCCCTTTTAGTAATATATATCTAGGTTAGACCACTATATCCTATTGCTAGCCTAGCTAAGTGGTTGCCCACTCAAATAGTAGAAGATAATTACCATGCAAAGGGACAATTAGTATTTTTACTTATGAAAACCGAAGCTTACATATATTTTTCACATCCGCAAGGTTGCTTCATTACCACTTAAAATACTCCTTTTAGTTATATATCTAGGTTAGGCCAGTATATCCTATTGCTAGCCTAAAAGTAAGTCAATATCATTTTCACAAGGCAAAGTGATGAGATTAGGACAATGGAGAAATTAAGCCTAAATGTAATTAGCCCTAGTTATTCCACCTACATACGGCAAGAAAATAGTGTCTCGTGTATTGGTGCTCACCACGCAATTAAGTGAAGAGCATATTTGTTCTCGTCATCAAGTTCATAGATTCCACCAATTCAGTTTCTTCTTACTCCCAATATAGAACGTGAATTCATGCTCCTAGAGCAATATAGAAAGTCCTATATCATTAGTTGGATTAGATTCCAAGTAAAACATGTACACATTGCAACAGTACGTAGCTTGTTTACCATTTAAAAGTATACTTGTATTAGATGTATATATATACAATAGACTAGGCTGAGAAAATAGAGATCATTATCTTGTGTAATGACGCGTTTTTAGGTTGCGTTAGTGTTGTGATAATATGGAAAAGTGGGGTGAGCAAATACATCAAACATTAAGTTTTTCTTTTTGGTTGGAGTAAACACATAAACCTATTGCATTTCAAACATCGAATAACTGAAATTGTTAGTGGTTCTTTCTTTTAAGTAATTTACCCCCCTTCCCCCAGAACTTATTTGAAAATGGACTTGCTACTTGTGAATGTGAACCCGCTTAGTGTACTTGGCAATTAGTGAACTTGATTTGAAAATGGACTCATTGCTATTTGTAAATGTGATTCTAATTGTGAAAGCAAGAAGAAAACGAACATGGGATCCTATCATTTGTTGTGGCATTGCTTCTATCCTTTTATCTCTGTCTCTTTATAAATATGCACATTTGCAAACACATTGTATATCATTTGTTGCATTGTTTCTCTATTTAATATCAAAGTTCAGCTCTTCTTCCCTTTTCATCAAACTTCACTTCTTCTTCTTCTTCAATATTTGCAATCACACATTGTAGGCTTCAATTATGAATTCATTGGTCAATTTCATCATAGTGGTGATCACCTTGGTCATATCATCTTGGAAGGCCAATGGACAAGCCACACTACACTTTGATGTAGTTGTGGCTCAAGATGGATCCGGCCACTTCACCACAATCACTGATGCTATCAACGCTATACCTTCAAAAAGCTCCAATCGCACCTACATTAAGATCAAAGCTAGTCACTATAACGAGACGATTTTTATCGGAGTTGAGAAGACCAACATAACAATTGTAGGCGATGGACGAGACAACACCATAATATCGGGAAACAAAAGTAATGCTGGAGGTTTCCATACATTTGAGACAGCAACATTTGGTAAGTCCTCTATAATTCTAATTCACACTAATTACATGGATACCTAACAAAGCCTTAGAATAATAACTATGGAACCTGATCATTTCTTTGGAAATTGGTTATCTTACTAATTCTTAATTCTATTTTGTGAACAGCAATAGATGGTGATGGCTTTGTTGCACAAGACATGACTATCCAAAATACAGCTGGGCCAGAAAGTGGGCAAGCAGTGGCATTACGAAGCCAATCCAATTTTTGTGTCTTCTACAGATGCAAAATTGTTGGTTATCAAGACACATTGCTTGCAAACCAAGGCAGCCAATTCTTCAGAGAGTGTGACATATACGGTACAGTTGATTTTATTTTTAGTCACGCTAAAGTTATATTTCAAAATTGTAACATATATGGTCAGCGACCTTTGAAGGGGCAGTCAATCACAATAACTGCACAAAATAGAGACCCTGCAACAGGGGACAGCGGGACTGTCATTCACAATTGCACTATCAGTGCAACACCAGACCGTCGTGCTTCAGGTTTTCCAGTGAAGATGTACTTGGGCCGACCATGGTCAAACTACTCCACAACAATTGTCATGCAAAGTACCCTAGACAAGCTAATTGATCCTATGGGTTGGTTGGATTGGGATGGCAGATCACTACTTGGCACCATTAGTTATGCAGAATATAATAACCGAGGACCTGGTGCAAACATGTCTGACAGAGTCCATTGGAAGGGGTACAAGGTGATGCGTAGCTATGAAGAGGCTACCGAGTTTACAGTGCGGAAATTCATAAATGGGGACACATGGATCCCCTTAACAGGTGTTCCATATGAACCAGATTTGATAAAGAACATGTAAATTCCTTATAGGTTCTCTGTAGAATAAACCAGTGTATGTACGCTGACGTATGTTTATTGTTCATAATTGATCTTCATAAATATATTTTGTTTCGTTTTTGTTCACTTCTCGTATGAAAATTATGTCGTTCTGTATTATTAACAATTGCTTCACCCCATCCTTATTCATCAGGGGCCTTGATACGTCAGTAAATGATATTCTTTTAAGGGCACTTTCATCTCTATGAAGTTGGGGAATTGGGATGAAAGAATAAGTGTGGAGAATTGGTTTGGGGAACATTAGGGTTGTTGAGCAATTGATTTCTCAGGCAATTTTAACCCTACAAGAAGTGCAGCCTTTACACTACAAAGCCAGAGTATAGATAGATCTATTTCACAATAATCTCACCCACTGTTCTAAAATCCAAGCAGAGCAACCTCTCACCCTCATTTCCCAAACCAAAACCTCTCACCTCCCCCACTCAAATTCACAGACCCAAAACTAGTGCATAATGCCCAAACGAAGAGGCTTCCTTTACATCACCGTTCTCATACAAATCATCCACACACAAAAAAAAGTCCATGGCATAAATAGAAAACATAGCCATTTCTCTGTTTGTTTTGTCATATAAACCCGTAGTTCATCTTCTGAGTCTTGGATTCTGCTTGGAGTCTGAAATTAGAGAATCATGGAAAGTTGCAGATGTATTTAGAGAGAATTGAAATAGTTCGAGGGACTTGCTAACAGCCTGGAATTGGCCACTCAAATCCCCACTTCCTAACTTCTGCAAACTTTACTTTCATCCATGAGTTGCAGTTGTGACTTCTACTATTGAGCAACAAATGAGCAATTCATTTCTCACAAGTAAAATCATTCATTAACTGAACAAATTAACTCGCTGTACCAGAAAAGTTTCCCAAAATCACTTGCAGTTATAGGCCTGTACATATTTACAAAAGAAAACGATAGCAACGCACTGCTGCGACATTAGTAAAGAATGGGGGAAGAAAACAAATATGTATTGAGTTTTCATAGCAGCAAAACATAATCTCTTCACCGGTGCCTGAACCAGAAACCTAGTCTACAGCAACACTGCATTAACAAGAAACACCAAAGTGGGGGAGGAAGGAGTGAGAAAGAGTACTAAAGTTGTTGGACCTTTTAGTTACAGAGCCATGAAAGACGAGATAATATTGTAAAACATGAAACCTAGGGAAAAAGAATACACACCCTTGATAGGTAGAATTGGGTAGGCTGCTTTTGTAGTATTGAACTGAGACTAACCTTCAGTTGCGACTGCTGGCTCAGGAGACCCCTGCATAATCGCATTTGGAACGCTTCTGGAACTTATCCCTACAGCAGAAGTTCAACAAACATTCAGACGTAATTACAGAAATTATTGAGTAGAGCTATTTAGGTTAGTCACTACGAAAACTGATTCTAACAATGAACTCACTGAATCCCAGAAATTATTTCACTAAGTATGGAAAATGTTATACTCTTCTCACTCTGCTTTTCTCCTTGATGGACTGACGACAGTTTTCAGAAAATGATGGTCATTTTCTTTATAAAGTGAGTGATAGTAAGAGTGGAGTAAAATCATTTCAGCAAACAATCTCTTTCACAATCATTTTTGTCATTATTCAAAAAAATTGGCTTCATCGGAGGAGCCGGATGATGAGTAGTGAAGTTAAAGAAAACTGGATTTTTCAGTAAACAACTAACACAGTAAAGGAAATCCTACTAGAATTGGGAAAACTAGAGAATCTAGGAAACTAACAAATACATTAGGAAACTAATAAATTTAGGTCATATGCGTCCTGCATCAGGATTGCAATATATTTGAGTAGGCTTATGTAACATCAATATACTAGTAAGGGTAGTAGATTTAGTTATGGAACTATAAATGATACAAACTTAGCATAGAATAGCATTCTCAAAGCCACAAGAGAGTTATATTAAAATCTGCTGTGGGAGGATTTATAGAGTGCAACATTAAGAAGCCTCTCTTAGCCACATGCATTTTCCTGTAATCGTATTGTCTATTGCAATATATCATCATTTCTTTTCAAAAAAAAAAAAAAAAAGAAGAAGGCTCATCTACAGCATCATACATGAGATTTCAGATGAACTCAGATCCTAACTAATGAAGATAAAAACACTTTTTTTCTTTCCATCTTCAACTTGAATACTCAATGAGAATGCTCTGTACTCCAAACCTGAATACTCAATGAGAACGCTCTGTACACAAGTATCAATACAATGTTTCATAGGGATAAACAAATCATCAGGGTTCTGTTATTTTATTTTTCAAAACAGAATAAAACTTTTTTGAAAGTTCTGTTAAATCATCAGATGTAGCTTATAAGTAACAGAACCGAATGGGAATCTAATATCCATTAAATATAGTATCACACACAAAAAGAAGAAAATGGAAGGAAAAGGACTCAATTAAATGCTGAAAAGCCAATCTACCTCGAAAGATTATGACAAAGAAGAACAGTAATGTGATGATCATAGCAGATATGCCACTTTGTAAAGATGATGACTTTGATGCTTTCATCTTCTTTGCTGCTTTCCTTTGCTCAATTCGTGCACACTTTCTCTTGGCCAGCTCAGTGATCTCCCTAACCAACTTCTGGTCAGCGGCATCCAGTGATGGACCTCTAGGAGGTCGTGGTGGCTTAGGAGCATTCCTAGAGTTGGTCTTCCTACGCCACTCATTCTCACTCGTCTTTTCAGCAAGGGTCATATGTCCTTGACTCTCTTCCACTTCTGAATTCCTTTTTATTAGTAACTCCACACTGTCATTTGTAACCTCACCAGATTTCTCTGAACTGCTAGATGATTCAATGCCACATGTACACACAACTGATTCATTGGAACTCAGTAACCCACCCAAATCATTACTCAAGAATTTCTTTTTTGGTCCTTTGCTTGAAGCAAGCTCTAAGCTTGCATCTTCTTTCCTAGTACTCCCCCCACTTTCAAGGTCTAATTCAAATCCTTTTTCTCTGGGAGCCATATGAGGAACACTGGGGTTGTTGAGCAATTAATTTCTCAGGTACTTTTAAGCCTACAAGAAGTGCAGCCTTACACTACAAAGCCAGATTATAGATAGATCTATTTCATAATAATCTCACCCACAGTTCTAAAATCCAAGCAGAGCAACCTCTCACCCTCATTTCTCAAACCAAAACAGACCCAAAACCTCTCACCTCACCCACTCATATTCACAGACCCAAAACTAGTACATAGCCGCCCAACGATAAGGCTTCCCCTACATCACCGTTCTCATACAAATCCTCCAAAAACAAGAAGGAAAAGAAAAATCAATGGCATAAGTAGAAAAACATAGCCATTTCTCCATTCATTTTTGTCACATAAGGTATAGTTCATCTTTTGAGTCTTGGATTCAGCTTGGAGTCTGAAATTAAAGAATCGTGGAAAGTTGCAGATGTATTTAGAGATAGAAAAATGAAATAATCCGAGTGACTTACTAACAGCCCGGATTTGGACACTCAAATCCTTACTTCGTAACTTCTGCAACAAAGTATCATCGAGACTTCTTTTCATTCATGACTTGGAGTTGTGACTTCTACTAATTGAGCACAAACAATTCATTTCTCATTAGTAAAATCATTCATTAACCGAACAAATTAACTCGCTGTACAAGAAAACTTTCTCAAAATCTCTTGCAGTTATAGGCCCGTACATAAATACAAAAGAAAAAGATAGCCACGCACTGCTGCGACATAAGTAAAGAATGGGGGAGAAAACAAATATGTAGAGTTTTCATAGCAGCAAAACGTAATCTCTTCACCGGTGCCTGAACAAAGAAACCTAGTCTTCAACAACACTGCATTAACACGAAACACCCAAGTGGGGAAGGACGGGATGAGTCAGAGTACTAAAGTTGTTGGACCTTTTAGTTACAGAGCCTTGAAAGACGAGATAAAACCGTAAAACATGAACCTAGGGAAAACGAATACACACCCTTGATAAGTAGAATTGGGAAGGCTGCTTTTGTACAATTGAACTGAGACTAAACCTTCAGTTACGACTGCTGGCTCAGGAGACCCCTGCATAATCACATTTGGAACGCTTCTGGAACTTATCCCTACAGCAGAAGTTCAACAAACATTCAGATGTAATTACAGAAATCATTGAGTAGAGCTATTCAGGTTAGCCTAACAATAAACTCACTGAATCCCCGAAATTATTGCACAAAGTATGGAAAATGTTACTCTTCTCACTCTGATTATCTCCTTGATGGACTGTGGACAGTTTTCAGATAATGATGGGGGTTATTTTGTTTCTAAAGTGAGTGATAGTAAGAGTGGAGAATTATCATTTCAGCAAATGATCTCTTTCACTATCATTTTTGTCATTATTCAAAAAAAGTGGCTCCAGCGGAGGCAGAGGAGTAGGAGGATGAAGTAATGAAGTTAAAGAAACTGGAGTTTTCAGTAAGCCACTAACATATTAACAACAAAGAATCCCAATATGTTTGAGTAGGCTTCTGTAACATCAAAATACTAGTAAGGGTAAAAGATTTTGTTATGGAACTGTAAATTATACGAACTCAAAGAATCGCATTCTCAAAGCCACAAGAGAGTTATATTAAAATCTGCTGTGGGAGGATTTATAGAGTGCAACATTAAGAAGGCTCGTCTACAGCATTGTACATGAGATTTCAGATGAACTCAGACCCTAGCTAGTGAAGATTTTTTTTTTTTTAAAAAAAAAATCCTTTCTTTCTTTCCATCTTCAATTAGCTGTTTTGTACTCAAATTACCCTGAGTCGAACAAAAATCAAAACTTATGGTCCAATAGGCAAATAGCAAAAGAAATTCCAAAAACGAAATAAGACCACCAATGAAATAAAGAAAGAGCCGCAGCCATAAAAGAATTAGGTGAAACCACTTAAAGAGCTGCTTCAGGATTCCTGCTTAAAACCGCAAATGGATACTCCAAACCTGAATGCTCAATGAGAATGCTCTGTACACAAGTATCAATACAATGTTTCATAGGGATAAACAAATCATCAGGGTTCTGTTCTTTTATTTTTCATATCAGAATAAAACTTTTTTGAAAGTTCTGTTAAATCATCAGATGTAGCTTATAAGTAACAAAACCGAATGGGAATGTAATATCCGTTAAATATAGTATAACACACAAAAAGAAGAAAATGGAAGGAAAAGGACTCAATTAAATGCTGAAAAGCCAATCTACCTTGAAAGATTATGACGAAGAAGAACAGTAATGTGATGATCATAGCAGATATGCCACTTTGTAAAGATGATGACTTTGATGCTTTCATCTTCTTCGCTGCTTTCCTTTGCTCAATTCGTGCACGCTTTCTCTTGGCCAGCTCAGTGATTTCCCTAACCAACTTCTGGTCAGCGGCATCCAGTGATGGACCTCTAGGAGGTCGTGGTGGCTTAGGAGCATTCCTAGAGTTGGTCTTCCTACGCCACTCATTCTCACTCGTCTTTTCTGCAAGGGTCATATGTCCTTGACTCTCTTCCACTTCTGAATTCCTTTTTATTAGTAACTCCACACTGTCATTTGTAACCTCACCAGATTTCTCTGAACTGCTAGATGATTCAATGCCACATGTACACACAACTGATTCATTGGAACTCAGTAACCCACCCAAATCACTACTCAAGAATTTCTTTTTTGGTCCTTTGCTTGAAACAAGCTCTAAGCTTGCATCTTCTTCACTAGTACTCCCTCCACTTTCAAGGTCTAATTCAAATCCTTCTTCTCTGGGAGCCATATGAATCCTTCCAAGCAAAGTAGGACAACCCTTTAAGCTCAACTGAAGTTTCAAAAATACCCCTTCTAGCTTATGACTTCAGATGTAACTCCTTGTTGTAATAAGCCTAGAATTCTCGAAGAACCACATTGAACCCTCAGTAACAATCAGAACTCTGCAAAGGAAATCAAAATTGCTCATTTATTTGCACCGGCTCCAAAGATTCAATGTTCATAGAAGAAAGAAAAGAGACATATGGTGCTGTTGAAACATGTTTAAAATTAAAGATGTCAAATGTGATACAAAATTTTTAAATAAAAAAGGAACAAAAGGAAAATGAAACAACCAAACTATGAACATCAAAAAATGGAAACCCCTAACTTGATACTACCCAGCTGAGGCTCACAAGTCATATAATACTGTAGTGTACCATTACCACAAACCCAAAAGAAACAACCGGAGCAATGAAAATAAAAACAATGAAAACGGTAGTTGCGTAGTAGAACTGTAGAAACAGAAGTACCAGAATGACAAAAGTGGATTCTGCATCAAATTGTTGCCAGCAAACAAAAGCAACGAAATGCCCAAAAAAAATATTATCAAAGGGAAAATAGATAGTACCTTGAGTGAACGAGAAGAACCGCTGAAACCCATGGTTCGGTTTGGCGATCTCAGGTCAGCACGCAAACAGAATCAGAATCAGACACAGGAATCACTTTTCTCAGAAAATGAAAATAATGGTAGGAGAGGAGAGGAGTAAAATAGAAACACAAGAAATCATAAAATCAAAATTTTGAATATTCTTCATATTTGTTATTTTTATTATTTTGTGTTTTTGTTTCCTAGTGCGTATGTCATAGCCTTAAACAACAGTTAAGAACGAGGACGTGTTCAAGTGTTAGGTAATAGGTAGTCCGGGACACGGCAATGGCTGCGCCCTCATTGGTTTGTGCCTATTGACGTGTTGGAGACCTATAAGCTTGGGTCCCACACACGAAGTGAGCTTCACAGTTCACTTCATCACCTTCAGTTCTTTTTTATTTTTTTTGTTCACTTCATCACCCCCAAATCTTCAGTTCATCACCTGATGATGTTTTCTTTGACATAAAAAAGGGCTAGGCCCAAACAAACAAGAAATTCAAAAGCCCAAACTAGCAAAAGGAGAGGGGTTCTTTAATAGTCGTCCGTAAAAGAAATAATAATTTATGTAGTAATTCGACATTTTGAAATGAATTTTTTTAAATTTTTTTTAAAATGTATAATCACATTCATTTATTATATTTTTAAAAACAACTTAGAGCTCATATAATATGTAAAAACTTTACAAGTGATTAAAAGAAACATAAAAATAAAAATTTGACTGTTGAGCTTTGTAGACTGTTAATTTTGACATTGGATTATTCGGTTGATGCTCATCTTTATCAGCCAAACCAGCTCTCCTTTTAAACATCATAAGGCTAATAGTACTTAACTCAAAGCCTAACATACAACAGAATAGACACCAACAAAAAAGAAAAGGAGCACGCTTCAAATTCAATTCTACTCCCATCCCATCCCATGCCTTTATTCCTCAGCATATATACTAGCTGCTAGAATTACCAGCCAACTTGATCCCAGTTTCAAAATAAGCGTAAACCTTTAATGTAGCCAGCTTAACCTGTTTTTTGTTGAGTTTATTATTACCCCAGTCGTTAAAAACCGCACTTGTAGGCTTCTGAAGCTTCAACAAATTAAGCTCAAGAGCCAGTTCATCAACCCCACAAGCAGCAAGGTGAGGTTGCCGCATAACATTTGCAGCCAAATCCCTCAAATCAAAAGAGTTCTTGCAACCAAAACCATACTCCTTCTCCAACTTGGCTATATTTTCCTTGATCCCAATCCCCACGAATGTATAATCCGGTAGACGAAGAAAATTGAGGAGCGATCGCTGCGCTGAATCTAAGTAAGGAAGCTGAACAATAAGGCAGCAATCTTCATCACATTGATTTAAAATTGCAACTTTGGTTTTTGATGGAGTTTCTGAATCGGAATCTAATGAATCATGGACAAAAGTCCACTCAGTGTCAAGGCCTAACCTTTTTTCATTGCTAGCAGCATTGGACATAAAATTCCTTATGCAATCATCCACGTCTATGCCGCCAGTCTGCCACCGTTGTATAGACTGAAACGCTCCCTATAACTATTGCACTAGACATAATTCATAACCAACAAAATAATCAGCATCCTTCTTATTATATATACAAGGAACTACACGTACGTCAAGAGTTAATTTTGTACTTTACTTGAAAGGGTTTCATGCAGGCATATATAAGGTCATAACAGTAGTTTGGATTTGGAACTACACGTACGTCAAGGGTTAATTTTGTACTTTACTTAGAAGGGTTTCATGCAGGCATACATAAGGTCATAACAGTAGTTTGGATTTGGAAAGATCAAATGCATGTAGGGTAAGCCAAAAGATATAGAGAATTTTATTGCCCCTTTATTCTCATCAAATGTTCTTCAACTTGAACAACCATCTCTAGTGTTAACAATGGGCTTAGTTGGCGGATGTGCTCCCTACTCTGCACCTGAGTTCGAATTCGCCTCTCTTTATAATTTAAATTAGATTAAAGTAGAATATCGATGGTATAAAAAAATATATAAACAATGGAAGCTTTCTCAGTTCCCATTCAATCAATCAAAAGGATGCAGTGAACTGAACCGTTATCTTAAATCAATGGACGAACATGAACATACAGATTTTGGAAACGGATAAACTCTTCAAATGCTCTTGTTTAGCTTAATTATACCATTAATAAAACTCTAATCTTTCATTATCCATAATATCCATCAAATAAAAAAGAGACAATGACATAGTAGGCAAAAGCATACTTCTACATAGAGTTGCTCCATTTTATTATTTGAACGAAATAACAAGCAAATTCCCAAAATTAAAAAAAGAAAAAGCATCAGAAGCAGCACTCTGGATTTGCTCCATGCTAAGATTCTCAGCACCCCAGTCACCCGTAACAACGCTCAAAGGCTTTGGTTCAAGCTCAACCGCTCCACTCGCAACAGCCATATTAAGCATCAGCCTCAAGTCCACCGCATTCCTACACACAATCCCATACTCCCTCTTAAGCAAGGCCAAGCTCTGAAATATTCCAACGCCCGCAAAACAAAAGAGAGAAGCAGCTAGAAAGTTGATCAGCGACTGAGGGACACTGTTATTGGTTCCCATTTTGTTAAGTTGTATGATGATGCAGCGAGAGCCTGAGCAGATTTGAAGAGTGGTAGCTTTGATCCCATCAATGGCGGACTCAGTAAACTCGACATCGAAGCCGATTATAGGAGGTCTTGATGATGATGAGTTGGTGTAGTTGCAAGAGAGTATGAGTTCTGTGATGAAGCTGTCCACAAACGAAACACTGTCTGTCACGGTGGTTTTCACTGCCACACCATTAACATTCACGTTGTATGTTCTCATTTCTTATTTAATTCTTCTTGGGTGGTAGTACTCTGCGTATATCACTTAACATCTCAAACTGGTATATATATGCACACAGGTGACTTGCCCACTAGCTAGGTTAAAATCTAAAGGGCTCTTGGAGTTCTTCTTGGAAATGAAAGATTTTTAATTTTCTGTTTAACATTGGAAACAAGGCCAGGTTTAATGAATACATGCTTATCTGTGATAATTTCTTCTTGGAAAAAAAAAAAAGAAAAAAAAAGAAAGAAAAAGCAAAGGGCTTGTCTTGTGGAAAGCAAACTATGCCAATGCCAACCAACAAATTGGATTCTTAATCATAGCCCACTTTTAAAACGAGACCTAAATTTTAATTATGATATGGGTGGGGGTTCTGATTTATCTAAAAGGGCTGTTGCATCTTTGGGGTTAGCCTGAGTTATAGTTTAATTGTTTTTTCTAATGCGCATCTCTCGTGAGATGCCTTTTCCTCTTATCAAGCTCCATTCCATTCCAAAAAAAGTCACCATGCAATCCAATAACTCCCTAGAGTTAACCTGCCAACAGCTAAAAACGGAACATATAAAGCTTTTTTTTGGTCGCTGTCCACTAGGAGATAATGATCATTTCATGCTTACCAGTATAAAGGCGAATTTTCAGAAGATCGCGGAAAAGGTACTATCATGATTAGCTCAGTTTTGATCTAGGGATTTCTACTTTTGATTACCCTCCTCTTTTGGTTAGCTCAGTTTTGTTGCTCCCTCTAGAGCCGTTTGCATTAGGGCCAGTTTTTTCCTTTGTTTTCGGGGCTTGGCCCCCTTTTAACCAAAGGTGAACCGGTACTTACCGTATTGTAACAGGGTCGTAAGCATCAGTACTCAAAACAAGTATAAAAACCTTCCAATCCCGGGAATTAAAGAAGATGAACAATTCTAACAAATGAAAAAATTTATTAGAACCCATCCGGGGGACTCCCCTGTTCAAAGGTAGGCAGCGTTGTGTTGCAACGAAATAATTGAAAAATTCAACAACGGCATTCACATCGATGTACTATTAAGATGAAGAGTCTATCTACTTTAATTATAACCCAATGAATACTGTCAAAAATCCAAACACTACTGGCCAATGGAAATCATGTCTCACTTGTTTACAACAAGTTCTAAACAGAACTGAGTCACCATATTGCAAAACAGCAGCTGTACCACTCGATTAATGTGCACAATTCTTCCCTCAATTTTAAATCATAGAAAACATGCTTACCTAGATTTGGTGCTCCCCTGTGCATACCGCTACATTACTCAGACCTGCACCCTGAAAATTTTTCGGAGCGGAATTTAACTAGTGCTAAATAATCAAACAATAATCTGCAAACCACATTAACAATTCCAACATCCTAGTTCCCTAGCCAACCCAACACCCCCAAGATTCACAAATCGACATTCTGTGTGGTTGCTAAAAGCATTCTACTGAAATTTGAGCTCCGCATCCCTAAGAACCACGTTATATAGTGTCTACCTTAGATGAACCTGGATATACGGGATATTCAACTTTTCGGCCAAAACATAAGGTAACAATTTAAATCCTTTTAAGTTGCCTGAAGGGTAAGACACTCACCAAATGTAATGGCACTTAAACATTCAGTATCGACTGTAACCTCTCCCATAATCATCATGCCTCTGACGCTGGAACTCGCCAAAGTTGTCATGAGGCCTTGAAGGATAATTTTCCATAGGGTTTGGGTACCTGCTCCTTGAATCCATAGCTAAACTGGCACCGGCATAATGAGGATTGGCTGAGGAGCCATCGTATTCATTATAATTCTGTGATTTATAACCACCAAAACCTGAAGCCGACATCTGCTGATTAGCCTGTTGTTGATGCCTCTGGGCATCAATTTGAATAAAATCCTCCCACTGTTTTGCATGCATCCCCCTCAGGGTACCCAGTTTCTTGATGTAGTTCTCTCTCATTTCCCTAATCACCTTTTATCCGTATAATACAAAGTCAGATACCATAAATTTGTAAAAAGAGATCAAGCGTTTTAAAACAATTACGTTTGGTAAGAAAGCAGGCACGGTTGCTGGAGATATATTAGACACAAGTTTTCCTTTTATGTTAAGAAAGGTATAGGATCGTCAAATACCCAATTATCACTTCAAGCAAGAAGAACAGAATTAAAAGTGTTCATTCTATTTATATTTTTCGAGAGTTGTCAGGTAGTCCATACCTCACGATGTTTGTAATTTTCTTCATCTTCTTCCTTGTCACGAATTCTTCCAAGTTCCATTGCCTCTCTTTTGTACTCCAATTCTAATTCTTCTAATGTCTGAGGGGTGGCAGAGTAATCAAACTGACGACCAGATTGCATATCAGATCCTTTTTTATCAGAATCCCATCCATCATTTCTATAAGTAGCCATGCTCTGATTATGACCATCGTATGAACTATACGAGTTTCCCATGTAAGGGGCACGGGCTGGAGAATTTGAATGACTTGGACGACCTCTAGCTCCGTCATTACCATAAGCTTCATGAAATGAAGAGTATGTTAAGCACTTGATTCAAGATGCTAACGCAGATGTCAGCTTTAATTCAACATACTGTCTTATTTTCAGAGAGAAACGATCTGAGGCAAAATTTCTGGATATGCTTTCAGTAAATGATTTCATTTCGGAGACAACCCGATCAATTCAGACCCAACCATGAAAGTTACTTCAGAACTCTACGTAGTACACACAATTCTTGAGATAAGAACTTACCTTTTGCTGCAAACAAATGATAAGCAACAAGCCGATTCTTTCATAAATGGGAAAACTTTACAGACAGCAGGTAGGAAATTCTATTGGAACCTAACAAGCTACGAACTTCCTATATAGACCATAAACATACCCTATGCTGCCCCTACCTTGTGGAGAACCCCTGGAAAATTTCTGCATATCCTGACGTATACGGTCTTCAACAAACTTCTCCTGCCTGTGAAATCTTTGTTGAAAATGTGACCCATTTCGGGGACCAGAATGAGACCTCTGAGATTCAGAGCGTTGTAACCGTGAACCAACAGGACTTCGCTCAGATGACCTTGATCTAGTCATGTGAGAACCAGAACCATCTCTTTGCTCACCTTCCTCTCTAATCACTTTGTGCACAGCATCCACCCCCTTTCTTAAAATTAACCTATCCTTGCCACTGACAATGATAAATTTTTCCTCCATCTTAATATTGCAGCCAATATCCTTTTCAATCCTGTCTATCACTTTCTCTGTGAAAAGTGATTTTACATGCTTTTCTCTAGCAGGTACCCTTTCCAAGAAATCTTGAGACTTGCGATTTGCTCCAAGCGTAGATGGACACCCCTAAAGATTTACCAAAATTCATTAGAACATATTTTATCATAAGGAAAAATAAAACCTTTCTCTTTCCATGAATATAATCACAATAAAAAAAAATTATACCAAGAAATCCATCAATCCGCTTTTGCGGACATAGCTTTGAAACTGGGAACCCCTGCTGAGCCATACAAGCTTCGGGAGGGAGGAAACATTAAGAAATAGCTAGATAGGTACCTCTGGGGGTTTCGAACCTCAGACCACATGGTGGCGCAAACCATGGGCCTGACTGTTCCAGCTAAACCCCACGTTGGTAATATTTACGAATAAATAGAACCACAAGCAAGTCTACACATGCTATGCGGTTCTATTAGTTTTTATGACCTTGCATGAATTTCTGTCACGACTATATTTTTGCAATGAGGTTCATAAAGTACCAGTTTCTTTGAAGAAAAAATAGTAAGTCATTTTGGTGAAAATACTAATGTAACAGCAATATAGTATGGATGAACAGAAGACATAAGTCAAATACATAATATGACTAATAGCCACCAACCTAAGTGAGCTACAGCTTGATTAGCAACATAAACAAACAATGCCAATTGAAAGTAGCTTTGGAACACAGCCCATAGAAGTATATGGAATCTGTTCTGTTCAGACAAATGAAACGCTCTACCTGCCCAAGTGTATGTGCCTGTCGGGAAGTTTATTGGGGTGTGTGTGTGGGTGTGAGTATCAAGATGCAGAGATGGGATACCTAATTCCAGTAATAAACCTAAAACTCTGAAAACAGGGGTACCCTGAGCAAAAGTAGGTTACCAACAGAACTAGTATGTGTGGAAAATCTGAAAAGATACAGCATCAATCTATCTGAACTTGAAATCTAGCAGACCACAAATGTAAACTCTAGGGCAGAAGCTGCTTCCAATTACTAAGTCAATTACAAGATGGTCTGAGCTATTCCAATTACTGGAAAAGGTGTTTTATAAATCAGCAATTGAAAAATGAAAGACGCATATGTTTGTGTATGTGTGTGTGACAAAAATTTACCTGAGTAAAGTGACCTGGTTCCCCGCAGATTTTGCAAATCATTTCCTCTTCCTTCCTCTTCTTCCAGTTCCTCTCAGTAGCTTTTGACTTGGCCTCCCAAACCTTGGCTTCTCGGCTGGTGAAATCAGTTGGGACGGCGTTCGGATCGCGAGTTTCCTCTTCCTCGTCAGACCCGGTAAGGGACCTTTTGTTTGGCTTTGCCCTATCTTGTGTGTTTGTGGCATTTGACCCGGGAGGGCCAGTGTACTCCTTGTATAGTTCGCTAAAATCATCATCAACATCAGGGTCTGGTCTCGTTTCCATCTAACTCAACGTTATGAACTCTAACGTTGCATAACACAAACCAAACCTTATCAGTATCCCCCATAGCCATCAAATTACATAAGCAAGAAGATAAATAATGCATCTTTAAGACATTCCCAAACAACATCTTATTGAATATTGATATTGCAGTCCTATGAGGACCCAATTCGCAATCGATTAAGTTCACTTACTAAGCAAAACACTTTGCATGAATTTCTAAACAAAAGCAGCAATCAATGATAAAAATGATAACAAGCTCTGTTTTTCTGGGCAGAAAATCTTCGTGAAAATTAAAAAATAAATAAAGTTTTTAAAATCCACTACGTGATTATACAATAACATAATATGGCAAATTAGGGGCCAAGCGAATGCTTGAATGAATTCCGCAAGGGTTGGATTAAATCTGGTGTAAGGAAGGGTGTTTCTGTGGAAGAAACGAAAATGTTACCTGAAGAGTGAAGATAGTGGAGCCGCAAAGCAAAGGCTTTGAACGTCGACGAGGAGAAGCTAAGGCTTAGGGCTGGGTTTGTTAATCTCTGCTGCCGGCTGATGTTTCTTTGTTATTTCTAGATGTCACTCCTATTTTATTCAAATTCTATATCCGCCCCCAAAATCCACTTTTATATACTCTACAGTTAAATATGGATGAGTTTCATGTTTCACGCCGGACTAATCCATTAGCGTAGTGCCTTGGAACAATTGTTCCCTATGAACGATCTTAGGTTTAATTCCTAACATTCGTGTAGTGTGTATATTTTTAGTATGTTATCGTCTTTTTCAATAGAAAAGGTCTTCATAAAAACAAAACCAATTATGTCAGACCAAAAAAAATATTACAAGTTACAAGCTAATTACTATCGAACATATTTCCTTTGATTTTTAGGGTTTTTTACTACAATAATCCCTGAATTTATACTCGAGAGTTTCAATTTGGTTCTCAAACTTCATTTTGAGTCAATTTGGTCATCCAATTCTCCTAATTGTGCCAATTGAGTCCTTCTATCACAATTTCCATTAATTTTAATTACGTTAATGGCACATGACATACTTTTTATGGGTAAATCAGACTTTTGGGAAGTTTGGGATTGATTAGTGTTTAGGGCTAAATTGAGAGTTCTATTGAAGGATTAAGGCTCAAATTTGGGGATTTTGCAGTCTAAAAAAACTTTGATAGCTTCGAGTCTTGGCATAGGCGAAGGTTGCTCTCATCTCCTTCACCAGCGGAAAGAGTGAACCATTTGGGGTTGGAGGGGGTTAAAGCTCTCCAGCTACTTGGGTATATGTAGGTAAGTATGGTTTCAAATTGACGGTTTTAACCCTCAACTAGACAACCAAATTGACAGAAAATGAAGGAATGAGAATGACTCAATCAACACAACTAAGATAGTAGGATGACCAAATTGATCAAAAAAAATTTGAGGACCAAATTGAAACTTAAGTATAAGTTCACATACTATTGCAATAAAAAACCCTGAATTTTACTAAAATCATTGAGTGAAAACAAATCAAAAACCAAACCCCAATACTTTTTTCTTTTCCATTTTTTCAAATTAGTTACCCAATTTCATAGCATACTACATCCTTTTCATTTTACACCATAAAAGCCACACATCCTTTTATAGTCGTTAAATCTCAAATGTCCTAAAATTCATCATTTGGTCTCATTCTATTCCCCTTTGCTGATTCATGGCTCGTTTTGGATTTCTTTTCCATGAAATACTTCTGCTCATAAGTGCTTTTAGGGCTCATTTAGGAGTGATTCTAGGAGAGCCAGAATCCCTTATAAGCGATTTTGGGGAGAATCACCTCCCATATTGTTCTCCATAAAATCACTTTAAACCACTAAGTGATTATATATGGAGAAGTGATTCTCCACATAAGTGATTATGTTAAAATAACGTTTGACTTTTTGTTCAAAATCAAAGTGCTTCAAGAAGATGTGCTTCTCCAAAAAATGCTTTTATGGTTCATAAGTGTTTCTGAATTGTTATGTCAAACACAGTTAGAAACACTTTTTTTTTTCTGTTTTTTTTCTTTTTTCAGAAATAGCTTTAGGTCATCCTAGAGCTTGTAATGAGAACTTAGCAATTGAAATAATTTCAATATTCACACATCATTCCTGATAAACATGAACATTGCTCCTTTTTCTTATAATCAAGATTTGACATATGTGCCAAAATAATTAATCAATAATTCAAAAAAAAATACTTCTGTATATGTGTTAAACTACCATTGACAAGAATGTAAGACTCTATGCCAATGGGTTCCCACTAGTGGTGGTAGACTCCCCCTTTCCCATGGCACCCAGGTTCGAAATCCCAAAAGAGTTTCTTTCCTACAAGGAGACAAAAAAGAATGTAGGGCTCTATTTACAGGAGAAGGAGTGAAGCCATAACTACCAAAAAAAATAAAAAATAAAAAATAGACATGTCTCGACGGTCCACGAAGATTAACTGACAATCGGCTGTGCGGGAGCTCCACCATTTTAGTGTGGTGCCTTCTTCTTCAATCGCACTCAAGTCTAAAATTTTAGGGTTAAGGTTAGAGTTTGGCATAAACTAATCCAGGCAGAGTATCTGTGAAGCTGGAGAGGCACGGTGAACACCAAGAGCCCCAGGGCATCTCGTACCCTGGGACTGGTTCTTCCTCTTCTTCATGGCCCCTCGTCGATCCCCACCATAACCATCATAACCACCACAATCACCACCGCGATTACAACCACTACGACGACCACCACCACCATGGCAACCACTCTAATGGCTCGTTCCATCCGGTGCCTTTTTCTGTACGCAAAAGGGCTTGGCATCCTTCTAATCAAGGACCTTCTCCAGGTATTGTATATCAATTTTTTGTACATACATTTGTATTTGCCTTAATGCTCTGTTTGGTAGGTAAGGAAATGTAGGAAAGTGATGGAATGGAAACAATGAATTGGGTTAGGCTGCCAATAATACTCTTTTTCATATATTGCTAATGTTACTTTAATCTTTGTGACTGAAGTTAAGCTGGTGATGGCTTTTCCACTTATCAAAACGAATATTAACTGCAAATTACTCTTTTTCACTATTTACATTCTGAGGAAGGTTCTTAGCAATGCGTAGCTGAATTTGTTTACACATGGAAACTGCATTTGTATCTTAATTTCAGCTGTATTTATCTTATTCCCTCCAAAGCTAGGTATTTTAGTACCTCTCACTTTCTTTCTTTCGGGGATTTTGTTTTTCAGATAACGTTGAAAGTGCCTTCCATGTAAAACTTTATGTTGCACAGGTTTCCAGAACAGCGACTGAGGAAGTTGTGAGTAATTATTTCCCCAAATCTGTCAAAATGTCTTTGGTGTTCATTTCTTTTGAAACTAAACCTTACCAACCTAGCAAAGATGCCTGTTTCAAATTATCTGGTGTCGTGCTTTGGTCTTGTGACTGCTAATTCTATTTAATAAGGTGTTCTTGTTTTTCTATGACAGATTCGCCCGTTGTTTGAACAATATGGAAGTATTACCGAGGTTGTTATTTTGAGGGATAAGAGGACAGGCCAACAACAAGGTACCTCAATTCGTATGGGGTGGGGTGGGTGAAGGATAGATTCTTGGTTCAGTTCCCCTTGTTAGTATAAGCAAAAAACTGATGTTTATATTTCTTGGTCTTTGGAGGGGCTGATCAGAGAACTCATCTGCTCATGTTTCCTCTATAGCTTACATTAAATAAATAAATAAATAATGTCCCAAAATTCCTCAATAGATGTTTTATGTCCCAAAATTCCTCAATAGATGTTTTATGTTTTTGGGTTCTGAATGCCCCTTGAATTTTAACATCTAAGCACTAATTTAAGGTTTTCTTCTATCTTCGACGCTCTTCTCTTTAATTACCTACTTGTAAATGTTAATAAGTCTGCTGTTTGCTTGGTACCTCCATTTCTGTTTCAATAGTATTTCATATAACTATGAAAGAAAAATAAGTAAGAAAACAGATTTGGTGTTGCTCCTGCAGGCAGTTGTTTCGTGAAATATGCAACACTAGATGAAGCAGACAGGGCTATCGGAGCCTTGAATAATCAGCATTATTTTCCTGGGGTGAGTTAATTTGTTGCTCGATGGATAAATAGATATGTACTTATGTCATTCGTCACGTTACTGTTATTAAGTTTGTTGTTTGTTGTTTGTTGTAATTTATTTTTGCCAGGAAGTTCTACCAATCACAGTTAAATATGCCGACTGGGAATTGGAACGCCTTGGTAATTTTCCAATGCTTAAGGAATTTCTCGTGGAACCTTTTTTGGATTGTAAACCAGAAACTTAGTATCGTACATATTTTAGGAATTTTTATATTGCTTATGACTTTTGTTATATTGTTTGTATTGTCTTTATCCTTGTTTTTGTTTTGCTAGCAAAATAATAGAATATCTTCTCACATGCCTTTCTGTTTTAAATAACGAGGATATAATGTGCAATAAAGTGTATTGTGTGTTTTCAACTGACATATATAGGGTGTGTTTTGGAATGTTTTTGTCTGTGAAAAAAGCACTTTGAGGTGAATATGCAGGATGTACGTGGGGTTTTAATGGAACTTTTTATGTGCTTCTAATAAAAGTCACTTAGTAAAAGGCTTCGTGTAAAAGCCTTCCTAGTCAGGCCTTTAATGTTCAGCATCTGATGAATTTTGTTTTTCTTGTCCTTTTGGTAGCGGGACTTGACAAGTTGTATGTGTGTGGCCTGAACAAGGAAGCTTCGAGGAAAGAAATTGAGGAAGTACGGTGAATGTTTTCTTACTAACACAACCTCAGCTAAATAATTTACTCATGTATTCAACAGTACATCGCTACAGATGTATCATGCATTTGTGCACATCCATTTGTTTATGCATGCACATCTTTTCGTATGGATATGCACTTATGCATGCTACTTGCATGGAAAGAACAATATTCTTCTCAACCCATTTTTGGTTATATACTCCCTCAACTCTTTTCAAGATGTTCAGATTTATGTGGTGCTTTCTATGTCAGATATTTTCGCCATATGGTTTTGTTGAAGATATCTACATTTTGCGTGATGAGATGAGGCAGAATCGTGGTATTTCTATTTTTCTCATTGTTGATCTCTCTATTCTTTATAATTTTGAGTTGCATGTTATAGACTGGGCAGGTTGAAGATATCTACATTGTGGGGGCTGATTATGCTTGCCTCAATATGGTATTTTCAACCTAATGATGTCCTGTGTTCTATTTGACTTCACAAGAACTGGAGATATTCTGATTTGCATGCTTGCTAGTTACTTAAGAGGGTAGAAGTAGGTGGTGGATATCGTAGCCAGTAGTTTTAACTTTTATATCTGTCAGCACTTCAGTTGGGGTCTATCATAATTTAATGGTGAAATAGTATCTTTCTTTATTTTAGTCATAATTTTCTGTAAAATCTAATGAAAGATTTGTATGGAATCGCATGTTGCTAAAAACCCGTTTCTGTTTCTTTGTTCTGGCTAATGCTTTTTTATATATATATATTTTTGGTTTTTTTTAAGGGACCGGATTTGTGAAGTTTTCCCATAAAGATATGGCTCTGGAAGCAATCAAAGCACTAAATGGAACCTTCATTATGAGAGTAATGCTTTTGTATTGCTTAGTAACATGCACTGATTGTGTCATTACGCTTTGAAGGCATCTAGTTTGATTCTTCTTTTCTATGTTACTTCAGGGTTGTGCTCAGCCGTTAATTGTTCGCTTTGCAGATCCTAAGAAACCAAGGGGAATAGAATCAAGGTTATGCTTTGTAACATTCTTAGATATGTGTGTGTATGCCAAGAGCTTTTAAAGAGAGATCTCTCTTTCTGAGGGAAAAAAGGGATGCATGTGAGGCCCATCTCCCAGTGCAGTATAAAGATCTTAACCATCCCTTTTATAGATTCCCATGACCCTCATAAAAGGCTTGGCCAAATCATAAACCATTTTGTCATCTAACTTTAATTAAATTATAGACTAACATAGTTTTTTCGACAAATTTTGAAATGTTCATGATAATAAACAAATAGCTAAGCAATTTGCTCCTTTGTTTTTTATTTTTATTTTTATAAAGATGATCCTTGAAGGGAAACCTAAAAAATGGATGGTTCGGATCATTGGACATTGCATGGTGAACCCCAACATGGGGTTTACTTTCATGAAAATATGGGGTCCCTCTTTGGATGGGACCACACGTTTTGGAAAAAATGAAACTGCTCAGTGGTCCAGATTTACGGTCTGGAAACGTTTACCAGTCACCCAAAAGCAACTTTTTATATCTGGTTTTAAAGTAAACAGAAACATTGGCTGAAAGAAAGGTGTATACAAGATGTATACAGTATTAACTGATAATGTTCTTGTTTGATTTTGGGGCAGTTAAATCGTTGTGAAATTTTCTAAATTTGAATTCTCTTTCTCTAGGGGCAATTATTTATTTAGCAACGCAAACATTGTTCCCCACTCTCAAGAACCAGTTGTTAGGTACAATTCTGTCTTTATACATCTTACATTTCATTTGTCATTCTGTTTGTTAGTCTTGACTGTTTGTCTTCTGCTTTGTTCTTTTCAGGCCAGTATCTGATCATGGTGATTCCACAGGAGGGTATAATATGCATAATGCATCATATCCTGTTCAACAAGCTTCACACCTACCTATTTCTCAATTGGCAAACCATGAACCCCAGGCTTCTAGTGTCATACAACCACCATTTCCTCCATCAAAGTCACCTTCACAGTTGTGTAGGATGCCTTTACAACACACACAAATTATGCATTCTCGGACTTCTCAAGTAGAAGTTAATGAGACCCAGAAGCAGCATCTGACGCAACCATCAGGGCAAATTATTGGGCAGCAGCAGAGTTCTCAGGTTAGTAGGTAACAATGATAAATGATTTATCAGGCTGCCAAAGTGATGAGTGATTGAAGAGGTCAACCTTTGAAGGGATACTATCATGAGCATGTTGTCACAAATATGTCATGTAGCTACTGGTTGTAACACCCTGTATTTGTTGAATTGTTTGTGTATGGGCTCTTTAGAACCATAGGAATCATGTCCATCCTGTTAAATGATTCTCATGCATGTGGGAGGGAGTAACATTGGCTATAGTAACCCTAAGTATTAAAAATAGGAGGCTTTTAGTCGTTTCTGGAACTTTTTCATTGGTGGATACAAAATTGCTATGAATGTATGTTAAATTGTTCTGTGGTAGTTATGTGATGTACGAGTGGTAGCGCACACAATTTTACTAACAATGATTTTGATACTTTGTGTCTCGTGCAAACTCTTTTCTGCCATGCTGTGATATTGGAAACTGTGCAAATACGTTGGTGTCTTGTTGTCTTCTATGGTCTCCACAAACTGGACGCAATCCTCAGACAGTTGCTAGCAATTCTCTCTCAGCTGCAGTTCCTTCAAATCACGAGATAGCAGCTCCCATAGAGTGTGACTGGAGTGAACATAACTGCCCTGATGGATACAAGTATTATTATAATTGTGAAACTTGTGAAAGCAGAGTACGTTTCAGTCTTTGACAATCTTCTTCATATGACATTTAGGTTTCTTAGTACCAGAAGATATTGAAATGTCCTATTCAAAATAATTGGGAACATATGATTAATGGCTGTGTTATCTGGTCTACAGTGGGACAAGCCTGAGGAGTTTGCCTTATTTGAGCAAGCATTGCAGATGCAGACACAGCAGCAAAATCCTTCTCACCATCTTAAATCTATGTCGTCTGTTCTTTCTACCCAACATAGTGCTCAAACACAGCAGGTACAGATTCAGACACAGGCCTTCCATCAGACACTACAACTTCAGAAACCTTGCTCATCTGCACCGGTTTGTTATTTTCACTTAATTTTTCATTTTTAAGATGGTTTTTCCGTTGTAATGTGAATAAGGCGTCGTCTTTTTGCTAGGGATTGGCACTGGGTACCCATTAGGTGTTAGGGATGTGGTAATTGGGGTGTTTGGGGAGCTGCCGCGGGGGGTGGGCGTTGTTGGGGTGTTGTGTGGTGGTGATGGTGATGGTGATGGTGGGTGGTACCCATGGGTCCCTGCTTGTTTGTTGAATAGTTAGGTTTACTTTCTATGTTATGTGGCTGTTTTCACATTAGGTAAGCAACATCCCTATACAAATTAGCAGCTAGTGTAAGAATTGCCCAAATAGAAATTGTTTTAGCACACTATACGAGCTTCGAGTGTAAAGATTCAATTTGGGTATGTCTCTTTAGCACTACTGGAAGCCGTGATAGTGTAAATAATGTCCATGTGGACGAGGACGGATATGGTATTGTCAATAACATGCTGTGGTTTTGTAGGAACTGGATCATGTGCAAATCCAGCCAGAAACAAATCCTGTTGTTGGCCCAACCTGTGTTTGACAGGTATTGATTATGTAATTTACAATTCACTGAGGCAATTGCCACAATGCATCTGCTTAGAAGTGACTTTGAGCACTTCACGAAAGTTCTAGCCATTCTTTTTGCTTTCTATGCAGAATGGCCAATTTTTCCATTCTTAAAAGAAAAAAATGGCATGCAACCCCGTCCCAGTCCTTGGAGGATTGAATCATCGGTCAACTGTTGGTACATTTGCAAGATTGTGACATTACTGGTTCACTCCCTATGCCTTTTTTTTCCCTCAATTTTATTTAATTGTTGAGGTCACTGCGATTAACGCAAATTTAAGAGTTGCTAGTGCTGAAGGTGACCATTGTACACAATGAATGCAATTCAGCGCAGGGGGACCATATTGTGTGAATGCAACATTTTTCCCCCTCTCGGGTCAAGATGCAAACTTCTGCAAAGAGCTGTACTTTATTGGTCATTTCATTTTATCTTCTCATCTTAAGCTGCTTCTGTGGGAAAGAGCATCCAGAAGCATTTAATTGCTGAACAATAGTGGTGGAAGCTTAGAACAGGGTGCAATATGTATTAGACACAGGTGTAGAAATGTTGCCATCAACGCTTAAATTATGGTGTCTTTAATCTCATGCAATCGGCTTGTTACTTGCCCGGTGATTTGTATCATAAACCAGTTATTTACATAACATGAAACATATGATGTATTTGTTTCAAAATAGAATGTTGCATCTTTGGTGCTCATACTGCCGATGGCAGAAACAACTTAACAGTAGTTGACAAAAAGCTTTCATGTCCATATTTTGTGTAGTCTTGTTCTCTGCAGGTCTCTTGCTATGTACTGACTTTCAACTGGAGTTTAAAAGTATGATTATCCAAGCCCATACGTTGGTTGGTTCCTCTATGTACTCAATATTTTGTGAAGTCTTGATATATACTTATATTCATGCGTGGCATACCGCGATTAGTCAATGATAACATGGTGCACGGGACAATGAGTTAGGATTAAGATGGGTCAATGTTGGATTAACAAACCGATAAAAATAACTTTGGTTCCCATGGCCATGGCAATTTGCTAAGCAGCGCAAAAGTTGTGGACAAAATGGCCGCGGAACACGTAGAGTACGTATGACTCAATACACGGGTAGATATTATTCCATTATTAAGACAAAAGAATCACAGGCCGACTATCCTAAATGTGGAGGCGGTGCTTAGTTTATATGGCAGAATCCATATCCCATTCCCATCTATTTATTCAAATTCAATGCATCAAAAATGGAGGGTGAGATTTGATGTGGCATCAAAACTAGAAAGCAAGGCATTTATTGTCCAAGAGGCTCAAAGTGGGGCGGTAGAGATTTCGATCTCTGAGTTGCCTTTTCTTGTAGCATACGCATGCATAGTTTTGGGACAGCGCATTAGATGTTGTCACCAAATCTTCCCAATTGCAGCCCCTTTTTCTAGAATCAATGGTTTTTATGTGAATTCCCAGGAGGAGAAGGAAAAAGGTAAATTATTAACTTTTTAAATAAATAAATAAATTTTTTATGAAAAAAAAAAAAAACAAAGCAAAGAGGGCCTCCTTCATTAATTGTGGGTCTCGACGGGAGGGACTACGCAGAAAACCCTAACCCTCAAAATCATGACTGCGCAGCAGCACTGTACTGCTACTCTCCAAATGAAATCAATGCACATTCCTTCCACAGCAAAAACAAAGATATAGGACAAACAAGGGGTCAGAATAATTAAGCAAACCCAATTTCCATATACCACAATATATTTACATACCCAACCCCACATTTTCCCCCTCTTTCAGAGGCTCTTCCACACACCCCACACCCCTCAAGAGGAAAAGAAAACCCAAAAGAAAAAAAAGAAAATCTGATGAGGTAAAAAAACTAACTACTACCAAGTACCTGCATTGGATTAAAATATCCATGTTCCATGTTTACAGTGATAATCACCATCAGGATTAGCAAGAGCACCTGATCTCAAAACAAGTCAGTGACCTAAATTAGTACATAATTAAGTAGCATTGCATTAACTAATGGGATCTCATCTCATGATCAGGTACGGCCATGGTTATCTATAAACATATATATTTATATAAATATATCTACTCTTGCTTCAGCATATGGGAGGGGACTATGTCTTGAAGAAGCCCATGGTCTGTCAACATAGCAGAACCAGTTGCTGGGGTGCAAAACCGCCTTTCGCGATGAAAGCCGGTGCCGCTAGCATTTGCTGTTGGTGAGCCACCATTAACATAGTTGCAGAAATTGAAAGGTTGCAGTTGCTGTTGATAGTGATGAGATAATAGGGTTCTGGGCATTGAAGGCATGGCAAAGGTGGTGGAGATACTGGGTTGAGCAGAAGCCGAAGCCGTGAGAGTTGGGCGAGGCATGAGTGGGCTTGGGTGTGTGTGTTGGCCTTCATAAGTTGTTACAACGATGCTTGGGTCATTGAAAGATCGCTCCACTCGCTTCTTCACATTACATGCTGTGCTTGTGCATCGATAGTAACTCCTACAATCAACCAAAATCATGAAATACAAAACATAAGATAAAAAAAGATAATAATAAGGAAGATTATTATTTCCGATTCAAAACCCATTATTAATTTAATTCTGGTTTTTGATTAATTTGAACTGAGGATGATTATTATTAAGAAGCAGTTAGCAATGCCATGATAATAAATAAAAGTGTTAATTTGGCACTGAAGTTTAGATTGAGTACCTGGGGAAGGGGCTGTTTTTCACAGCTTTTTGACCGTACTTTCTCCATCTGTAGCCATCTTCCAGATGATCAACCTCACTCTTTGTCATGAATGCAAATCTGGGTTCTCTCTGTCTCTTCTGACTTGCCTTCTTCGCTTTCAACCTTTGCTCATCCACACAATGAACACAAAGAAAAAACAACCTTTCATCAATACATCATCAGGCTTTTTATTATATAATGAAAGTAGAGTTCACTTTAACCCGAAGTCCCAATTTTCAATTTCAGGTCCCTGTACTATAAATCCCAAAATGATAAAAACCCCATCTTTATCTTGATCTGTTAGGAAATGGGTCTCTCTCAAAAACAAAACTTAAAGCAAAGCAAAGCAAAGCAGGAATGAAAAACTCACTCTTTCTTGGTCTTTGGTTGGTCATGTTCTTCTTCTTCAAGTTGGTCTGCAGCACCTTTATTATCAGTCTGTTCCTCGTTCAGAGCCTCACTGGATGCAGATGAAATCGATGAAGAGTTTGGTGTTGCAGGCTGCTGATTCAAAGAGTAGTCAGAGCACTCCTTTGCCATTATGGAAGTATTTGGAAAGTTTGGAGCTAATGAAGGCAACATAGATGGTGTCTGAGGCAAATAATCAAACAAGGAGTTAGTACAAAAGTCCTGGCCAGCACCCAAAAGCTCCATAAACCCTAAAGATGAGCTCTTTTCTCCTTCACAGAAATCAAATATGCCTGAAAATGGTGATGAGGAAAACCCACATCCAATATTGGTACTATTGTCCTCCATCTTTACCACATCCTTCTTCACATCCATTGCTCACTCACAATACAGAAAGAGCTACTCTTCATCAAGGGCTAGAAAGAGAAAGTGGGTTCTGTTTGTCGTAGTGAGAGAGAGAGAGAGAGTAGGGTAGGGTTGATCTGGTTTATAAGATTTGGGAGAGAGAGAGAGAGAGAGAGAGAGAGAGAGAAGAAAAAGAGAGTGCGTTTTGGGGTTGGAGAAAAAAGTAAGAGTTTTTTTTTGGGGGTTAGGGATTGAGAGTGAGAAGGTAGGCCGGGGTTGAGTTTGGCTTGGCCTCAAATATTGACCGGTAATTGTAGGTCAAGGGTTTTGTACGGAGTAGGCAGAGTGGCAGTGGCAAAAATTGAATGCATGGTTCCGACAAAATGGTCGACGCTTTCATACAGTGACCTTTGACCGGTTAACCGGTTTTTTTTATATTTTTAAAAATTCGTAATGTGAACGGGGTTTCGTTACACGTGACCTTCTTACGGCTACAGAATACAACTTCCAACAAAAAAAAAAAATATATATATATATATATATATACAACTTTGAACCTCACTCGTGTGTAATCTTGTGCATGCATGTGAACTCAACCAAGCGATAACTTTGCTTTTCATATTTAATTTCTGCCTTTTCCCTCTCTTTTTTAGTACAAGCGATAATCTAAATTGCATGAAATGAGGGTTTCTCACACACACACAACCAAGATGCTATAGAGGTTCAAACTTGAGACTTCTAGTCTGCAAATCAAAGACCCTTTTTAACGGAACTAAACCCGTTGGCTTCATATTTACATTTAAAGTTGTTGTTTCTAACTCAACGACTCAAAGTCAAAGAAGACCATATTATTTATAAAAATGAAGGAGAAATAATGAATGGGAATGTAGTGGCGTTTTATAATTGGTGCTGCAGGTGAAGTACAAGTATATATATGTGATGAGGGAGGATAGATATGTTAAATCCTCTCATCGAATTAATTAATAAATGAACTAGAATTAAATCGATCGACTTGATTGAATACAAATGACTTTATTTGGAGATAAGAGATAGTTTCACACTTGATGACAGCAAAAAGGGTTTTTATAGAAGGCTAGACGACCTCTTTGACTGATTCACAAATGTTAAAATTGGGAAATATTTATATTTAAGACCCACCAGAATAATTAAGGAAGTTGCCATATTCTTGAAACAATTCTTTGATATTCCCTATCCCATAAAAAATCAGTGAACAGGACAAACTTTAGGTGCAGATCATGAGGAGAATTCTTTAATCATGTGTTTAAAATTTAATTATGATAAGAGTATCAACTTTAATTTTATTTTTAAGGTGTGAAATCGTATGTTATCTTTCTCCATAGTCGGTGGTTAATGCCTTTTTGGTGCTTTTTATCTTGCACCGAATGCACATAAAATCCCCACAGCAAAATAAAATAAAATAAAAATATAAAAAAAGGCCAGAGACACGATCGACTTCTTTTTCTCTTTTGGTGAAATTGTAGGCCAAAGTTGCACCCCCACGTGTGGCTTACCGCGCACACACACAAAGATAAAACATGCTGACATAATTTCCGTGTAACTTTGCATGCCTATAATTATTGTGTTTCCAACTTTTCTTGGCAAAACAATTAATCACTCGTTCATTTTTGAAGCGTTTTTAAATAGTTTTTTGGTTTTCGAGGTTGGCTGTTGATGGATCCCAATACTATCATTTCATACTGATATACACTCAACCATGCTGAGGTCAGTCAGTGCATGGTTATTGCAAGATACCATCATTGCAATTTTGCAACGCCACACAAGCCATATACTTCTATTTTGATTCCTCTTTGTTTTTCCTTTTCCGTACATATGTCTATCTTATTAGTTACACAAATTCCAAATCTCTAATTATGTTTGTTATGCAATAGTCAGATCTAGTAACATGAGACACTAATTATGTTACTAGATATGAATGCATGGTTTAAATTCATAATCTAACAACATGTATACAAAATAGACGCATCATGCAATACTGCTTCCCTATTACTCTAAATTATGTATGGTTACTTTGTAGAGCATTGTCACTACTTAACCCTATATTTTTCTTTATTAATGGAGAGGGGGATTTGAATTTGGAATCGTTTCCAAACACTGAGAAGAGAGGTACCACTGCTCTAAAAGTTAGTTGACATACTTAACCATAGATTAATGGGGAGAAGGTTTAACCAAGGGAAGAATTATAAATTTTTAGAGTAGTGAGCTATAAATTGATTTGTTCATTTGTTATATGCGTGGGTGGCTTACTGTCGTTTTCTTGAAAGCTGCTCGAGTGGAGTGGGCCAATTTTGCCTAAGGTGAGATAGGTCAATTAATTTTCATAGGACTAGGGTCCACCCTAATCTAAGGGTAATTCCATCCTCGGATTTAACTATTATCATGAGTCTAAACCAATTTCACAACCCATTCAAAAGACACATTTCTCTAAATATATATCACAAATATTTTGGAAATCTTGGTGCAAGATCATATTAAAATGTTAAAAATTGATCATTTGTCTATTTGTTTGTTTAACTTTAAGTTGTGTGAGGATTAGTACTGATTACATAGCAGTGGAATTAGGTTAAATAATCCTTGTTTATTAGTCATGATTGCATAAATGGAAGAACCTTCAAAGCTACTTACTTGCCCTTTGTTTTGTTTGACTGAAAGTTGAGAACGTGCTTTTTGAGTACTTGCGTTTAGCTTTTTTACACCGATCCTCAGCTGGGGATGTTTTGGTGACACATCCTCAGGTCCTACCCAAACAAAAAGGAGAGTGACGTCTACATGAGCCATCCACACCTCACACATATTTCCAGCACCAATTGATCCCAAAAGTATGAAGAGAAAGAGAAATATGAGGCAAAAGTAATTAGCTCCGGTGTTTTCTTTGCCTGATTCTGATAGGATACCTGTAACTTTCTTGGAGATAAAATCTCCACGCGGTTTCGGAATATTTTGGGTTTCTTATGCAACACGCTTTCGAGATCCTGCGTTCTTTCTGAGTATTATTTTGTGTCTTCTTTAGCGGAAGATGTTTTTATTTTTTTAAATTTACTTTTTTAATTCATGAATTTTTTATTTTAGTTAGATAATGGTAGTGGACTGGTAGTATGCGACTGTTTGACTAGCATTGCTTTTGCTTTTGCTTTTTGGGTACGTTTAGGAGCTTTCAAAAACAGCCAAAACAACTACGAATTAAATAATAAGTCTTTGTTTTGTTGTGTTGTGAAAAGTCTCCTCCTTCAGGTACAAGCCCAAGTTCCGGACTCGGACCCCAAGATTTGACCATGGTCACTAGTCCATGCCCCCTACTACTGACTACAGTCTATATCCCATTTCTCCAACTTTTCTTGTAGGTGAAATATTCTGATTATGGATTAGTAAAAATATTTTTAAGTATTTTTTTCACGAAACACTTTGATTTTTTTTTTTAATAATAAAGGACAACTTAATTAACTGAAAGAAGGATCCTCTACGAATTTTATATCTAAATATGTCGAATTAATTGTGGTCTAAAAAGAAGAGTATGAAGGAAAATATAAGAGTGATGATAATTCACAAGGAGAGAAGATGTGACAATATGGAAGTAAACGCACTACCACTACAAGCAAGGATTGAGACCCTACCGCACCCTTCCAAAGATAATATCTCAAGTTGGATAGCATTTGGTCCAAAATGAACCACCAATTAAGCTCAACGCCGGTTGACAGGGATTGTAATAAATAAGTTTGGCACAGTGTCTCCCATCTCCATCACAACCACAGAAAAAAGCTTGTAATAAGAATATTTCATCTTCTCTCTCTCTCTCTCTCTCATAATTCTCTTTTCTTCCATGTCCTTTTTAATTTCTATTATAAATCATGACTAGTTAACTGCCTCCATTATTGCCGGGTCATAAGCTAAGATTTCTTGTTAAGTGTTGCTCATGGTTTGTAATTGGTTAGAAAATTTCTTACTCCCACCAAACCGTTGCTTTATTTAAACAAAAAGATCAATCACCCACTTGAAGCCTCACATTCATCCTCTTCATGTGACTAACAATTCAATTAATTATTACAAAACCTGTAAATAATTGTAAATAATTATAAATAATGCAACCCAACACCCATAATTAATTTTGTATAATCTTTCAAAGGTAGCAGATGTTCTAGAAGTTTGACATAATTGATTGGGGTCATATGACTCGTGAAATGGGTTACTTTTGGTTGGTAGTCTTTTTGTGAGTCATCTGTCTTAACCTCATCTGCATTCTCAAATGAAAAAGTTAAGGCTGAGAGCTGCACATGGAACTTCCAAGGGAGGAAGTCAAAGCATAGCCATTCGGCTAGGGTTGAATATATATATATATATATATTTTTGTAACAGCTCAAGGCTCGGGGTCAGATGGCTAGAAAGAGACAATTTTATTTTATTATTAGCTCCAAAATTTTATGTTTCTTGGTTGTACCTTTGTTGAGAAAATAAATAAAACCAATGGAGAGTTTTACACTTCTCCTTCACCTATCTATTTGTCCCCTATAAGATAAGTGCATATTTGTAGCTACTGCCTAGTGGATGGTGGATGGGAAATATACACAAGCAATTTGAGTGACAGCAGTCCAAACATAGAGCATATCTTCAGTTTATGGTGTTTGTTGAAGCCCTACGTACATTTGAGAATATTTGTCAAGGTTGTACTCAGATGAAGAAAGTCAGCAATTGAAGCTAGCTGTTAAAGCATCAGTAGACCGTCTTTGTTTACGGTAATAGGCATCGGCTTTTCCCCGATGTCTTTTTTACCCCGAAAAGGGTAGGAAAGAAATCCATGATTTGATAGTAGCATGCAATATAGAACATTCATTGTCCATGTAAAGCCAGTAGTGCATATTTTAGTTTTACACGGAGAAGGAAAAAAAAGGCAAAAGGGTAAAATTCCATTCCATCAACCCATACCTTGGTGCTTGTTGAACAAACAAAGCATCTATATCTCTTCTCTTGGAAAATATTATAGGCCCAAAAGTTCAAAGCTGATTCATGATGCATGATGCATAATGCATAATGCATAAAAGCATATGCATGCAGCCAGCCTGCCAGCCGTGACATGTTTCGTGTCTTTGTTCTTGGTTGCTGCTGCCGACACATCTTTTTTTGTACATCCCCTGAATTGGAAAATCTAAAAACCAAATACTCAACCCAATTGTCGGCCCATTTCTCAACTTTGTTCAAATTTGTTTTGTTTCACACAATACTTAATTAAACACGTGTTCTATTTCATCATCATGGATTTTCATGCAACTTGCACCACCCCACTTCCCATGTTATTGTTCAGTCCATTTCATATTGCAAAAAGCAATAATAGAGGATTTCTTCTTCGATTACTTCTTTAATTTTCAAGAGAGTACTCAAAACGCAGTAGCATATGGGAGCCATGTCCAAATCATACTATAAGTGGGACATATAATTGTTTTATTTATTTATTTTTAAAAAGAAAAAGAAGGGAGTTCGTCTTTGTTTTCAACTTGCAATAGTGAGAATGAAAGTGAGAAGAAGGAATATACGTTTCGTCACCGTGTGAAACGCCGATCAAACCAATTAGTATTACTATTATGGTAATACAAGGCTCCACGTGGGCCTAGCTAACCCAAATCTTTCGGCCTAGCTTTATTAGTTTAGTTTTATCAACGGTCCTATGTGTAACGAGATCATGACCAAGCTGTTATCCTAGTGTAGAGGCCCGGATGAAAAGCCTTTTAACTAGTCCTGTCATAACTGGCCCTAAGGCTTGGGTAAATGTTCGAATTCGAATGCTGCTCAACTTTAAGTTTTACACTCAAATTGACAGTCAAGTCTTTTCAAATTGACATTGGGGTGGATAATTGTCTTTACTTGACACTAAAGAAAAGGGTTTTGTTATTGCTCATTTAGGGTGATTTTAGGGTTTCGACCTGTTTTGTAGGTGTAACGCTTACTTTTAGTGATGTGTGATTTTCAATTGTTTGTGTACCTTTTGTCCGTTTTATATTTCCATGTTTGGATTATCACTCTAGATACCTAATTTATGTGGACTCCCATGGCCAGATGTTCTAAAATATAAATATCAAAACCACGTTACAATTTGCGAGGGTACTCAAAACGCAGTAGCATATGGGAGTCATGTGCAAATCATACTATAAGTGGGACATATAATTGTTTTATTTATTTATTTTTAAAAAGAAAAAGAAGGGAGTTCGTCTTTGTTTTCAACTTGCAATAGTGAGAATGAAAGTGAGAAGAAGGAATATACGTTTCGTCACCGTGTGAAACGCCGATCAAACCAATTAGTATTACTATTATGGTAATACAAGGCTCCACGTGGGCCTAGCTAACCCAAATCTTTCGGCCTAGCTTTATTAGTTTAGTTTTATCAACGGTCCTATGTGTAACGAGATCATGACCAAGCTGTTATCCTAGTGTAGAGGCCCGGATGAAAAGCCTTTTAACTAGTCCTGTCATAACTGGCCCTAAGGCTTGGGTAAATGTTCGAATTCGAATGCTGCTCAACTTTAAGTTTTACACTCAAATTGACAGTCAAGTCTTTTCAAATTGACATTGGGGTGGATAATTGTCTTTACTTGACACTAAAGAAAAGGGTTTTGTTATTGCTCATTTAGGGTGATTTTAGGGTTTCGACCTGTTTTGTAGGTGTAACGCTTACTTTTAGTGATGTGTGATTTTCAATTGTTTGTGTACCTTTTGTCCGTTTTATATTTCCATGTTTGGATTATCACTCTAGATACCTAATTTATGTGGACTCCCATGGCCAGATGTTCTAAAATATAAATATCAAAACCACGTTACAATTTGCGAGGGTACTCAAAACGCAGTAGCATATGGGAGTCATGTGCAAATCATACTATAAGTGGGACATATAATTGTTTTATTTTATTTTTTTAAAAAGAAAAAGAAGGAAGTTCGTCTTTGTTTTGAACTAAATGAAAGTGAGAAGAAGAAATAGAGAGGTGAATATGCCGTTTCGGCGTGTGAAAGGCCAATCAAACCAATTAGTATTATAGTATTACAAGGCTCCACGTGGGCCTAGCTAACCCAACTCTTTTGGCCTAGCTTTAGTTTTATCATCGATTGGTATAATATGCGTGTCTCTATTTTTTATTGATAAGTATTTTTCATTGCTAATAATAACATTATTTATCTGCATATCAGGTACATAATTTAATGTGGGTGCTTGTCTCATTGATTGGTATAATATGCGGGTCTTTATTTTTTATTGATTAAATTGTATTTTATCCATATATTAGGAATATTATTAAGGAAATAATTCAAAATTTAAATTATGGAATTCAATTATAAGGAAATAATGCATTAAATTTAAATTTTAAATGTGTTTTCCTTATTTACCTCAAAGAATAAAATCAACACAACAAAAAAAGTAATAAATATCAAAGGACCTACATCTAAAATAAAAAAACGCGAGGACTAAACCCATCAGGCAAAGTTTCGTAAATATTTTTTCGCAATTATATTTATATAGATATCTGTTTCAACAGTTTCATATTTGAATTGTGCGAGTGTGATAAATCTTCGTCTTAAAATTTTCCTTTTATCGCCCATCAGGGAAAAAATACTTCCCAGAGAATATACCCATTGCAAGGGGGCTGTAGGCTAATAAACTGATCCTAAAACATTCAATAGTCCAACGGAAAATCATTAGTATTACATGAAGTGGCTGCAACTCATTTATAAATAATATAATTAAATCGATCATTTAACCACTCAATATAACTGACTCAGAAACTCACATGAATAAGGTTTAATCAATGGCTTACCTAGGTTTGAAAGCCATAAAAATTGAAAACCCAAAATGCACGTTGAGATAAGAAGCCCTCCCCCAAAGTGACTCTCATGTTCTCTGTTGGAATTTTAATTCCACTTACTAATTTTATATTATTCAAGCTACTAATTAGCAAGAATATTCAATTGAATTTCTTCAAGAACTGCTCAGGAGTCAGGACAGGATAGGAAAAGTAACATACCTTCAACTTCATCAAGAAATTGGCATGCACAAATCAAGCAAGCTTTCCTTATCATTTCATACCGGATGAAATAATTAATTATTCAGCTATTCACTTTTTCTGAAAACCAACACTTTGAATACCTCTCATGATGACAGCATTCAGCCAACCCAGAATCAAAAGTTGGACAGAGCAAGCTGTATGAGTTCTATCAAATCGACAATAAGTTGCTTTAGTCCAAAAATCAGCAGCAACAATACAGTAAGCATTTGACTGAGAGTGCAATGATCAAATAGACAACCTACACAGAGACAATCTTTGGATGGCGAGCAGCTACCTGAACAAACTTCATCACCCCATATGGTGTTTCGTTACTGAGACCAACATATCTAATCTACAAAACAAAATTTTCCTTTCAATTCGCATGGGAATTTTATGCTCTTAAAACATTGCAAAATAAAGGAAAAAGTCACCAAACTAAATGACTTATCAAAGAAAGGGGAAGAAAGGCAACAGTATGAAACTAGCCTTACCAGAATCAACAGCTCTTCCAAGAGCATCAAGTTGTTCGTCTATAGGAATCGAACTGAACTTTCGGATTGGATCATACTCAATTTCTCCAAACATGGGAACATAGCTACAAAAACAGTCATTAATCAGTTCAAGTCTTACTACAGGGATTGTGTAGTCCCAAAACACTAAAAGGAAGGATCTACATACAAACCGATCAGGCCAATGTAATCTGTCTGCAATCGCCTTAAGCTGCATTTAAACATTACATAACTCATTACTCAGCACAGCATAACACGAAGCGTTTAAAAAGAAGCAAAATTACAAACTGTTTGCTTGAGCAAACCTGCCGTCAATGGCCTCGGTGATATTCTTAGCATGCAAACACTTGGGGTCATCTCGTATCCAAGTCATCTGCCCAGACGGTCCCGTAACCTGTAATATCAGAACAAATTTTCATACATGAGAAGTGAAAAGCAAGCTGGCACACCATTATTAGCATGAACAGATACTCTCAGAGCTACTTTACAACCTTGGTGGCCAAAACGACGCTCCTCGCTCCTCCCCTGAGTCTGGGCTCGCTGAACCACTGGATACATTTCTACAGAGATGCCGGCCTGGAAAGCTTGCTCGAGGTCGGAAACGTGTTTTTCTTGCCGAAAGTCTTCGTCCTAGCGAAGAATGAATTTATATTTGAGGATGAGAGGGAGAGCCAAAGAATCAGACTCAGAGTCGGTAAGATTGGGGGCGAGGTTGAAGAGAGGCACCGCCATCGCTTCGCCTGAGAAGCTCTTGAAGTTTGTCAACTGTGAGTGGAACGGGAAGGAGAAAAATCCAAGATCGGCGGAAGTTTCGTGGATTTTCAGGGGTTGGATAACATAAAAAGAGAACGGAGTCACTATCGAAGTGTTCGTTATCGCTAATTTTCAAAAAAAAAAAAAAAGGAAAAATCGGTCTAGGCGCCCGCCTAGGCGGCCTGGGCGGCTTGGGTCCCTTTTTTCTTTTTTTCTTTTTTTCTTTTTTATAATTAAAATTTTATTTTTTACATATATATATTCCTGGATTTTAAAAAAACTTAGTCTTGGAGAGATATGGAGGAGAGGACGAAGAGCTAGATAAAGAGGCCAAGCCTTTCATTTCAAATATTTTTCTTTGTATGCTTAATATTTTCTCCATCTTTTATATCAATTATGCTACTTTATAATTTACTATAACCTCTTCGCACATACTTCTGCGCCTGCGAGAGGCTTTTATTAATAACACGTGCCAATTGGTATTTTTTTTAAATTTTATTTTAGAATTAAAAACATAATGGGTAGTTGTGTTCCATAAAAATAGGACCTATTATATGATTTTGTTTTAATTTTTAATTTTTTTAATATGAAAAAAATGTGAATTTACCATATTATCATCATTTAATTAATAATTTCAATTCTTAATGTTTGGATATGTTTGGATTAATTAAGGACATTTTCCGGTATTTTGAATGTTTCACCATTTTCTGCCTTTTGTTTTATATATACTAGTCTTTCTGCACGCACTTCCGCGCTTGCGAGAGGCTTTTTTTAAAAAAAATTAAATTTATTTTAGAATTAAAAAAATTATGGGTAGTTGTGTTCCTTAAAAATAGGATCCATTATCTGATTTTTATTTTAATTTTAATTTTTTTAAATATGAAAATGTATGAATTTACCATATTATCCTTATTTAATTCATAATTTCAATTCTTAATATTTGCATTAACCAGGGGCATTTACTGGTATTTTGAATGTTTCACCATTCTCTGCCTTTTGCTTTATATATATAGATATAGATTAAAGGCAATTAAAATATTTTTTTTAAAACCAGTAAAGCCGCGCAGTTATACAATTTTTATACAAAAATCGAGTATAGCCCTCTGGCTATACTATTTATTATTAAAAAAAGGAGATGACCCATCTATCGAGTAGGTGCCATGTGTCAAAATAAGTATAGCCGTACGATCGCACGACTGTACCATATTTTTTTTAAAAAGGGACCCCCTAGCGGTTAGGTGTCACGTGTCAAAATACGTATAGCCACACAGTTATTATTATTATTTTTAAATGATAGTATAACCGCACGTCTATACCATTTAAATACATTATATTTAAAATGTATAGTGGCGCTGCTATACTATTTAATTAAAAAAAATTTAAAAAAAGAGCACCCTCCTATTTGCATTAATTTATACTTTATAGATACAAGCCTCTCCATACGCGCTTCCTCGTTTGCGAGAGGTCTTTAAAAAAAACTTTTAAATTTAGTTTGGAATTAAAAAATATAATGGGTAGTTGTGTTCCATAAAAATAGAATCTATTATCTGATTTTTCTTTTAATTTTAATTTTTTTTAGTATGAAAAAGTGTGAATTTACCATATTATCCTCATTTAATTAATAATTTCAATTCTTAATGTTTGCATTAACCAAGGACATTTTCTAATATTTTAAATTTTTTACCATTCTTTGCCTTTTGCTATATATATAGATATAGATTGGATTTTGAAAAGAATCGAGCAACTCTAGGGTTTGAATGTGCAACTTCTATTGTGGTCTAGAGTTTCGTGCATCCGATTCTATTTCACTACTATAGCATTGGGGCTGATATGTTAATATTTATATATATTTCTAATAATAATCTGATTCAGCTTGATTGACCAGTTCAACGATTATTTTTGCCCAACCCTACGTTTTACACTCAAATCCATTTCAATGTAATATAAAGTTAGGATATGCAGTCAAGTGTTTTCAAATTGACATTGGGGTATTGTCTTAACTTGACACTAAAGAAAAGAGTTTTGTTATTGCTCATTTAGGCCAAAGGGTGATTTTAGGGTAGGCTTAGTTTGGGATCACGCTTAATTTTAGTTATGTGTGATTTTCAGTTGTTTGTGTGCCTTTTGTCCACTTTATATTTGCATGGTTGGACTCGTTGGATTTATTATTCTTTTGAATTCGGAGATTATGACTGTGTTGTAGATTGTCTTAGTTGTACTTAATTAATTTAACGAAAGCTATTTTGATGGAAAAAATTGTCACTCTAGATACCTAATTTATATTTGCATGTTTGGACTCCCATGGCCAGATGTTCTAAGATATAAAAGTCAAACCCACGTTACAATTTGGGATCAAAACTGGCCTCATCAATCACCATAGAGTCAGCCTTTTTTTTACCATGCACCACAAGTGAGCTTTAATCAAATCCATAATTCAGCAATTATAAGTTGGTTGCCCCAAAAAAATAAAAAAACATATTGGAATTGCGTGCCAACCGTTAATCTCCCAGAAAATACATATGTGCTATTCACAAATAAACTAAAGAGTAAATATTCACTAAACCACTTATCGTCAACTTACTTTTTCCACACAATAAAATGACCAAGCTCTTTACAAACTGTAGACAGCCTGAGAGCATGCATGTACTCTGGACTTCCCAAACCCAAACAGTTTCTTCTATGACTAAATCACAAGAAGAAAAACAGGAAGAATAATAAAAAGAAAAAGAAAAAAAGAGCTTTTAAAGAATTGAAAAAAAATAAAGAATACTATTCTTTACAGAAATGAATGAGTCACTCATCATGATGAGAAGCAGGTGCCAATGCCTGAACCATAATTTGCAAGAGCCTTACTCTACTTTGCAAGGACAAGATGTAATCAGCTGTCTCGCTGAAGAGTCCATCCAACCCCGTCGACGAATCGGTGTTTGGGATCAGTCTCTTCAAGGTTTTCACCCTTCTTTGGATCCCGTTGCAGCGCCTTCTTGCACCTTGGAGGCGTCTTCCTGTCCCCCTCTTCTTTAATATCCTTCTTCTTTTGGGTGTTCTTGTGATCATATTAACTTTGTTCCACTTTGTGTAGGACTTTGCCTCATTTTTTAGGACCATGCCCTTCAAATCAAGGGACACAAGAAGAGGATGCTGAGAACCCATGATTCAGGAGCTAATTTCAACAAAAAAAAAACCACACCAGCTAGCTTTCCTTGAGAAATCCTTATGATGATGCAAGCCAAAACACTATAGCTGCTATAGCAGAAATGGCATAATTAAGGGTTTTTATAGGGTGTTAGCTGGTAACTGGGTTGGCGGCCATTAAGGATAATACAGATTAGTTAATTATGTGTATTAATTAATTAATTAAGGCAAAAGTAGGGGCCACAAGACAATTTCATAGAAGGCCTCCTCCAAGGGAATGGGGATAAATGAATGGGATGATGCCAAGTGTACATATATTATTATTGGTGTTGTTAATGCTTGTTGCTTTGGGCATGTTCTCCAACTTATGCACATGCAACCACATGATTCTTAAGAAGCCCTTCTTAAACCACCACCACCTTTCATCACGCCTATCCCACGAAAAACACCCTGGATTATTCTTCGTTCCCACTTTCCAAATTCAATGCTTACTTAGATATATAATGCAAATTGGGGGTCCTTAATCTCCTCATCATTCCAGCTCAAATCAACATGGCCTAAAAACTTTTCTAGGGTTTTTCATGGTGGTTAGGCCTTGTTTCCAGGCAGGAAACCTAGAATAAATAAAACTAAAAGGAATTGGGAGTGCCTGCACATAACATGTTAGAATTGGTGGACAAATTAGATCTTAATGTTGGGATAAGGTAGATTTAGTTCTGACATTCATGAACCCCATTTTGCATCAAACTGATGATTGATGTCTCAAACTTGTTAGAAAAAACAATTCCTAAGCCATGTTTGTAACATGTCTCTGTATCATGGTACCCCTTCCAAACTTAAAACTCGGACAATCTCACAGACAATGATGCATGCATCTTCTGTCTGTCACTTGCACTTTCGGTGGAGATATATATATATATATATATACCAGGCTTGAGATATATTGTTGGACACATGCATTGGAAAAATCCTTTTATTATTTCTTGTTTAATTCTCAGCAAAATAATTCAAAGTATGCATATATATATATATATATATATATATATATATATATATAGCAATGCATGCATGCAGTATTAGTTCACTTGGATTGGAGATTACCATAAATAAATAAAACCAAAACCTTCTAAGTATTTCGAGAATTTGAATAATTGGTTCGATTAATTTTTTCCCCTCCAAACCAATTATCCCCACCATTGATCTACAAGCAAAGCTTAAGCATGAGCCAGAGAACATGATGCACATGCAAATGCGGTTGCAGATCCAGCAAACTGATATAGTTACCTGGCCATCACTATCCAAGTCCATAGATCGAATGGTTCTGAATATGCAACGTGGCAAGATTTAGAGCAGGAGGTCTTGTGCACCTTCACCATCTGTGGCCGGGGCTAGCAAGCTACTTAATTATAATTATAATTATGGTTATGCTAATTATATATATTGAACAATTGGATAGGAATGTAGAGTGTTCTGGATCTTCTTGTCATCCCTTGGTTGGTGATTACATATAAATTGGCAAATAAACCCGGTTTACAAAACAAACAAAGTTTGTGACGGCTATGCACATGGATTATCCTAACCCTAATTAATAGACTATATAGTATTAGTCACACAATGCCTTATTATTGATTATCATTCTTAATTTTTCAAGGCCATATAATGTCAAACAAACACATAGTAGTTAAATTTCTAATCGAAAGTCTTTATTTATTAAAATTAAAAGAGTTTTGATTGATCTGCCTGCCAGAAATTTTGGTCTTCTTTTTATAATTCTTTGAAAATTGATTGACCATAAAAGCAAAAACACAAAATGAACTGTGCATAATATTTTTTTGCAACTAGTCACATATAGCTTGTTGACATGTCTCCGTCTTGCCAAATTATAACTTTTTTGTTCTTAATTTTCTTTTTCCTTTACATAAATTCGTAATGATGAGTAGGTGTTGGCTATGTGGTCCATGGAGTAAGTCTCTTATCATAAGAGAATAACCCACGCAACACACTGTTGCCCTTGTAACCAAGGAGTGAGCAATCAATGTCTCCGTGAGCTTAGGAAGAGTATTTATGCTGCTATATGCAATGCTTATTCACTGTAGCTTATAGGCCTGATTTCTTCATCGCTATTTCATGTTAAGTACTACATGTTGGAGTCAACCTGAATAATCTCACAGCCACGATTGCAGCTAGGTCGAGAAAAGTGGGTTCCATTAGTGCCACGTTAGTGTTTTTAACGAGTTTTTTTTGACATACTTGAAGGTGAGGGCCAAAGTAAGATGCAAAACATTGGTCTATCGCTTTAACTTCTTACGCAATGTGAGATTTGTTCATAAACTTCACATGGTAGTTTGAATTAAAACTTGCATTTAGGGCTTTGTTCATGTAAAAGTTCATCGCACATAATGACCTGTGGTAAAGAGGCAGACATAAAAGTTAAAGCAAATTAAACCTGTTTTCAACAACATCAACAATTAATAACGAAACCCAAAAGACAATTAAAAATAAAAATAAAAACATAAGACCTACCAAGCGTAGCTATTACAGTAAAATCTTCACTTTATTCTATATTTTTAGTGAAGAGACCAAAAACTACGAATATTATTGCTGTAATCTTCTGAAGGCTTCTTTTTTTCTAATGCCAAATCATACTCCTTCTGATTATAATGATGTCGGCAATAAGTTCCATTAGTTTCAAAGGCCTTCACAAGCTTGAAGAATAACAACTTCATCGCCGGATCCTGAACATCTGCATAAGTTTTATAGTCGAGTAGAATCTGATGAGATCTTACTCGAAAATACCCCAAAACTAAAGCTTGAAAATGGAGAGGTGGGCACTCCAACATATGCAGCATGGCTTCCCAAGTTTGCACAAAAACCCTTTTCCTTAATTTCAAAGATTTCTCTTTGTCACGATCAATACCATCCACGAGAATCAATTCCCGAATTGAAACAAGTGTGTCCCATATGTTTGACTGTTGTAGATTGGCGTCAAGCAAAACTTTGCCATTTTTGGGCAAGTTAGGGTTTAGATCAAGGCCGTAAGAGCGGAAAAAGAGTTGGGGAGGCTCTGTCGGATAATCGCTTGGAAAGAATATGTCGAAGAAGAACAAGCCTTGGTGATAAGGAGGACCTTCTCGACAAGTTATCATCTCGTCATCTTCTCGATCATCATCAACTACCACGACACCTTTTCGACCAAGTATCTTGATCTTGTCACGTTTTGGAAGACGTATGAAGTCACCTCCACCAACTATCACAGCTCTCATAAGATCAATCCTTGAAGTATAACCCCTAACCAAAATTGAACTTGGGGGAAGTTGTCTTATTGATTCCCATTCTCCCTGAATCCTTTCGGCTAGCGATGCTTTTATATTATATGGCTTGTTGATGAAGTGATGATTAAAAGGAGTGTTAGGAAGCTCATCAAAGTTCTTCAACTCTTTCAACCTCCTCTCAACCCCATATACTTCTTCTTCAACTTCCCCATAAACCTCTGATGTTGCAGTCTCATCTACTTCCTTCTTAATCGATGGTTTGTACGACGACCTATAATAAATACCAACCTCGTCTTCAAATTCCATTGATTTGATCGATATATATATATATTTCTTCTTCTCGTCAGTAAGCTTTCTTGACGTACACCATCTTCAAAATCTCTCTTGCACTGAATTTACATATATATAGTGATCATGTTCTATTGGAGAGTCCATATTTAGTTAGAATTCTGGTTCCTTACTTAGTTAGGATTTTGGTTACTTATCCATTTATTTAGTCATATTGTAATTGAGATTGATTTCATATTGTAATTTAGATTTATTTCCTATTTTAATTAACATTGTACTTCTTTATAAATACATCCATATTGGAAAAGAATAAAGATATAAGCATAATTGAATATTTGCCCTATTTAATTTAACATGTTCATCCTTGAACGACTCTTTGCTAGGTCACCTCTTTCTCCAAATCGTATTTTATGTCATCGATATCTCCAAGTTAGAATAGGATACTACCGTGATGAGGATACTTCTAAGCAAAGTAAAGTGTTCTCCAATTATTAAAACTGTCCCGGACTCTTTAATTGAGCCCTAGCTAGTTGCGTTGGGATTTTTTCAAAAACAGTACAACTCTTGAGAGAAACAAATCCTAATCCATGTTTTATCATCCTTCAAAGATTGCTAAGAAGCTTCCGAATGGGGTGAAGGCCCAAACCCTAATCCATGGCACAAGTCAAAGTCAAAGTCCAAGTCCATGTGAAAGTGGCCCAAGTCTGCCAAATCCTGAAAAAAAAAAAAAAGAAGAAGATGAAATCTAGCAAATGCATGGTAAAATAGCATAGCATGTATGATGATGTATCATTAACATGTAACACCATAAATTAGTCGCCCAAAAAAACAAAATCCACCGAAAAATCAAGTGTCACAAGATCTAAGGCCAACCAAATGTGAGGGTCAAAGAAAACGATCTTCTTGTTCGAATTTTAAGGCCTTCAATTAGTCGTTCGTTAGTTAGTTAGTTAGGAGGAAAGGTGGTCTAAAATATTTTACGTTACTTTCTCTTGTTGGTGGGAAATTGGGAATAGATGAAGGGGAAGCTGTGGCCTGGTATTGGGCCGACCAAAAGATTGATATGGATAATTCTATTCTATTCAAGAATGTTGGTACGCGTCTTCACAAGCATATCAAATGAGTCATCACTTGCTACTATTGACTTTAGGGTTGCCCCTTGACTCTCATTTGTTTCACATTCTGATTGGCTTCTTGATTTGGATTAACCTCACCTTTTCTGTTCGTTTCCTGGGAAAATCGAGGGGGTTCAAGCTGACAATGACTGAACCTAAATGGGTTTATCCAAGTACTGATGTTGAATCTTTGTGATGTGTTTCCTTGGAAAATTAAAATCAAGATCAAGACTAACATAGAATTCTTCTTCTATAAGGTTTACCTGAAATAAATGAATAAATAATCGGAAGGAGCAAACTTTAGCTCTATCCTCCAGAGGATGCTACTATTTTTATAAATTTTCATCAAAGATAGCAATATTCTAAGCAAAAAGGCAAGAAATTTCTGGTTGGGATGTTTCTAGCGTGTACTTTGCATTTGTATAGACCCACTTTTGAGTCATAATCCTATATAGAAAGGCAAATTATGCATTGCAAAATATCTACCGACAATTTATCCTAAATAAAAAATAAAAAAATCAGCCGACACTTTCAAAGCTAAAAGAATTTAGCCACTTGACATTGCACTACCTGTCTGTCAAGAAATAGAGAAATTATAGAATAGGACTGGGAGTTTTCGGCACTGAAAAAATCATTATGCATTGATCTCTCTTATAAAAACACAAGGAAGAAGCAATATTTTGATGAGTGTATGATGACTTTTTGGGAGTAGTTCAATCTATCATTGACTTGGATATCTAAACTTCATCTTCAATTACACAGCTTCTACCTAACTATCTCTACCATTTGTCCTTCATACTTTGCCGAAAGAACACCTCAAATGAAAATAGGTGTTACCATCAAACAAAAGTGGAATAGTGTTTGGTTGTTAAGCCTAAACTAGTATACCTAGTACATTACAAATTGAAAATCAAATGCGTAGAGGCAATCACATACCCAAGCTTTTAGTTTTCGTTGTCAGTGGGGTATAACTCAGTTGGTTGAGCTCTTTCGCCTCTATCCATGTGGGCAGAGGTTCGAAACCTCTAAGCACCCAATGACCCCTCTCCCAATCACTTGTACTAAAAAAGCTTTAAGTTTTAGTTGCGAGCTAATTCTTGTATAAATAAGTTAGAATTTTTCTATTTAAACCCCACACTTTTCTTTGTTCACCCCAATACTTAAATCATTAAGCTCTTAAGTTTTATTATTGTGTAAAAAGACAAAAAAAGTCATCCAACTTAATACTTAACCCTAGTACATCTATACACACACCCCACCATTCTTCATATTAAGGTTTAGAAAAACAAAAACTCCTCAACACCATATTTCCAGATTACTCTTCTCTTTCAATCTAAGAAACCTACTACACTCTCATATTCTCTTCACAAACCCTAAATACGGTATGCAAATAGTGGCTTGTGGGTCGTCAATTGAATTTGACATCAGTGTTTTTATCTCTTTAAGTAATGTGAGATTGATGTGAACTTAGAGTGGTGAGGGGCAAGATAGCGAGGTAGGAGGTGTGGGGTGTGGGTGGGTGTGGAGTGTGAGGTTGATGAGTTTTTAAATTTTTTTTCTTCTGCTACAGGGGTAGTTTGGGAAGATAGTGAGGTTTTCTTAGAAATTGTGAACATTTGAATTAGAAGTTGGGGTGAACTTAGAAAATAGGGTGAACAAAGAGAAGTGCAGGGTTTAAATAGAAAAACCCATAAGTTATTCCTTTTCATATGAAGAATTAAAATTGCTGCCGGAAATAGATACTTTATCATTGATTTGGAGCAATAACCAAAGATTAAATGAAGAATAATCTTCAAATAATTCATTCCTGAAAAGGTATCTAATTTTTATATAAAAATTAATATTGGGGACGAAAGAATCAACACATAGTTGAGTTAAAGAGGGGAAGGCTGTAACCATTGATTTCAGGTGAAGAGATGAAGACTTTTAAAAACTTGAGCGGTAAGCCCTTTGCAAAGATATTCAAATCTTTCCCCACAAACGTTTCACCAAGTTCATAGAAATTGTGTATATTTTCATCGGTTATGTAACTTTGGTAATGTTAAGTGGCCCCTTTGAACACAGTTTCTCCTTTGTGCCCCCTTAGGCAAGTTGTCTCCTCCCGCCACTGTGTAATATGATGGAATAAATGTGAAATGTAATCACTATACGGTACAAAATGAATTCATTATGCTTAAAATAGTAACTTCAGTTCATATACTACTAATTTGTCACACCCTAAGGCCTTAAGCAAAGTTAATTAGGATACAAATCAGAAAGCAAAAACCACATCAGAATTGCCAGCAGCTTCTTCAACCCAAGGAAGATTCAGGGTCAGTTTGCCATCAGTTGACCACTCAAAAGCTACCTCAGTCCCATTCAAACAACATTTCTTTGGAGACTCACTTGAGTAGGCCAAGAAATTGCCTCCTCCTTTAACCTTCATCTTGGCACTAAACTCAACTGCGGTAGTTTTGTACTCCAACTCTTGGACAGTTCCTCCACTGTTGAACATGTTTGTAAGTCCAATTGGCGCGAACTTGATGCTGCTTCCGATCTTTTTAATTGGCACAAAGCTGAAAAGCTCGAATGTAGATGGTTGGATGGTGACTTGAATTGCATCAGATTTCGGGGTCATGAGTCGAAGTTCTTCAGCCTGGTTGAGATAGACCACATACTCTTCGGCCTTACCTAGATTGGCTGCTTCTATCTTTTGGTCCCATTCAATTTCTGAAACATGCAATGAACAAGAGATTGGCTTGTAGCAATCTGGGTAGCCTTTGATCCTCTGCTCCTTGGGGTCCCAGCCAGCCCCTTGGCAGTTAAAAGCTCCAATCACACCACCATACTGTGGAATAATTATAATAAATTGAGTAAGTATCTTTATCAATCAAATTGCAACAGACTACAAAATAAGTTGTCCTATATATATAGAAAATGATAAGTATGATCACACAATGCCTTGCTGGTCTCAATTTTACAGAATGTGAGTATCTTATTAATGAGATTGAGGAACATACCTTGTTGAAGTTCCAAATTTTCAGAACAGTTTTGTTGTCGAATAAAGGGTTTTTGAAGAGGCAGTCTCTGGTGGGAAGCGCAAAATGCTGGCACTTGGGAATGGTACCATCTGGGTAAACAAGCTTCTTAATGAGATCGAAATCATGACCAGAAACCGAGTCGCTTACATATACCGGACCCCCACAGATAGCCCTAGATCCTGCATGAAATTTGGCACACAGATGGTCTGATTGGAACATATCCCAATCTGGATGTATGATCTGACCCATCCACATGCTGTTGTAGGCACAATGAATCATATGAACACCTTGTAACCAGTAAACTCCCATAGGATCTCCATTTGGATCCTGGAACCAAAAATCATCACCTGCAATAGAAGAATAACATCCATGATGACATGTCCTTTGGTTTAAAATGAAGTTATAGGTTATACACAAGATCGATTTGTTTGGATTTTCTTACCAACTCTTCCTATAGAGATTTGCTTTGTCCCAAGGAAGAAGAAGTCGTTGCATTGTTGCATGCTAGCAATAAGTCCAGTCCCATTGAAGTTCTTCTGAAGAGAATGAGTCAGCCCCTTGTAATAAGCCTTTGCAAGCTCCACACGGCCTCCGTATTCCTCAGATACATATTCAAGAGTCTATACGGAAAATTCATGTAAACAGTTAAAGTCTGCAAGTGAATATAGATAATCAAATAAGAAAATACAGCAGAAATTAAAATGGTGATATGTTGAATACTTACATGAATAACATCCACTTTGACTCCTGTGATACCAACTTTGGAAAGGTAGGAGTGCATAGCGTCAAACAAACTATCGGCTTGATCAGGATTAACAAGCCCGATCCCGCCCTCAACGATTTTCACCACAGCAAGGTCAGTCATGGTCCCATCAAGTCCAGGAGAGACTTTGCAGGGGATGACCTTTGCACTGAGATGGGTTGCACCTGGCCTAACACCACCCCAGGCACCACAGAGAGCATGCCATACATATATATCATCCAAACCTTTAAATTTGGTTCTCAAATCGCTTGTGAAGGCCTTCATTCCATAGTTATCAGCTCCGCAAGAACAGCTTCCACAGCCTTCATTAGAAGCACTGCTTTCTTCTTCACCAATTATCTCATTCAACTCTTGCTTCAGCTTCTGAATTTTTGTTTCAAACTCGGACAAGTCAGTGACTCCAGATCGAATGGCCTTGTCACGATTCTTCTCAGCATGCTCTATTTCAATTGCCTTGGCTATCAACAACTTTGGCTTTTTGGGATCAAATGAAGGAGCATCAGGGCCCAACATAGACCCTCCTCTGTAGTTCCTGAACTTCTTGCACTCCTCAAACCTGTGAAGCCTAGCAGTCATTTGAGTCCCACCAAGAACTAGATTTTTCGCGTCCTCATGCAGGTCCTCACCATCCAAATTGATGCTTTGCCAGCCATCATCAATGATGAGAAACCTAGGGGATACACCGCCTTCGACAAATTCGTTGACACCATGCCAGACACCAACAGGTTCTACAGTTAAGTAGAAGGCATCCCAAGTACACCAACCAAATTTGTCAACTAGATTTGGGACTGTCTTCTCTTCTAACAGCCTAAAGGTATTGAGATGGACCCTGAGAGCACTATAGGCTTCTTTCATCAAGTTGTAGGGATTTTCAGAGGCATGAACATAAGCGATGGCATCAAAATTCAATGCTTTCACTTGGGTAGAACCACTCTCAGCACAGATCATTACATGATCATCAGTGCCAGGATGAAGAGCAGACCTAAAACTGCCTTCAATAATGGGCAGGATTATCACATAGGACTTTATCTCTGGGACATCTAAGAGCACCCATTGGGTTTCCATTTGCAAACTTGACCCAGAATTCCCCACCCACATTGTAGACCACCAGGTCTTGAACCTAAAGATGCTAAGGAAATCCCTGTTACTGAATCTACCCAAGGAGTTCATCAACCTATCTGAGGGCTCCTCCTTGTTGAATCCAAGGAACCCGCCCTTGTGGGACAAGGCACGAACGCCTTGGAGCAGAGGAAATGGAGCATCAGAAGATTGGGAGGTTGAGTGGAAGTGATTAAAAGTGACATTGCTTGGAACTTCAGAGAGCAATTGAACACCTTTGACACTAAACTTTCCATTAGACAAATCAAAGTATTGTTCTAAACTGTTGGACCGACACAAACTTAGGATTGGACCAACAGGATCATTAGGAGGTGCCATGAGGACAGAAAAACAGAGAAAGGAAGACGAATTACAAGAAGTTCTACAACTCAAAGCTAGCTAAAAAGAAAACCTTGGTTAACGGGAATTTACAATTTCTTGACACACTTGACTTGTACAGAAGCTATAAAAGAGAGATCACAATTCACCAAAACAAAACACACACACAGAGCAAAGAAAGTAAGAAATGAATGAGTGAAGAGTGATTTACAAGTGATTGAAGAGTTTGGTTTTGCACTGAAAAAATGGGAAGGCTGTGCTGGGATTTATAGGCAGAGGCAACAGAGAGAAGAATGGAAAAGGTGGCGTGGAAAACTTGTAGTAAAAATAGAATCAAGAAAGATATACTGACAAAGAGAGTTGTTCGGATGCTGTGGATTTATGGTTGGTTTTTGGGCTCTGCTTTCGTCTTTTTTTCCTTTCTATTTTTGGGTGCATCAGGAACCTTATTACATGAAAAACGAACCGACTCCATGGACAGTGACTGAAACTTACTGTAACATCCCAGAAAGTGCGACCAGTCGAGCCAAATTAAAATTAGAAAGTAGTCAATTTTTAATCCACAGTAACAGTAGAGTTTAAAGTTAGAAGGGTCCATGTATATGCAACTGCCATCCATGCATATGTGTGTTTTGGGCATGATTATTTTTTCTGTTTTTTAATGGGGACTGGCAGTTATGAATTTCAATGAGACTAGGCGTCAGAAAACTGGAAGTTTCTGCATTTAATAAAAGAAAAAAAAAAAAAAAAAACTGGAAGTTTCTGAGAATGAGATTAGACGTTACATTATTTATTTGACCTAACTAATTTATTAGGATTGGATTTCCCAAATATGATTTCTCAACTTTCATTAAAACTGGTCATTGACAATTTTTTTTGTTATACATGCGATATTGAAAGGAGGAATCGAACCTAGTAACCATTTTGATTTTGGAAAGGCAAGAGGTACATTTGAGTTTGACAGCAACAAGAGATACATTTGAGCTTCTGTGCAATGGGTCACTCTTAATTTCTCTCATCTTTGAATTCGGACGTTGCCACATGGGCAATCAACGGCTAGGACGTGTTCACGCACCGACAACTGACCATAGCAATTCTCTTCTAACGACCCAACAAATATGAAGTCTGCTGATGACATAGGAGAAGGATGACAAAAAGGCACATAGGGAAGTTTTTCTCCTTACAACTAACATTCAACCTTTTTTTTGAGGAATTGAATCCTTTTTCCATTTTCCCTTAAATATTTATGATTTATTTATTTTGGTTGAACTCGCACCGTTTCACGAGGACTTTAAGGCTACGGATCCCTTGTGGGGACAAAGTCACCTAATCTCAGCTAAAAAACGAAGAGTTACACAAAATCTTTGGTTTGGTTCTAAACGAAAAAAAGATATTTTTAGTTTGGTTCTCAATTTCTTTTGCCACGACAGGTTTACTATTTCAATAGAAATAAAGAATAGAATAATAAAAGGTAACACGCCTTTTCTTTTTCTTTTTCTTTTTTCCATCTGAATATACTTAATAAAATTCTACACGGTTTATCTGAATGTGATAGGCTCATAATATGCCTTTAAGAAATGGAATTCAACATTTCACAAATTCCAACTTTATTCATATTGGAATATACTTGAACTTCAAGATGATTTTATTCGGAAAATTTCTGCAAGAATAGTATCTTTTTTTCTCACGAACTTCTGCAGTAAGATTTTTAACATAGCCTCAAGGGTCTCTACCATAGAGATATGCTTGACATATCAGAATGAATTACTTGAGCATGCATACAGCAGCAACAGACCACCTTAACTACACTACGAAAATCGATGTAGCATGCCTCTTAGTCATTAGTTACATTATAAATGCATTCATTTTGCTTGAGGTTGTATGTACCTAGTGAGGAAGAAGATTGATTGTTGGGACGCAGAAAGCACTCATCTTGCACTGGGTCTAGGCACCATTAAGAAGCTCCGTACGGTAAAAGCGCAGCAGCCACAATCCTACCTTCCTCATTCAGTATGTTGTAAGTTGATATGGCGTTTCTCTGAAACAAAAATGAGACATTATTATGAACTTGGTAGTAGAACCCACCACTGTTATAAAGCCAAGTTGAAAATGGAGCACCAATTGCAATATCAGTTTTTTAATTATCCACTCATTGGAACTACAGGCCTCAATCAAACATCGGGAGAGGCTAATATAGGACTTAAAGTTGAGTCTGTGTTCAACTTAGAAGGAGGTATGCAAATAAACTGAAGAAAGATGGCGGGTTAGGGCCTCACACAGAAAACAAGTTATAGTCAGGATATTTCCTAATACAAATGCCATTTGGTTGGTTATACTCTGGAGAGAATAATAAACTTAAATTTGGAAAAATCACCAATTCAGAACATAAAGATCACCTTGAAACTCATGGAGGGGGAAATACTCTTCATAATCTTAGAAAACCCCCGATTTCATGGGGAAGTATAACTAAGAGAAAGTAAAATTTGGTTACAGATTTTAACTCTAGCCTCCTGGCGGCTCCACATTTGAAACTAGATAAGTCTTCTCCTCCAGTTAGTGTCACATGTCAAACTACCCAATAGAACTCATAATTGCCAATGCTGAGATTTAAACACTACGCAGCGGATAAGAGAGTGAATTTATTTGAAACTGAAAACAGGGGCATTGGATCTAAATCAAGTTCTCCCCTTTCCCACTCAAATGAAACACTTAATTTCTTTCACTTTTATCCCTTGTGGCATCATCCAATTCCAGTAAAGCAAAAACCCCTGAAGAGCTAGTTCATAAATACCTACCAGTGAAATTGATGGTCCCAAATATACAAACTATTGTCACAAATACAGCCCACTGATGTACAGGGAAAATATACGAAAGGCTCCACACTATCATAGTGATTGCTAAAGCTTGCATAAAGTGGGAATTAGGTTGGTTAATAAAGAATTCAAATTAACAGGAGACATGATCAAATCCCCCATCGCATTTGTTTGTAGGAGGGGAAGTGCTACTAATCCTTGTCTGGATATGCAGAAAGAAAGTTCTCACCATACTAGAGTAGTAATTCATTGTACATCAAGATTTTAGGGGTCCATGTGGAACCTAGAAATGAAATTACACTTTCAGTGGCAAGTTACTGTACTTCTGTAATACTTATATTCTAAATTATTTGAATGTGATATTATTGATCAAACCCCCAATTCCTGATATCCTCTACTTTCCTACTTTCCTAAAGCTTCCTATATATAACATTAGGACAGCAGCATTTAATATTTGATGAATAATGTAGCAACATCGAATTTCCTTACAAATCAATGTTAGGTATTCATTTGTCAGATAAATCAGAACATGAAGTGGCCACAAGAAGAATAATGTGCAAGAAAAAATGAATAAAATAGGCACAATGATGAAATATACCGAGTCAACGGCTTCTAACTTCATTCCCGTAGAGCGAATGAAGCGTCGTAGTTCAGGATCTACGGGTTCAATGTTTCTCCCAGTGCCAAGAATCAAAATCTCTGAAATAAATTATCAAAATAAGATGTCAATGAAAAAAGCAGTTAGCCAAGAATAATAAGAACGGTAACAACAAATAACTTCAGAATAAAGAGTAACCATATTGTTTAGTGAGGAAGGGATGGCCAGACACAGCAAGGGAAAGAGGAAAATAAAGTATTTTGGGAGATACAAATTTCAATAATCCCTTGTGTCTACTATCATTTTGGTTGACATTTCAATTTTTCCATCGGCATAGAATGTACTATTAGGTTATTACTGTTTCAGATTTGGAAGCAAGAGATGAAACATGATTACAATATTATACGTTTCAGTACACAAGTTAACAATATAAGGGAAGTCAGTAAGCTTCCACATTCCAACTGAGAATATAAAGGTTTTTCACCAAATGCTCTTGCCGAATGCTCTATATACGATTGGTTAGCTGGGTGCCCATGTTTCATACAAAGGAATTGATCACACATTGACTTACTGCTTCTTACAGAAAAGAAAATTGTTCTAAATTGTTCAAAGTTCTGTCTATGTGTCTACCTAAAGTAATTGATGAAGACAATCGAGAACAAGGTGCACCTGACAAGAAGGAAGAAAAAAGATAACAAATTTGGAGGAAAAATAACGGGATTAAACCGAAATTTGAAATTTACCAGGTATAGGCCGCACAATTTGGAACACTGATAAGCTGCATCACAACATAAAATAGATGAAATTTAGATAAAACTGCTATTTCATTGCTCTACTTTATTTATTTATTTTGGGTAGATTTCACTGCTCTAATTAAGCTTTAATTGATTATTAAGAGTTTTATCCTCAATTAACAAAAATGCCAGAAAAACAAAATTAAAATTGCAAGCATATAGCAAAGAAAGACCTATCAGGAGTGACATGAGAGAATTTGGTGGGAGCCCAAGACATCAACATATTTCCAACACAAAGCAAGCTTCCTTCATAATCCACCCCATTCACTCTGAATCCTGTCTCAGTGTACCTACATCATCACCACAAGCGGCACAACTGTAATTATTAGTTGTTTTTCGGTTTATAGACTAAGCAAAAGTGAATTCATTTGAATAAGAGAAAATTAATTGAAGTAACAAAGGAGGAGGCAGGCAGGCACCGTTGAAAGCGAAGCTGGTCATCAGGGACGTTGTCGATGAGATTGATCTGATCGTAGAGAGAGAAGGCGCGCCTCAGAGACGGAAGTGATTGTTGGTTTGTGGGCTTTGGGTGGGCTTCCTTCCGGAGGCTTCGAATGAGGTTTGGCAATGCCCCCACACCTCTCGCTCTCAACCCCATTTGGTTCTCTCTACATTTGATTTTCCGAGTAGCTCTAAAAATAACTCAACACCCAACTGTGAGTTGAGATCCTCCTTTTCTTTTTCCTTTTTCATTTTTGGAGTATAGACGCGCGGCTATACTTTTAAAATATTATATTTTGGGCGTATAGCCGAGGGGCTATACTTTTAAAATATTATTTTATGAGTAGAGATATTCTATTTTTGGCGTTGCCAGAGTGGTCATGCAATATTTTTTCATTTTGTATAGTTTTCTAAGTTTCATGTTGGTTGTCTGAAACTCAGTCTTAGCTTTTGTCCTGCGGAGTGATGAAGATATTGGGAGTACATGGTTTTATTGCTTTCTCTGGCTGTTGATTTCTGCACTTATGCAATATGCATCATATTGGGGTTTGGCTTTTAAATTAGTTTCTTCTGTAAGTGTTATTATATCAATTTTAAACAATGCTCAGTTGTCATTTCCAGGTTCTTGGCAGGATTTAATTAGTTTCTTCTAAAATGATTCAAAATGGATTGTTGCCGAAAGTTAAAAAGTACTTCATATTTTCATAAAACATCAAACAAAATAAATGGAGTGAAATTTTTTGATATATTGATCATTGGAAACGGATATCTTTTTCAAACAGTGAACCCTATAATTAGGTTGTACCCTATAAAATGCTATTTTTATAAGGGAGTTTCACTAAAACACCCAAAATAGGAGCTGAAATTATAAAAAAACCCAACACCCAAAACACTTTATAAACACACCCAAAACCCATCATTACACACACTCAAAACCCATTTATAAACACACCCAAAAAATATACAATTGTTGATTTTGGGGTTGATTTTGGGTGTGTTTCTATGTTTAAATAGTGTGTGGGTTTTTTTATAAATACATGTCTAGGATTGGGTTTATTTATAATAATCTATTTTTATAACTAATAAAAAAACCGTAGAATAGCCGTTCGGCTATACTATTTAAATACAATATATTTAAATGGTCTAGCCGCTCGGCTATACTATTTAATTAAAAAAAAATTATGAAAAAGGGACCCTCCTAGTTGCATTAGTTTATACTTTATAGATACTAGCCTCTCCGCACGCGCTTCCTTGCCCGCGAGAGGTTTTTTTTTAAAAAAATTAAAATTTATTTTAGAATTAAAAAAGATAATGGGTAGTTGTGTTCCATAAAAATAGGCCATTATCTAATTTTTCTTTTAATTTTAATTTGTTTAAATATGAAAAAGTATTAATTTACCATATTATCCTCATTTAATTAATAATTTCAATTCTTAATGTTTGCATTAACCAAGGGCATTTTCTGGTATTTTGAATGTTTCACCATTCTCTACCTTTTGCTTTATATATATAGATTAACTTGGTATAGCTGAGCGGCTATGCGAATAAAACATGTATGTGTCATATTCGGCAAAATTTTGGCAAATTACAACTTAAAAGTTTGGCCACTATATAATGCTCTTGCAAGAGGCTTTTTTTTAAAAAAAAAATTAAATTTATTTTAGAATTAAAAAAGATAATGGGTAGTTGTGTTCCATAAAAAGAGGATCCATTATCTGATTTTTCTTTTTATTTAAATTTTTTTTAATATGAAAAAGTGTGAATGGACCATATTATCCTCATTTAATTAATAATTTCAATTCTTAATGTTTGCATTAACCAAGGGCATTCTTTGGTATTTTGAATGTTTCACCATTCTCTGCCTTTTGCTTTATATATATAGATTTTAATATAATATATTTAATTTTTTTAATACATATATTATTTGTATTCAATAATATGTAATAATTATGTGTATAATACATGAATTTTTTGTGTACTATTGAAACTTTTATAAAAAAATACGTGTATTAAATATGAAAATTACGTACGTATATATTCAATATGAGTATTGTACGTTTGCTTTTTAAAAAATGTGAATTTTACCGAGTTTTTAAGACTTGTACAAAAGACGGATGTATTATTGAAATATAGATGCGTACGTATATAATACAATATTAAATATGAAATTGCTAAATTCTTTATATGGGTAATAATTTTGGAAAAGTAATCAAAAGGGGACAATAAAGACTCGAATAATGGCCTAATAGTAATGGATAATGCTCTAAACTATTCTTATCGATAAAAGAAAATTGGAAAAAATATAAAAGAAGAAGAGGAACATATATATATGTAAAGCGTATAGCCGCTCAGCTATACGATTTATGAAAAAATAAAAAATAAAAAAAGCCGAGTAAAGCCGTACGGCTATAATATTTTTTCAAAATTAAAAACCGAGTATCGCCGCATGGCTGTACTATTTCTTTTTAAAAAATTAGAAAAACGCTTATAGTCGGGCGGCTATACTATTTATTTTAAAAAAAAGAGCCGAGTAACGCCGCAAGGTTGTACTATTTAAAAATAAAAATAAAAAACAGAGTCTAGCCGCCCGGCTATACAATTCGGTTATTCGCAGCAATGGTCCCTCAACTATACCCATATTTACAGTTTGGTCACTCAATTCAATTATTAGTTGCAGAGGTCACTCAATTA